>LKEA01000004.1:892489-913211 GCA_003795315.1 Cytospora schulzeri
GGGGGGGGGGGGATGTACTTTCCGATACTACGTGTGATCTTCTCTTCAGCAACGATGCGGCCTGAGATCTCCCATGTCACCAGAGCCCACGTTTTCCGCACGGTTGGCGGACCCGATACTTTCCGCTCGGGGGCCCAAACCCCCCTCCTCGCCGTCGCGGCCCTCACCAGCCGTGCCGTCCCGTACTTCCCCTTTGAGCCCCGTACATGAAGAGGTCTCAGCGTCATTCTTCGACCGGTGAGGATGTAGATGCCATATCTGAAGACAGCTAGTGTGCGGGAAAAAATCTCGAGTGAGGCGGATAAAGCAGGTCGAGTCTCAGGTGTATTAAGGGGTCGATGGTTGACAAACCGCATGATATGGAGGTCATCAGAGCTGAGAATACACGGCACTTGGACACCACACCACCCCGGAGGCGTGTGCATTAGGGCAAAAAAAGAAAAGGAATCGATAGCCGAGAAGAAGTTAGTGTGTGGCAAAACCAAGAATAGTCAGTCAGTCTCCTTCCTCCATACGCCGGCGACATATGGCCAGAATCGGCTTTTTTCCTCGGGTCCATGGGGAAGGAAAGAGCATGATGCGAATCGATATACCGGACCGCGCCCGTAAAACAGACCAACCCCGAATGGGGGACACACTCACCACGCGGCGTCACGAAACTAATGTCCTCGAGGTGTGGTGGCACATGCATGTTCAGCCAGGAGAAAAAAGACGGCATCTCGCCTCTTGCCCTGAAGAAAACTTAACCGTGTGTACTAACCCTATACCATCCCGCAATGGTAAAACTCCAAGGCGCCAGTTGTCACTTGTCAGGAACTTTTTCTTAAGGAAGAAGCACCATTCTTGTTTCCTATCTGTCGACGACCATCTTGGCCTGTGTAGGGTCTAGCATCTCGTACGCGTTGTCACACATGACTGCAGGTGCGTCAAACGCGGGCTTGTCAAGGCATAGCATATCATATCATTTCCCGGCCTTGCTTCTCTTGGGTGGCTCATCAAGACGTCAGTCTGGCGCCGACCACGCCCCCCCCCCGGTGAGTATCATATATGCGATAAGCCTTTTACTGCTCGAAAGATCCTCGGTGAAGGGGGTGGGGAATCCAGATGCGTCCACGGCATGGTCATGGGGCTCAGTGATCATGATGGTCCCAGAATGTATAAAGGGGAGACTGAGCGCCGTGGACGATGGGGATGGGAAGGGTTGCTATCGCCTCCCAGGTCTCTTGTCCTCTAGGTCTTTGAAGTGTGTTTGTCTGGCGGATTCTTTGAAATTTGTTGTGAAGACTCGCATTATCAACCTTCACAAGCACGGCACTCTCAATACTGCCCACTTCTCTCATCTCCTTGGGTCTTGTAACTATCATCAAGTCTCCCACTCAGCAAACCTTCCAAGTCTACCGAGAACTTCGTCTTTCAGGATGTCTCACTCCGTCAAGCCGCGTAAGAGCAAGTCTCAAGGACAGCATGCCAGGTTCGTTCCCTTGCAAGTGTTGTCGTCTCTCGTCTTCTACATACTGACAGCTCTATCAGCGCCCAGCCCACCAACGCTCCCCCTCCCCCAGCTGAGTCCCAGTCGGAGATGCTTCAGCGTTGGGAGATTGAATCCCAAAAGAACAATCTACCATATACCGAGTGGCGCTGGTATCCCCAAGATCCCAAGGTATGATGAGATATTTTGCGCGCAGTTCTACGCTTAGCCGCTGACTCTCACTCATGTAGGCCAAAGATGCCAAGGAGAAGTACTGATATGTGTCCGCGATTCGGCGGGCTGTAGATGTTATGTTAATCGTGAGCGGGCTCCGGTCATCCAGTCGAATGTCACAATGTCTCCATAGTTTTGGTCCAACTGCTTCAAGGAAATAAATTGTTTTGGTCAAATGATGATAACCGATGCCGCCCTTTTTTGTAGTACCGTAATGCTGGTATAATATGAGCCTAACGCCAGATTTGCCTATCGTCCCATTTCTATGTTTCGATTATAAACTCTTATGCAGATGCAGATGCAGCGGTGTCCTCGGTTGCGTGGAAACCGTCAATGCTGATGTTCACGGCACCAGCTTGGACGAGCTAGAAAGAGTTAGATAAGGATGTGCGAGTGAGCGGTGGAAGATACTTACAGCACGCGAGAGGTCATCAATCAGATCGTTGACATCCTCGATACCGACGCAAAGTCGTATTATATCCTCGGGCATCTGTCTCTCTGCCCGGGTCTTGGGGTCGATACTGGCATGGCTCATGCGGCAGGGCATGCTGATCAGACTGTTGACACAGCCGAAGCTGACACTGATACCCCACAGCCTAGCGGCCTCAACGATCTTCTCGGAAATAAGTACGTCGCCGGTCTCGAAGGACAGCACGGCGCCTGCGCCGCGAGCCATGGTCCAGTGCAGGTCGTACTGGGGGTGGGACTTGAGGCCCGGGTACCTAACTCGGAAGCCGTGCGACTCGAGGAATTCGGCTATGGCCTGCGCATTGGTTTGCTGCTTCTCCATGCGAATGGCCAGGGTCTTGATGCCTCGCATCAGCAGGGACGAGTCGTCGGGCGACAGACCGCAGCCGGTCGAGTTGATCATGAAGTACATCTTGTCTCCGATGGCTGTATCATTGCAGGCAATGACACCAGCCATGATGTCGTGGTGACCCGACAGGTACTTGGTACCGGATTCGTAAACAACATCCACGCCAAACTCCAGGGGGTTGCACAGCATAGGAGACAACATGGTGTTGTCAGCAACGACCAGGGCCTTGCTGTTGATATCGTGTGTCATCTTGGCGATGGTTGGCATGTCGACAATCTTGATAAGAGGGTTTGTAGGTGTCTCCAGGAGAACCATTGCCGTCTTCTCGGAGAGCAACTCCCTGACCCTCTCAGGGTTGGTAGTGTCGACGTGGTGAACAATAATGCCCATGTTGGTGGACAGGTATGTGAGAAGGCGGTTGGTGCCACCGTACAAGTCATCGCCAGTGATGACCTCGTCGCCCGGCCTCAAGAGTCGTGTGATGACGTCCAGCGCCCCCATTCCAGATCCTACAGCCAGCGCCCGGGAAGCGTTCATGATCTTGGCCAAGTGGCGCTCGAGGTGAGTGCGGGTGGGGTTGCCGGAGCGGGTGTAGTCGTATTCACCATTGGGGTTGGCGCCGGACTGCTTGAAGGTAGCAGAGCGGTAGATGGGGAAGCTGGAGGCACCATATTGGTCCTTGCTGTCGGTATAGACAAGCTCGGTCGCGAGCGCATAACGGCGGCGGCCGTTGGAGGGGCTCGAAGGCGCAGGTGAAGGGGGCAAGTTGTGTCCGTCAAGGTCGACGTTGGCCAATGCCTTGTTGACGATACCGCCGTTGGAAGGGGTGGGAGCAGCCATCTTGAGGGAGTGTGCGATGGGTGATTTTGACGGTTGTGTCTGTTTCTTGTGACTCAATTGCTGACTGACTGGATCGAGGGAGGTGAATAGTCACGACCAGCAGACAAGATGCGGCGGGGTGAAGTGATCAATCAATTGACAACCTGGGATGATTCAATTGTCAAATTTCCCTTCCTGGACGCTTTTGAATTGAACTGATATGACAGGCCAGTATAAGTATGATTTGATGTAAAAGAAGAGAAACGGTTCGTAATGAGCCTGAAGACTTGAGGTCGCTATAGAATGTGGAATCCGGGGTATTTCGGTTTCTTCAAATGTACTGGTACATCATCAGCGGGGACTACGACCCTGCAAAGTGGGAGGGACGCATTACTCGCTGCCGATAGCGGAGGAGATCCAGACCGGCGGAACGGTGACGATGCGATATAGATATACACGTCCGCAACTGAGAAAGACGTACTTGATCATGTATCCGCTAACAGAACGGGAAAAAATGACGTGATCGCTGACAAGATAGCTTCTGCCACCTGCAATGTATAGCGACTTCGAAGTTGCCCCCATCAAACCCCATACAATACCCAGGTACCTACAGTATAGCATCAACGTTATCACTTTAGTCTCTTCCCTTCCAAGGTACTCAAATAGATAAGCAGTCACAAGTGATTTAGAAAAACAGAATCAGTGAGGTATCTTCAGTGTACAATTCGACGTGGAGGTATCAGGTATCCGGTATCCATCTAAGGCATCACATCATACACATGAGTCTACACACATTAGCAGCATAGTATGTGTGTGTGTGTGTGTGTGTGTGTGTGTGTGTGTAGTGACAGTTTTCGCTCTACCGACTTTGCCACAAGCTCTTCCAAAGTTTCCTAAACGCCAGCCCAATCGGATTTCCAATTGCAAAGTCGCCTGAAATCAAATCGCATGACTCGTCATAACAACAAAGGCCCAACGCTTCGGCACTTAGTTGGGAGCCGAGTCAACTTACTCTTCGACGTCCTCATATTCATCGTTGGACGTTTTGGAGGCGGCGGCCAGTTGTGCGGAGTGTCGCTCGTGATTCTCCATCAGGACCTGGCCACCACCTTTCCGGCCGAAGAAATCCTCCGTTCTTAAGCCTCTGATCCGGTCGGGTTTAATCTCGGACATAGACTGGCCTGATGCTCGCTGCTCTCGAATGGACTCCCGCATCGGGACCATGGCAGCATCTCTGCAAGCTTCTTTGATGTCGCTTCCCGACATGCCCGCCGTGACCTTGGTTATGTAGTCCATATCGAATTCAGGATCGTGTTTGGTGCCTTGCAGGATCAGCTCCAGTATCCGACGCCTTTGTTCTTTGTCAGGCAGTGGGACCGGGAATTTCTTTGGCATCCTCCGCAAGATTGCCTCATCGATTTCCCCAATGCGATTGGTCGCTCCAAGAACACATATCCTAGAGGGTACGCCGACTTCGTTCGACGATGTCAACCCGTCCCAGAGTGTCATGAACTCCGCTTTGACCATTCCGCTTGCCTCATGCTCGTTACTTCTACGTGTCCCGAGCACTGCGTCGATCTCGTCGATAAAGATGATTGCAGGTTGCAGCTTTCGCGCCAAAGAGAAGACCGCCCTGACAAGCTTGTTCGAGTCGCCGTACCATTTCTCCGTCAGTGTGGAGATATGCAGGTTGATAAAGGAAGCACCGCTTTCGTGAGCGACTGCTTTCGCAAGCATGGTCTTGCCACAGCCAGGAGGACCGTATAACAGAACACCGGAAGGTGCAGACAGCAAGGGCGCAGCGTGCGAGTAGAGGTGGGGCATCGTCAGCGGGTAGATGACGGACTCCTTGACCTCCTCGATGATCTCCTCCAGGCCACCAATATCGTCGAATCCTACGGGTATATCCTCTGGCGCAACGACCTCCAGGGCGACCATGGCCTCGTACTCGTTTAGCTGGATATCCTCGACTCGAGGGCCTTTTCGCGAGCCACTGGAATCCGCCCCATCGGCGCCATCGTCATTGCCTTTGTTTCGTCGTAATCGCGACAAGTTGGCCTGGGCTTTTATCTTTGCCTGCTCATGTTTCTCCTTCTCTGGGTCGGCTAGAGTACTGGCGAATGAGGAAAGGAGGTTCTTGACAAAGAAATAGGACACAACAGCCTGGGGAAATGGATTAGTTCGAGTCTGTAGATTGTTTGCGCACACATGTGAGAAGGACATACAAGTGCGCCAGCAGTAACAATGTTTAAGACGGCATCAGACGTCCGGGCTCTGCGGTCGCCCATCATCAGACTTGACAAGATCCCACTCATGGAATATTTTACGGCGCTGGCCGGTTGGGAAATTCAAGGGGGTTGTAAAGGTGCAAAGAGGAAAAGATGATTAGTGGCAATGTCGCAGACTGGAGAGCTGTTGATGGAAGTCAAGTCGGCGGCCTGCCTGCCGAGTTGTGGCGCTTAAACATCAATTGAATGCAGACAAACATTAGCCACTTGTATCCGCCCCCACATTTCCCGAGCCAGCAGCACTGTCTCCCGCTGACTTACTAAGCCGTTGCTCAGCGTGTCTCCCGCTTTGTTTACTCCGGTTTCATAGTATTGGACCTTCTTCCAACCAAACCATAAGGCTGAATTGCGACAACATTGAACACTGCTAGACTCCACTCTCGCTCCTTCTGAATAGCTTCAAATCAAAGAAATCAGATCTCCGCGATTTCATATCAAGCTCAACTCAACACAGCGACGCGCCCCGTCAGATGACAAGAACCAAACAATCCACCTTGCTGGACCTGGCCGACTCGGATTCGGACGACGGCTTCAACTCCCAAAACAGTGCGCTCAAGACGATAGACAACATGGCCGCGGCAAAGAAGCCCAGAGGCCGCCCTGCTGCCAACAAAGTCACGAAGCCAGAATCGAAAACCACGACGGGTCGCGTTGGCGCAAAGGCCACTGCTGCGCTAGAGAAAGAGGCGGAGAGGCTGGCGCTCGCCGAAAAGGCATACAACGAGGCCCCCAAAGCAAAGAGGGGACGAAAGCCCAAGAAGGCGGTAGAGGAGGAAGCGGATGACGCACTGGCAACACCACCTCATAGCGACGAGCCGGCGAAGACGAGAGGTGGCCGCGGCCGCCCCAAGAAAGGTTCTGCAGTCCCAGAGTCGGTTCAGAAACCAACGACCGCTAAGCGAGGTCGGAAGCCTGCTGCCGCAAAGGTCGACGAGCAGCCACCATCATCACCTGCGGAGGACGAACCATCCGAAATTCCAGAGACTCAGGCATACGACGGGATGGATGTTGACGCGGCCGAGGAGCAAGACCAGGTCGAGGATCTGCCCACCTTCTCACGATATAGCGCGCCCCCGTCGGCACAGCGAATCAGCTCATACCGCGTCCCATTCAGTGCGTCGAAGCGGTCCGCCAGCTCCTCATTACTTGACAGCGACCCGTCAGCCAATCGTCGTCTTAACGAAATGACGAAGAAGTATGAGGCCTTGGAACGCAAATACAGAGACTTGCGCAATGTGGCTGTTGTGGAGGCCGAAAAGAATTTCGACCGGCTCAAGAAGCAAACCGAGGAGAAAACACAGTGTACGTTATAGGTGGCCTACAAAGTATACCCAGGACAGCGCAGTCACTAACACTGTGTATAGCCTCCAATGAACTGATAGCAAGCCTGAAGAGCGATCTCACAGCTCATAAACAACTAGCAAAAGAGGGCAAGAAAACACAACAGCAGCTCGAAGCCAGCGAGGCCAAAATCGACAGCCTGCAGGCACATGTCACGGAGATAACAACTTCGCTGGCCGAGGCGAAGACAGAGATCAAGTCGCTCACCATGAAGCTCAACGCAGCACGGGCCGCTGAAGCTACTGCCACTGCTCAAGTCCAAGTTGCGACTGCGCGGGTTCCTGGTAGCGCTATGAAGCCCAGTGCGATGGGTGCGCGAGGATTAGATCAGGCTCAAGTGCAGGCCACGCAGACTGGCAAGATGAAGGAGAACCTCTACAGCGACCTGACTGGCCTTGTCGTTACGGGGGTCAAGCGGGATGGACCTGAGGATGTATATGACTGTATCCAGACGGGTAGGAACGGAAGTGAGTACAACCTAATCAATATCAGCACAGGACAGCCACTAACACCATTTTCTCAGCGCTCCACTTCAAGCTTGCCATCGCCAATGAGAACTCTGACGAGAACATGGATGAGGCTGAGTTCCAGTACAAGCCCCAATTGGATGAGCATCGTGATAGGGAGCTCATTGAGTTACTCCCTGAGTTCTTGGCGGATGAGATCAGTTTCCCTAGAGCACATGCGGCCAAGTTTTACTCTCGTGTATTGAAGTCATTAACGGAGAAGGTCGAGTAATCTGCCAAGTTCGGCATGAATCATATTGTGTATAGGCAAGGTTGGCGTTCGGGCTGGTTGGTTGGAGGATACCCTTAACACACCAGAACAGCATAGCATGTTGGGGTGGGTTGTTTCTCTAGTGTTGGACTCTAGGAGTCGCCGCCTAGTTTGTATATGATCCAAACTTTTATTGGACATAGTTGCATGGCATTCAGCATTTCTTGTCGGTACAGGTATTCTTTCTGTATTTTATAATCGGCATGAGACATATTGATGTTCATCAACTGTCAGTGGACTGGAGAACATCCTTGAGTAAAAGTAATCACAATTTCTGAACCACCATGTTCCTATCCTTCAGTGAAACACTATACTCAAAGCCAGAAGCACCCCAATTATCAATGAATCTAATGTGAATAGTCAATCACATTACACTATGTTTTTGCCAGAGTGCCCAATGGCGAGTATATAAACAGTATCTGGCTATGCCCATCATAGTATCCACCCATCAAGAAATCAAACCAAGGTATCTCATCATTATTCTTAGTCGTACATTGAAAGTCTGGAGATGTCCATTGTAGACATCATCCTCAAAGTTGTGCCAGATCATATATGCAAAAGAAATCGGCCATTGCAAATCACCCCCTCTTGTTAATGAACCCAACCAATGCCCATACCCTCCTCCGCAACCTTGCCACTCACGTTCCGCTTGCCGAACGAGAAATACCTCTTCGCTGCGGCGCCACCCCCGGCAACACTGAAGTCGTAGTCATTCCCGCTCGAGACCTGTCTGTTGGTCCCCACAATCATCGGCGGCGTGGCAGACTTGAGATCGCCATACGGCTTCGAGTAGAACTCGGTCTCGGTCTGGATCGAGCTGTCCCGGTTCCGCGGCCCTCCCCATGTGTACCGCTTGTTCATTGTGGCCTTCAGGCCGCCGTAGTTTGGCGCTTGTTTCTCGTCGGCGATGTCCGTGCCTGCGCCGCCCTTCCGGGCATTGTTGGCGTTGTTGTTCACACGCCCATCGTTCAGGTCGATCTCAGCCAGGGCGGGAGACTTCTGCACGAAGGACGACTTGGGCCGGCGACCTGCCTTCTCGGCGGCGGCGCCGACACCGTTTGCCAGTGATGGGTTGGACTGCAGCGGGTTGGGATGTGGCGAACCGAGGTCGCCGTCGTTCTCGTCCACCTCGTCCTTGCCGGGGCTCATGAGGCCCCGGTAGCTGTACCCGCGGTTCTCGTCGTCCCCGTAGTCCGACTCGGAATCGGACAGGTCGTAGGGCCGGCTCAGGTTCTCATACCCCTGGACCGTCTTCCTCTTGGCGGCGGCCCTCTCCGCCGCGCCCATCGCTCGGTTGCGCTCCTCGGTGCGGGTGACGAGCGACTCTGTGGCGTACCATGCCTCCGTGAACTTGGCCGCCCGTGGCGCCGCTGTGTTGGGTGGCGCCTGTGCGACCTTTGGTTGCTGCGAGGCGACGGTGCCGGTGCTCGGCCTCGAGTGGTGGCCAGTACTCCTGGGTGAGGCTGGCACTCGTCCATTGGCGCCAGAGTAGGGTGGGTAGGAATCTCTCGCGTCGTTGGTGGGCACACCCGTGTACGAGCCTCGCCATGGGCTCTTGGGTGGAGGGGCTGGTGCCTTGCTTGAGCTGGATGACGACGGCGGCGCAGACATCCGCTTGAGGTCTGTCGGGGTGCCTGAGTTTCGAGGGGAGTGCCGCGGTGAGCTGTCTGGGGTGATCTGGTACTGGCGTGGAGGGAGGTCGGTTGAGGAGCCGATGGAGCTCCGTGGGCTCCGAGTAGCGTGGAAAGGAATTGCGGGCGGACGCTCAAGTTCCCCATATGGAAGGCCAGAGCGAAGGCGGTTCTCGAGAGGGGTGGAAAGGCGTTTCTCGTCTTCTGTAAGGTACGTGGCTGTCGTTGCCACGGACGACCTGTTCCTCTTGTGATGGCGGGAGGTGAGGTTGTCTTCCAGGGGGTTGCAGTCAGGAGGCATCCTTGTGATCTGGCGGAACTTGATGGCAAGCCAGACGCTGAAGCCCAGGGACGCGGCGTGCATCACTCCACCACCGATGAGGGTCCAATACAGTGATGGTAGGAAGTAATCCATCAGGGACTTGTCAGAGAAGAGCGTGCCCCATTGGTTGCTGAAGTTGTGGACAGATAAAGCGCCAAATGAGTACAGAGGGATCACAGCGAGATCATATACAGCGGAGAATATCTGATACCCAGCAGCGGACCCTGGTGGCCTGGCAGCAGCCGGGCGTGCGAGATGGACAATGCCATAGATGCTGTGGATGACAACGACACCAGCCTGAAGTAAATAGTCAGTATGAATCGAGTAAGGGACATGTCAAGTATGAAATACACTTACAGTGATTCTCACAACCCAAGCAGTGAGGTCGCTCACATTGTCGATCACGATGAACAGGAAGAGGATACCAACTGCAGCGATCAGCTCGAGCACGCGCAGGCCCAGCTGCACGACTCTAATCCACTTGATCCACCATTTCGTTGAGGGGCCGAACGTCTTGAAAGGCGCTCGTGGTCCTCGAACCTGAAGGGCACTAATGAGTGAGACAATCATTCCAGTCAGCTTCCCAATTGAACTTCACGTTCGCATGTGATTTGCACGTTGAGAATCTCGTGGATTTTGCTTACTCTGGATGGCGGTTGAAGGATACCAGAGGTCCTTCTTTTTTGATCTTCAACTTCTCGGGTTCAAAGCTAGAGCGTGTGATGGCTTTAGGGTCAAAAGAGGTACGTGGGAAACGTGCATCGTCGAAGCTCACGCCCGAGTACATGTAGGGTTGTTGGTTCCCCATGGTGACGATGAGTACTTAAGTACCTGGCCCACCAGAGATGCAATGAGTCTCTGGACAAAAAGCGATGAACAGGAACTGGAATGATGGATTTGAGACCGGACAATGGGGGGAATATTGGAATTGAGGGAAGGGGAATAATTGAGTAAACTGGGTCTGGAATGGAAGATTGAAGTCTTAGTGGTTGGAGATATTAGTTGGCTAGCATGTATAATTATGAGGCTGGTGAGTACATAGAATTCGGGCTTCCAAGTTACAAGTTGGCATGGCAACCCACTTACAAGCCTACTCAAGTACATTGGGGCCTGGTCAACCACTGTAACTGGTTGGTGTACCTTGAAAACCGGCCACATGGAACGGGCCGCCGTGGGTCCATACACTGTAACAATTGAGACTACGGTACGTACCAGTGCAGTTGACCTGCCCAGGTGGACAGTGCCTGTATCAAATATGTTGCCTTACATAATCAGCCCCTCTCATCCTCGACTTCAATGTTCTTTCTATACCTCCTTTCATCCCTCGATTGTGGAATGTTATTGATTCAATGGAGAACAGGATATAAATCACGTCGTTTCATCGTGGTTTACGGGAATATGAGGCTGAGTGGGTGACAACACCAAGAAGGGAGCCGCGATTTCCATTATGTATGTAGCAATGTAATAGTCGATTGGACAGTCAGTATGAGTTGCCGAGCCGGAAGGAAATTCGGATTCGACGTTCCCATCAACATTTGCACAACTCAACTCGAACTTTTACGACTCCGATTCCGATGTCATGACAATGGCATTCACGATAGCCCGGCCATCTTCTGGTCTAACCAGATTAATTGGTCGAAGCCAGTGGCATCATTCTTCCTCTCGTGCTCTCCGATGCTCATACTCAACCTCCGCCCCGCCACGGCATGATCAGCCCTTCCGGATGGCTGTCATCGGCTCCGGCCCGGCCGGTTTCTACACGGCATACCGTATCATGTCTCTGATCGACCGCGCAAAGGTTGACATGTATGAGGCCTTGCCTGTGCCTTTCGGTTTGGTCAGGTTTGGCGTTGCGCCTGATCACCCTGAGGTTAAGGTGTGTTTGTTTGCCACATATATGCTTCCACCTCACTCTCCCTCTTAACTCTACCGTCGCAACATAGCTTTGTATTCATTGTCTGACAAAAGTGAACAGAACTGTGAAGACAAGTTTGCCGAAGTCGCATCTTCCCCTAATTTTACCTTCATTGGAAATGTCGCAGTTGGCCACGCCCCTTACCACGCGAATGGCCAGTCCATCCCGCTGAACACCCTAATGCGCCATTACGATGCCGTGTTATTTTCCTACGGTGCATCAAAGGACAGGACACTTGGCATCCCGGGTGAGTCGACTCTAAAGCGCATCTACTCAGCGCGCGAATTTGTCGGCTGGTACAACGGCCTGCCGGAATTTGCGGACTTGAACCCCGACCTGTCGCAAAGCGAGGCCGTCGTCATTGGGCAGGGAAACGTCGCACTGGACGTGGCGCGCGTCTTGCTCGAGGATGTGGACAAGCTGAGAAAGACCGATATGGCCGACTACGCTCTGGAGGCACTGTCGAGGAACCAAGTGAGGAGCGTCAGGATCGTAGGAAGACGAGGACCAATGCAGGCTGCCTTCACCATCAAGGAAGCCCGGGAGCTCATGAACCTTCCCGATGTGTCATTCGGACCCCTAGATCCCTCTCTGATACCCTCGGACCTGAAGTCTCTTCCTCGGCAGCGCAAACGCCTCACCGAGGTCCTGCTCAAAGGCTCCAAGACATCTTCCTCATCCGCGTCTAAGTCTTGGGCCTTAGACTTTTGTCTCTCGCCTACAGGATTCCAACCAGACCCTTCAGACGCCTCAAACGTGGGGAGCACGGCATTCGAAAAGACCTCCCTGTCACCAGACCCCTTCGGGCCCCAGACGTCCGCCACTGGCACAGGCGAGACCACGTCACTGTCGTCACCCCTCGTGTTCCGCTCGATAGGATACAAGTCCGTCGGTCTTCCCGAGTTCGAGTCCCTCGGTGTCGCATTCGACGACCGCCGTGGTGTCATCGGCAACGACATCGTCGGGGGCCGCGTGCTGCGCAGGAACTCTCCGGAGAGCTCGTTCCCAGGGTTGTTTCCCGGACTGTACTGCGCGGGCTGGGTGAAGCGTGGCCCAACGGGCGTGATTGCTAGTACCATGGAGGATGCATTTGGGACCGCGGATGCGATTTCCCGGGATTGGAAGGAGGGGAGGGGCTTCCTCGGTGATGCTGGGGTGGTGGAAGGTAGAAGCCCAGAGAGTAACGGATGGGAGGGCGTGGAGAGTGAGGTGGGTCGTGGTGTCTCGAATGCTGTTGTGGATTGGGAGGGCTGGCTCGCCATTGACAAGGCGGAAAGAGACATGGGCCAACTGAAGGGGAAACTGAGGGAAAAGTTCACAAAGACGGAAGACATGTTGAAGGTGCCATTTTCAGCAATGGCTTGATTTTATCAGAGGTGCAGATGTCACGGAACGCATGGGAATAAAAATCATCCCGGTCACAGCGCCCACAATGATGGATGTGAACATGTATTATATATCTACAACGCAAAGGGGAAAAAGAACCCACTACTTCTTCAGTTGCTCCGTCAGCTCAGGGACCTTCTCGAAGAGGTCACCCACAAGACCGACATCCGCAACCTGGAAGATGGGCGCATCAGGGTCCTTGTTGATGGCGGCGATGACCTTGCTGTCCTTCATACCAGCCAAGTGCTGGATAGCACCCGAGATGCCCACGGCCATATACAGCTGCGGCGCAACCACCTTACCCGTCTGTCCGACCTGCAGACTGTTGTCCGCATACCCGCTGTCCACCGCAGCGCGGGACGCGCCAATGGCAGCACCGAGCGTGTCCGCCAGCGGCTGCATGATCTGGTCAAACTCGTCCTTGGACTTGAGTCCCCGTCCACCCGCCACGACGCGGCCCGCCGTCGCCAGGTCTGGCCTGTCGGACTTGGCCAGGTCCTCAGACACCCACTCGGCGATGGCCTCGGCCTTGGGGTCGACGCCGTCCTCGACGGGGGCGGAGCCCTTGCCGAGCTCTGCGGGGGCGAAGGCCGTGCCGCGGATGGTGATGAACTTGATCGGGTCGGAGGACTCGACGGTGGCGACGGCGTTGCCGGCGTAGATGGGGCGCACGAAGGTGTTCTCGCTCTCGATCGAGGTGATGTCGGAGATCTGCTGGGAGTCGAGGAGGGCGGCCACGCGGGGCAGCAGGTTCTTGCCGAAGGCTGTGTGGCCGACAATTACATGTGTGTAACCGCCTTTCTTGATGTTCTCGACGAGGAGGGGGGCAAAGTTCTCAGGGAGTCCCTGCATTGGGTGACACACCCGATCAGTATTCAATGCGGCATAATGGGAGTGTTGGATTTCAGGGTAAATGGACCAAGCCTACCTTCTCATATGCTGCGTTATCCACCGCGACAATCTTCTCCAGGCCGTCGGCAGTCGCTGCCTCCTCCGCTACAGCCTTGATGCTGTTACCGGCAATGAAGCCATGGATAGGACCACCGATCTTCTTGGCCGCAGAGATGGCGCTCAGGGAGCCATTATTCAGCTTTCCTTCCCTCTGCTCGAGAATCGCAAGTGTGGAAGCGAGTCGACGAAGGGCGGCGGGGCTGAAGAATGCGACGGGAGAGGTGGTCGCCTGCGTGAGTCTCCCGCGCAGCTGCTGCGGTACTATCCTTCGTGCGGTGCAGAGCATCTTGGGTATGTGAATCGACCTCTATCACCTCGAAAATAAAAAGAGGGAGGGTGGGAATGGGTGAGCAATCGGTATAGTATAAAGCGTCCTTCGGCTGGCGACGGGTTCCTTATCCGGCGGAACTTGAGCTTAAGTCCCGGCTCTCCGTGACCGGAATCGCAAGCTATAGCGCATGGGTTCCGGGGGTACCTGGGTACTTATTTAGGTACCCTGGTACTGAGTGAGTTATGTGCACGGGCCATAAAGGGAGTGACTAGTGCATAATCTGTACTAGTAGTAATTGTTGTGGCCTGAGGCTGCAATATTTTGCATGGCCAATGCGGTTCCTAGCTGTCGCGCCAAAATTGTTCCTCCAACGCGACCCGACGCTCAATCCGCATCGCATTCAGACGGGGACCCATTCTTTGCGACAGCAACCCGTGATTATCGATCCCGAAGCTCATCACCCCTCCCTGCAACGATTTTTGTAGGGACAGCTTTTCAATAGTGATTTTTACGCTAGAGCCTCTTCCTTTAAGCAGCCAAACACTGCAATTACAGTGCCCTAGCTGCCTGTAAGCTTCCCACCTACCCTCTCGATTTACAGGCCAAGTGCCAGCCTCCATCATCACCATGGAGGAGGAAAACGTCAGTTATGGCACCCCTGCCAATGGCGCATCGCCAGGCAGCAACCCAATTCTGGCACAGCCGCCCCTGGCAGACGTCAACCCTGGCGATGGTAAGTTTCAATATCTCTGATAGCCACGCAAGTGAGGCTGGCACCCTAATCGATTCTAATCACCTGGATTAGATGTCCAAATGGGCGAAGGTGCATCAAATGAGCCTACGATCAAGCAAGACAGCAACACCCCGGCACCAGGAGCCGGCTCGGATAACCCACTCGATGCGCCCGAAGGCCCAGCCCCCGAGAACACGGCTGCGCAGGATGAGGATATGGTCGACGCTGAGGGTGACTCCAAGGGAGAAGCCAAGGACGGTGATGCCAATGGCGAAAGCACTGCCGGGAAGTCCAAGGAGGCCATCGAGAATGCCGCGCGCGAACATCTTATTTCCCAGAAGCACTCTATTGTGCTGCCAAGTTACAGCACCTGGTTTGACATGAACGTCATCCACACCACCGAGCGCAAGGCCCTCCCAGAGTTCTTCAACAACCGGAACCGCAGCAAGACCCCTTCCATCTACAAGGACTACCGAGACTTCATGATCAACACATACAGGCTTAACCCGGCGGAATATTTGACGGTCACTGCTTGCCGGCGTAACCTGGCTGGTGATGTCTGCGCCATCATGAGGGTTCACTCCTTCCTCGAGCAATGGGGACTGATCAACTACCAGGTATGACATGACTACTTGTATGGGATGAAGACTGGAGCGCAAGGCTAACTGTTCAATAGGTTGACCCCGACCACCGACCTTCTCCTACTGGCCCACCATTCACTGGCCATTTCAGGATTATCTGCGACACTCCCAGAGGTCTTCAGCCTTGGCAGCCGGCAGCAGACCCCGTGGTTGCTGAGGGCAAGGCCAATGCGGACACCGAAGCCAAGGCTAAGGCTGGACCGGTACCAAAGACCGAGCTGAACCTGGAGATCGGCCGTAACATTTACGAGGCCAATGCTAAGGGTGCCAAGCTCAACAAGAGTGAAAGCAGAACTAATGGTGATGCTCCCGCGACTAACGGAATCTCGAGCGAGTCATCCAGTGAACTTACCAAGGCACCCATCGCCAAGGTAAACTGTCAGACTTGTGGTGTCGACTGCACCCTGGTCTACTACCACAACTCCTATGTCGACCCAGCATCAAACAACAAGAAGAGCAGTGATATTTGCCCAAGCTGTCTTGTGGATGGCCGCTTCCCCCAGAACCAGTCAATCAACAATTTCCAGAGGATGGAGAACCCAACCTACTCAGCAACCCTTGACAGAGACGCGCCGTGGACTGACGCTGAACTCCTGAGGCTTTTGGAGGGTCTGGAGAGGTTCGATGATGACTGGAATGAGATTGCGGAACACGTTGGCACCCGCACGCGTGAGGAGTGTGTCCTTCAATTCCTGCAATTGGACATAGAAGACAAGTATCTGGAGTCAGAGAACCCACTCGCGGCACCCATTGGACTCTCAATGTTGGGAAGCCAGGGTGGCCAGTTGCCATTCAGCCACGCCGACAACCCTGTCATGACCGTGGTGGCTTTCCTGGCCAGTCTTGCCGATCCTGCCAGCGCGGCCGCGGCTGCCGGAAAGTCGGCAGAGGAACTGCGCCAAAACCTCCGAGGCAAGCTGGAGACGAGTGGCGCACTCGAGGGACAGGCAGACACGAAGGGTAAGGGCAAGGAGAAGGAGGGAGACACCATGGAGGTCGATATCCAGCAGGAGACCACAACTACTACGACTATGACCACCACTACAAAGACGAGCACCACTGCGTTGGCAAGCATCCCTCTGGCGACAATAGGAGGTCGGGCAGATGGGCTGGCATCACACGAGGAGCGCGAAATGACCCGTCTTGTGTCGGCCGCTGTTAACATTACCTTGCAAAAGATGGAACTGAAGATGAAGTACTTCAACGAGATGGAGGCGATCATCCAAGAGGAGCGACGCGAGCTGGAGCGCGGGCGACAACAGCTGTTCCTCGACCGACTGGCTTTCAAGAAGCGTGTACGCAAGGTCCAGGACGAGCTCAAGGCCGCAGCCGCAACCGGTGGCGAACAGGGCGCCAGGATGGCACAGGATGTAGTAATGGATGGTGACAGAATGAGCCTGCAAGGTACCTCTGTGGCAGGTGGGGTGCAACCCTCGGGCGGCCAGATCAAGAGCTATGAGGCGTAGGAGGCCTTTAATCGCTGGAGGAAGCCCAGGACCAGCATCGTTGGCTTGTCTTCATCGGCTTGGCCACCACGATGTTAAGATGGAGGGATTCATTCCCACGTGTGGGTATTTCATCACTTAGTTATTCACTTTTATTTTGCCCGTTGATTGGGATTCAGGAATGTACGGGTGAGGCGTCAATGGGGTTGGCGAGGCCGGGGGAACGCATTCTGAAATTGTTTCTGTATGGGAATATTCATGTACCAAAACTCTTGCGTTACGCTATGCCGTGGCCGTGTGAGCAGGAAGAGGCTTAGATGCCCGGGCTTGAGGAAATAGAAACCTCTAATGCAATGGACACTTCCAGTCAGGCCTTTTTGTCACCTTGTGCATACCTAGGTGCCCTTTGAGCCGTTCGGCTACGTGGATAGAGGAGGAGGCTTGTTGCCGAATTTTGGCTGATGACTTTGGAGGGCACTATATATGGTACTTCATTTCCAGCCGTTAGGACTCCCTCCATGGAACTCTGCTTTTATTGTCTCTGGAGTCTTACTATGCACACCTTGTGACTGACTGACTGACTTCTCGAGGCATACCTACTGCTAGTCCAGCGAGCGAGTCGCGATTCAGGGGCAGAGCCAGTGAACGAGGAGTGGTGGTGTGGCATGTGACGATGACGTCCGACGCTTGCCGTGGCGGACGTCGGGGAAAGGCCCCACCGTATCTGTGAACGGACAGACGGACAGTTGCCAATAATTCCCCACGAGAGCACGGCCGTGTGGGCTGGAACTTTGGGTATCACAAAGATAATACGGCTGAAGGGGTGTTTAGATGGCTATATTGTCAAGCAAAGCACACTTCCCAACAGCCATCGAGGACGGGACATAGTATACTTTGGTGGCTGCCGGCATTGAGACCCGTGGACGACGACTGAATCCCCGCCGTTTCCTAGGTACGTACCCGGTTTAATAACCTCGGCTCGACGGAACCTCCCCACCCCCTCCAACGGTGCGGTCCACGGGGCTGGGGACAATCTGGGGAAAGCCAAACACTGGGGAAGCCTGGAAACGGAAGGGGAAGGTAGATGGAAGTGGAAGACTTAGAGACTGGTAACGGGCTCAGCTCGGTTCACGAAGTGAAGATAGAATCAAGATGATATGTGTATATATATATATATACTTGGCTCATGATCCATGAGAACATAAAGGATATACATATATATATATCCCCATTCGATCATTTATCCAGCAACTGCTGAACCTCACGCAGTGCAACTCCAACTACATACATACCTACTAAATAGGTAAGTACTTGTGTACCACAGTACTACACCACTTCTCCACGTGCAGTGACGGCATCTGTAACTCCAACTGTGAAAAAGTACCTCGGCATCGGGATAAGCACATAATCCACACATACCACCATCCCTTGCCGTTACATACATCACATACATCATATACCGTACCTAGCATGCGTATTGTACACAGGTCCCTCAAGAAATTACCTAGGTAACCCAGAAAGGCAACCATAGTGCCGAACATACCCACACTGCAAGCATACGAGGGGCTGTTAGCCAGTCACTCTGTCACTGAAATACCGTCAACCCTCACCTGCTCTTCTGCAGCTCTCCTTACGCCTACCTACCCATACAGCTCCCGTGTCTTGCCTTTCACTGCAGCAGTTTGGGATGTTGGCCGCTTTCACTAGGACTGAACTTCGGTCCCAACCTTTCAGATCTTTAAGGAGCAGCGGAAACTCCGTAACACAACATTTGAAGAGGACAACTCCACTGGTTTGTTATCCCTGATATACTTCCCTTCCTCCCCTTCTTCTGTTTCACACGGAACTAAACATCTTCCTGCTCCAGGTCCAAGCCATGGCGCCCACCACCGGTCGACGACCTAACAGTTCGTTGCCTCAGCGTAAGTAAAGACACCTACACTACTGTAACAGAGACAAGGCAATACAATGTTCAATTCAAGTTACTGACACGACAACCTTCATATAGCCTATTCCGAGGATAAGTCCAAAGGTCCCATGCTCCGCTTTCAAGAATCCCTACCACGTCTCCCCGTCCCGACCCTCGACGAGACCGCCGCACGTTACCTGAAGACCCTCCACCCCCTCCTCAGCCCGGCCGAGTTGGAAAACAGCAAGAAAGCAGTTGCAGACTTCATCAAGCCCGGCGGCGTCGGCGCAAAGCTGCAGGAGAAGCTGATCGCCCGCCGCGAGGACCCCAAGCACAAGAATTGGATCTACGAGTGGTGGAACGACGCAGCCTACCTGTCTTACCGCGACCCCGTCGTCCCCTACGTTAGCTACTTCTACTCGCACCGCGATGACCGCAAGCGACGGGACCCCGCGAAGCGCGCTGCCGCGATCAGCACTGCCATACTGAGCTTCAAGAAGATGGTGGATGAGGGGACATTGGAGCCAGAGTACATGAAGAAGCTGCCCATCTGCATGGATAGCTACAAGTGGATGTTCAACGCCAGCAGGGTACCAGCCAAGCCGGCTGATTATCCTGTCAAGTTCGACCACAAGGTGCACAAGCATTTGATTGCCATCAGAAAGAACAATGTCTACAAGATTGCCCACGAGGTCGACGGGCAACCGCTCAACACTGCTGAGCTGGAGGCACAGTTCAAGCGGGTCTACGACCTGGCGGGATCACGCGGCCCAGCGGTGGGTGCCTTGACTTCCGAGAATCGTGATATTGCAACGGACGCAAGAGCCGTGCTGCTGAACGCCCACCCGGGCAACAAGGCTGCACTCGAGGCGGTCGAGTCCGCCTCCTTTGTCGTCTGCCTCGACGACGCAGCACCTGTGACCCTCGAGGAGCGCGCGCACAGCTACTGGCACGGCGACGGACAGAACCGGTGGTTTGACAAGCCACTGCAGTTCATCGTCAACGACAACGGCACCGCAGGCTTCATGGGAGAGCACAGCATGATGGATGGCACGCCAACACACCGACTGAACGACTACGTGTGCGACGTCATCTTCAACAACAAGATCGACCTGGGCGCCACTGACGTGCGCTCGTACCTCCCAGAGCCCACACCCGTGCGGTTCACCGTCACCACGGACCTCCAGAAGGAGATCGACCGCGCCGTGTCCGACTTCAACTCTGTGATCGGCCAGCACGAGCTCGCCGTCCAGGCCTACCAGGTCTACGGCAAGGGCCTGATCAAGAAGTTCAAGTGCAGCCCGGACGCGTACGTGCAGCTGATCATCCAGCTGGCCTACCACAAGATGTACGGCAAGAACCGGCCGACGTACGAGAGCGCCGCCACGCGGCGTTTCCAGCTGGGCCGCACGGAAACATGCCGCACGGTTAGCGACGCGAGCGTGGCGTGGTGCAACGCCATGGCGGACCCGGCGGCGGACGACGGGACGAGGGTCGAGCTCTTCCGGCAGGCCGTCGCCGGGCACCTCGAGTACATCTCGGCCGCGAGCGACGGCAAGGGCGTCGACAGGCACCTGTTCGGTCTCAAGAAGCTGCTGGGCCCGGGGGAGGAGCTGCCTGCCATCTACAAGGACCCCGCGTACGGGTACAGCAGCTCCTGGTTCCTGTCGACGTCGCAGCTGAGCTCCGAGTACTTTAATGGGTATGGCTGGAGCCAGGTGATTGACGGCGGGTTCGGTATCGCGTACATGATTAATGAGAATAGGTATGTGAT
>LKEA01000004.1:913222-1053977 GCA_003795315.1 Cytospora schulzeri
CCCCCCCCAATTCTTCCCAATTCGTTATGAGGAAGAAAGTATGTACGAACGGTAAAGCTGACTGGTGTGTGTGTGATGACAGTATCGCCTTCAATGTCGTCTCCAAGGGCCTCGGAAGCCAGAAGCTGAGCTTCTACCTCAACGAGGCGGCCGGTGACATGCGCGACCTACTCCTGCCTACCATTGAGGCCCCCAAGTCCAAGTTGTAAGAGGGGATCGATCAGTCAACCAACGCTTGTTTCTGCATGCCCATTGGTGACGAGAAGGGTAAAAACGCATTATCTAGACACCCAGGATAAACAGGTTCTCCAGGATCGGGGGTGGGACACAAGTGACCATGTTGTTTTGTTGCCTTGCAAGTTGCAGACTTTTTGGTTTATTGGATCTGTTTTGGATTCTTGATGTTTTGCTTGGAAAGCCTGATTTAGAAATTTGACTTTTGGCGACATTTTGGTCAGAGAACTTCTTGGTTATCCGAATCGGACAAGTTTTCTTACTGAGAGATCCGTTACCTTTTTTGTACACTAGAAATAGCAGATGCGTACATACGGTATGCAAGAAGTACCTAGACAGACTTGCAAAAGCATGGTGGCTTTTTTTCTTCTTTTGGTTCTTGGTTCAAACAATGCTATTTCCACCCTTTGATTCTAGGCCCGAAGGATTGCAGTAAACCACTGGTGCTCCAACATATGCCAGCTGGACTACGAATTTCAAAGTCTATAATCCCATTCTACTGCTGCAACAATGCTCGCCTCCCATGCCGACTTGATGATGAACAACACACTCCTGTTGGAGGTGCCAACAACAATGCTAGAATATACCGAACACTCACTCATGCGACATCCCATTGCGAAAAGCTGAGGTAGAACAGTATAGATTATAAAGGGACCACCCCCCCCCCCAGACACGCTCATCCGCAGCGCGGGCTAGACCTGCCCGGCCCTCTCGTTCTGGAGCTATCTTAGCCCGCGTGGGACACAATCTCATCCACGAGCGCCCTCTTCTCGGGGTCATAGTATGAGCTGAGCTGGGCCGGCAGCGGGACCTCGATGTAGTCGTCATCGGGACCGGAGATGACATTGAGGTTGATGTTGGCAGACTTGGAGTGGATGATCTTGGTGGCCGTGCTCTCCTTGCTGAAGTACACCGCCGCGCCGTCGATCTGGTCCATCAGGACGGTGGGGAGGGTGCCCAGGACCTGCAGCGCAAAGTTCTGCGACTTGACCACGTCCACGGACGAGATGAGCGTGTCCACGACCAGGTTCAGCCGGTTGGTGTTCTCGATGGTCACCGAGTTGGCCTTGCCCTTGATGATGATGGTCGAGTTGTTGCACTTGCTGATGAGCACCGAGTGCGACAGCTGGGCCTCGATCTCGATCGGGTTGGCCTCCTTCTCGTAGTTCTCAATCGTCCACTTGTTGCCCTCCAGCACCTTGACGGGCGGCTTCTTGACCCGCATGCTCTCCGGCTTGGGCTTCCGTACGGGCGCGGGGCTCTTGCCCCTGGGGGAGTCGCTCCCCTCGGTGACGGTGCTGCCGGCCCGGAGGGATGGGTTCTTGTGTGTCATCTGGGACTTGTCAACCTTGCGCAGACCCGCCGTGACGGATTCGCCCTTGTTGAGTTCTGAGAAAACGGCATCAAAGCCGCCCGCCGGTGCTGCTGCCGCCTTGGGCGTCTCCTGATCGTTGAAGTTGAGGACTGGTGGTGGGCCGGGCGGGGGAGGTGGTGGCGGGGGACCACCGGCGGCTGGTGGAGGAGGAGCCGGGGCGGATTCCTGGGCCGGGGCGGCAGACAGGGACTTGACAACCTCCTCGACTGACTTGCCCTTGCCGTTCCAAGGGATGCCCGAGGGGTAGTACTGCTTGACGTATTCCGTGAGGTCCTTGAAGACCTGCTGGAAGGCCTGTATCCATTCCACCTGCTGAGGTTCCTTTTCCTTGTTGTCCTTAATAACTCGGTTGCCATAGTATTGCGCGGATCCCAGGGCGTTCTCGACGTGCTTGTGCGGCTTGCCCTCGTCCGTCACCCATGCCAGCATCATGATACCGTCGGCCACGGCGCTGAGCTGGTTGATGACGGGCGAGCCCCTATTTGAGTCCTTGATTTCAACGACAGCCATGAGGGACTTGTTGATAGGCTGGAGCAGTTGTTGGTATGCCTCCATGTCCTGGTTGCTGCTCAGGTTGGGCTTCTTGGCCAAGGTAGTTATCAAGAGGAACTTGCGCTCCTCGTTGAAGCCCTCAACTACCTTCTTGGCCTGCTCAGCGATGAGCCCGCCCAGGGCATCACTGAGCTTGGAGTATTTCTCAACGGACGTCTTGAGGAATACATCGAAGTCCTCGATCGACTCGGGCAGCGGTTCATCAGCGGGAACTGGGGCAGCAGGGGCAGCCGGGGCAGCAGGTGCTGATGGGGTGGGAGAATCGGGTTTCGAGGCGACGGGAGATGCGAGAGTCTCCTGAAGAGCTGGTACAGCCTGGGGGATCTCGATGGTCGAGGAGGCGATGTCCTCCAGGCGCGAAGTTGCGGCCTCGAGTCTTAGGAACAGGTTAGTGACCCGTAGGCCGGTGTCGGACGAGACGAGGAGAGAGGGCATGTTTGGGGGCGGGGGAGGGTACAAGGTTGAATGGCGATGGGATTTGATATCAGTGTCTATGCATACCGCTTGATCAAGGTGGTGAGGTTGTTCATGTTATTGACTTGGGCCATGTTTGAGAAAGAGTCCAGGCAGTAGCAGCCCGTGTGTCCCTCCCTTAGTTTGACGGACTAGTTGACGTGTCGTGTCGGCTTGTAATCCGTAGGTTGAAGGTGGTCCGTACTTTGCGCGCACGACAGGCCGACTATCCCATCCACTCACTGCAGGGCGGTCAGTCGATTGTCTTGAGACGAGAGAGGATCCACAAGTGGCAATCAATCAATGCAATGTCATGTCTCGGTCAAAGTTGCAAGGCCAAGGTAATAGGGCCAAAAAGGCAGCTCTAGACTTACCTTATATCTGCAGGTCAGCAGCGCCAGGTAACCACAATACTTTGGGTTTGTAGTGTATGAAGTACGCGTAGCTTAATAGGCAACCAGATTCCAAGCAAGTTAGAAAGAAAGAAAAGAAATCCAATGAGGCTTGGACTAGTAATGAGAAGGGATTGAAATACCAAAGCTGGTGTTGTGTTGTGTGTTGTGCTGTGTTGCAACTTGTACGGTTGTCGAGCGCCACTCAACAAGTCAGGCACTTTGAGATTGAGAGACGCTTCCAAGGTCGATGAGAGGCAAGGAGGTTCAATGCGAACAACCGCGGGACCCGCAACCCGGCGCACGCACCCTTGTAACAGAAGCTTCCACCCCTGAGCTTCCTGGCTTCCAATTCATGTCTTTCCCCCCTCTGGCCCAAGTGGCCCCTCACCCCTCTCAAGCGCCCATCGAACAGCGGACAATTTACAGAGTCAAGAAATTAACGGAGTGACTATCGACAATCTCTCGAGCGAGGTCTACCCCGGCTTCCAAACATACTAAACATACTATGGATCCGTAGTGTATGGATATCATATCCACTTGAACCCACTAATGATTCAGGCACCTCGATGCTGGTTCAATGCTGTCGATCAGTGCAAACACTCGACATAATAGTATTCAAAATCTCAATTTTCAACAAGGGCGTCTAGCTCAAATGGTAGAGCGCGTGCTTAGCATTCCAACAAATGCACGAGGTACACGGTTCGATCCCGTGGTCGTCCACTCAATTCTTCTTTTTGTCCCTTTTTGCATTGTCCCTTCTCTTGTCTATTTTTACTCTATCATCAAATCGCCGTGGGCGCCGCCAAATGCTCCGCTTCAGTTTTTGGTGATAGTATGCTGGGTCTGCCGTCTCCTGTTGCGATTTGAGAGTACATAAGGGCTGAAGTGGTGAGTGTAAGATGCTTCCAAGGCTAGATAGGCAATGTCACATATGAACCCAAGGAAAACAAGTCTCTGCTAACGGAGTCCCATATGACTGAAGCCTAGGTAACAGTAGGTATGCAGTACAGAGTATTCTGCTGAGAGAGTTCTGCTAGATCAATAGACCAAGGTGTTGGCACTGACTTGTCCTCGAACCTATGTGACGCCCAGTGCTCTGGCAAGACCTTTCACAGAAACTATTATGCAGTACTGCACGAAGATGGCTGTTGACTTGGGTTCAATTGTCCCGCCTGCTACAAACCGTATCGCAGGTCTCATTATTCATTCCCCAGTAGCACTGTGGCTACAGCTCATGTGACTCCTCCAGCTCAGAATATCTACACGCAAACACATGAATGCTATATGTACTTTCGTCCTCCCTCGCGTCTTGTACTCTCCCAATTAGGATCCCATTCGATACATGCGCCGCCGCCAGAGGGCTCTATTGCTCGTGCACTGGGTAGGCTCTCAACCCAGAAGCCGCGCAAAGAGAGCCACCCTGCATTCCAACCCCATGAGGGAAGTACGGCCACTTGTCCCCATCCTGTGCCTGTCCCGATCCAAACCCGTTCTATACCAGTCGGGTGGGAGAAGACAAATGTCTAAGCATGTATCGAGCCATGTATCCTCCGCTTGCTCTGGTCTGTCTCGTCTCGTATCAGCGCTTCATCCTGAAATGCTAAGAATCGTAGGTAATCAAAGTCGTTCCGCCACAGTAAAATAAAAAAACACAGGCCTCATATGCAGTCATGAAGGTAGAGCTAAAGCAAGTAGAAGCAGGGGCATTAGGGTTTTTCGGTTCCCAGAAACACCGGACCATTGGGAAACCTGGAGGATTAACAACCCCTTATTTCAAAACAGAATAAGTTTCGCACAAAAAAGCCAAGGCCCAGATAGGCAGAACCAACCCCAGTCTGCCATGCCATAATTGTCACCCTGTAAATGCAACCGAACGCCGCCTTTTGCGTATTGAGTCGTGTGTAAATACAAGACTCCTAAAATTGCCACCGCGGAGAAGAAGATATGAGGATGCCGAGGAAGTGAATGAGGAGCCGTCAAGGCAGCAACTGATGCGCTCGAGCCCGCATCATAGACCTGGTTCGGGGCTGATCCTTAGGATAGGGCAGAGGCAAGGTTAACGAACAGGTTGGAAAGCGACGTGGATGTCAAAAATGGTCATCCTGCCTCCTATGGCGTCTTTCCGCCCTTTCGCGCCTCGGGGCTGCCCTCAAAGAGAACACTCCATCCAGCCAAGGACCAAGAGTCGGCTGTTGCATGTACTATGACGAGCCACGCTGCAACAATGTTGACAAGATGGTGAATCATATACCCGTACGAAACACCGTATATGGCAGCGTAGACAGCAACGCCGAAGAATAGGGCGCTCGTGACATGCCGCAGCCGGCTCGTGACTCTTGGGACCATCTTGCCCGTCGTAAAAGTCTCGACCAAGATGATGAATGGCATAATCGCCATGACATTGTGGTGAGAGGAAAATGGCGTGAACCAGTTGACTGCCAAGTTGCGTACCCATACGATGAGTATCGGAATATTAATAGGTAGGACCCAAAGCATCAGGACGAAGATTGAATGGGCGTAATTGTAGAAGCTGCGATTGGCGTTGGAGGGCAACTCGGAGGCAACGCGGTGAGCCCGCACCGTCGTTATGAGTTGTACCACACACGCAACCACATATGCGAATTGGTAGGGTATAAAAGTGGTGACCAAGAAGAGAAAAATGGCAGTGGTGATGAGCCTTCGCCGTGGGGATGCTGGCTTGAAGCCATGTGGTAGAGCTCGGCGTCGATCTTCGTGACGCACCCACCCTGGGCGCAAGCTCAGCCAGCCATGTAAAGTGCTGAGTATCGAAGTGATAGCCAGCACTACGTAATTGAAGACCGCACACGCGCCGACACAAACGATTCCAATAAGAGGCACCATGAACCAAAAAAATGGATCTTGCGTGCCAACAAGGAGGTCGTTCTGGCCGAAATCGACACCTGTCGCCGACGTATTCCTCAGCGGCCAGTAACCCGATGACCCACGAGCCCCGGAGCTGTCCACAGAGAGGGACAGGAGCGTCAAGGACGCCAGGATTAGGGGAAGGGACCGCCGCAAGCAAAGGTCCAAGCTCTCGTTGAAAGGAATGAATATGCCCTGGCTGTCGTATACGCGGAATTGCTTTCGTACGACCAAGGCAACTACGAGCAGCGGGAAGGCGGCGAAAGCTGTTCGATAGCGCATGTACAGCTTTCCCATGCTACCCAAAAAGTCGACAGTCAACCGAATATTGATGCTCGAGTCGCATGTTGGATCGGTCCAGAACTGGAAGCTGAGACCCTCATCGGTTGTCTTCCTCTTCATCGGCGGAGGAATGTACGGTGCAATACCGTGGATGCTGATGCTGGCATGTCGGGCGTTCACGAAGAACTTGGATTCGTACGGTTCTTCAAGGTATTGCCGGACTAGAGGCGCGAAAAGTTCCTTGCTCTTTCCACAGGACTGCTCACTGAGCTCGAGATTGTAGGCAAGCAAGCTGGACTGAATCGACGGGACCTTGATCTCCGTAACAGCCGGCCGGTGAGCAGGCAGCCGGATGTCCATACCAAACGTGAGCATTCGTCGCAAACTTATGTGACGAGTCCGGCGGTAGTTGGCCGAGTCACTGAACTCCGCGATTACAAATCCTGACGACGAGACGCCCTTGTCCACAACGGCCACAAACTGATGTTCGGCAAGATCCTCAATATCGTACTGAAGATACGAGAAGGGAGGAACCGTCCTCGTGCCAGCGGGAGAAAAGGGTTGGTGTGTGAACCGGGTTGAAGCAGGCAGGGGTGCCACGTCCGCAGCAGCGTTCTTGCAGGACAATCGAGTTGATGTTCGGCTTTCTCCTGACGACAGATCCATCTTCCAGGGCAGCATCATTCCTGCCTGGCCGGGCTGCAGGGTGTGAACACTGCATAACAGAACCTCAAGTTTCCCGGACTCCCCGGCGCTGTCCAGCTTCTGGTCGGTCAGAAGCGTAAAGCGCTTCGAAGATGAGCCTGAAGGCGGAATGGGCATCAGGTGTGCTTGCGGTTTTCCCTGCTCCCCCAGGCGCCTGAGTACAAAGCGTTCTCCTTGTGGAATAACGTCATGAGTGTCATCCTCCAGAGTGAGCAAGGTGCTGTGATCTTTGAATAGGACGGACTTTTCCGCGTTCTCTTCGATGCCCGTAAGGAAATGCTTTTTGAATACACTCATGCGCTGAGCCCGAGGCTTTGTTTGTGATGGGCGATGTGCGTCGACAACGTTGTACAGTGCACGGATTACAACCTTGCGATGCTGGTCACACCAGAGAATGGCCTGGTGGTCCATACTTGTCCAGACTGCCGGTATTGTCGAGGTGAACACGGTGAAACCATGTGTATCAGGCACAATGGATTCCAAACTGGCATAGTCGGAAGGCACGACGGTATCCAAGCTTCCACCGGCAATGGAAATCAGCGTGACGTGCCATAATGGGTTGTTGTTCGCCCACTGTTGCGAATAGGCTTTCCTCCAGTACTCATTGATTTCCTTGTAGACTCTCACAATTTCGCTGTCAAACGAAACAGGAGCTCTTGCATGAGGCGCCGACATAGTGATGATGGTGTTGATCGAGTGGGCCTGATAATTGGGCATGATGAGCATGGTGCGAGCAACGATGCCGCCCATTGAGTGCCCTACTATTATGACTGAAGTCGGGTCTGGTAGGTTCGTATTGCGACTTGTCATGCGCGGGTCGAGGTATAGAGACAAGATATATCGTATCGCCTCGTTTAAGTACTCGGCCTGGTCTATCATAGTCTGACCATGGAACGCCGTGAAATCCTCATTGAAGTCCACCGTGAAGAAATCAAGATTTCGCACGCCATTCCTCAGCATGGCTGGATCGTGTTGGAGCGTATCGTGAAAATAATTGGCAGCCTCGGCAGCAAGCGGTCGAACTTGCTTGTAGCTGCCAGCGTTTCCAGGTATGAAGAGCACCGGGGTCCCTCGCAGCTAGCAGAGTTTGTCGTCAGTACATCGCCGCCCATGGCGCGCATACAAAGTCGGGCATCGAAGTAGCGAACCTTGACCTCTTCGTCCACTTCCATTTCCCTGTATAAGTAGAGCGAGTATTTGCTGCCGAATCGAGTGTGTTCCGTGTCGAATTCGCTTAGTTTGACATAGGCCGGTCGCATGTAGGACATGATACAGCCCTTGACATCGAGGCACCGTGTCGCGCTGGAATTGAGGATCGCAGCAAGGAAGCCAATGCCGATTATCGTGGCAAGGATGGTCAAACAACCAAACGCCCAGGGATTCCTCGATCTCGGGCGCCGCGGATCCTTAGAGTCTGGCGACTTGTCGACATCCTCGGAATCTTCGTCGCCCTTAGGGGCCATGACTGGCACAATTGATGGCTCGACGGCTAAAGCGAGAGGTGCCTTCTCTATCGACCCATTCTGTACACTCGTAGGTTTCCAGGAGAAGTTGCCGGACCGCCGGCTCCGGGCAGAATGGGACCTCAGGTCAAAACTCGTCCTCCTGCTGTCGGATTTTCCAGGGGATTTGTGGCTAGGGGTCCTTCCGTGCGTCTGAGCCGAGGTAGCCTGGGCGGTGGGCGTAGCATCGAGACCGGAACCGAGGGAAAGGGAGATGGAGTTGGTGTTTGCGACATTGACAGGCAGAGGATTTTTGAAATCATCACCGTCGTCCGAGCCGGAGGACCGCCTCTGCATTCCCACGACGGTCGATGGCGGTTCTGCCGTCGTCGGCCGTGTTCGGAGGGTTATCGTGGGGGTGGTGAGGTGTTGTGTGGTCGGAAGAAGGGCGACATAGAAGAGATGCGAGGCAAAAAAAGGGCAAAAAAGGTCAGAAGGTAGAAGGAAAGCAGGAGGGAAGTCTCACGCGCTAGGAAAGCTTGCGGATTACGGAATACATTGGGCGGATTTGCGGTTTATCGAAGACGGGCGCACCACCGTTGACTTGCAAGGGTATACCCAGGTTCTCAGGGTACTCTGGTATTTGCAGTGTACTGTGCACCTGTAATCTGTACCTCTCCTGGACCTGCCCCGTGCGCTGGGTGTTGACCAGTCTTGCCTAGGTTACTTAGGAGGTACTGTGTAGTGGTTGCGGACCTCAATTGGAGGGTCGGATTCAGGCGTGCCAATAATAAATATGGCCCCTAGGTATATACCGGCAATAAAGTCACAGTGACGTCCTGCCAAGGTTGTTTTCAGCGCAATAAGGCCGAGGTTGCAGTACTGTGTACTAGAGGTGTGCCACAGTACGGGGGATTGCAATAGTACCGCAACCATAGAAACAGCGAAATTGAATGAATTGTTCTTCGACATGCAGCCCGTTTAGATTGCAGGCATATTATGAAGGACATAACATGGTTGCAGAATGATTGTCTAATAATGCCACTCTGTGTTCAGCAATCTTTGGACATCAATCAGCATTGTACAAAGATGATGTAAACAACTTGAAACATTTGTGCTGCACGGATCGGCCAATTCGTGATTTACATACATAGTACAGTAGAGCGAACTATTTACATACACTACCTGACTACATACGCAAGACAAGAGCGCTTGACCTGACACCCACAGGGCTGTGTGCTCAAGTTTCGAGACAACAGGTCTTCCATATCTACGAGGTGCTGATGAGTCCAGAGAGATTGTTTCCGAGAAAAGTGAAGGGTTCACGATCATCTGCGTGAGGACGGAAACGGCGGCAGTCTAGCGCGCCAATCAGTCCAATATATCTAGCACGCCGTCCTAGGAAGAACTAGTACTGAAAGGATCCCAAATCCGTCGTCGAATTCCCCGCAAGCATTGCGGAAGATCTGCGAACTCTGCCCTACCGCTTGCTCACTACTGTATCATTGTGGAAATCCAGACAGTATAGTTGAACAGTCTGCCGAAATAGTGAGGCTGGGAATAGTCCCGAAACAAGCCCGTGTTGATGGCGCACTCTTCCCAATCTGGATCTGCCTCAGCAAGCATTTGTGCTGTCACTTCAGCTGATGTGGATTTGCAAGTGTAGAGTCTAGGTCCTTCTGAAACCTATACACTCCTCCAGGAGCCCGCGACTGTGACAAGCCCGTCGCATGAAGGAGCATGACAACCCTTGGAGTATCAATCCCTGGCACACACTGCCAGGAGCGGTGGTGTCCTCGTTAGCATCGACTTCGGTCAAGCTTCTCGCGACCAGTCATTCAGGAATGGCTTCCCCATGAGCTTCCGACTCGCACTCCTCAATGCGCCCGTCAGCTGCAAAACCCTGTAGCGGCGTTGCATCTTCCCGGACTTTGGCAAATAAGGGTGGTTGCACTGCAGCCTGCAAGGTATTGTCTAAACGTTGAATCCTGAAATTGGCCATTCGGCTGTCGATTCTCCCATCATCCAGGGTCAGAGGCTGCAGGCTTGATGTTCGTGTTGCTTCCAAGCGACGTCAGATAGTATATAGGCGATGCTTCTTCGGTGCTGGGGACACTACATACGAGAGCGCCGCTGTCTCAAATTGGGTTCCGGGGGCGGGTGATCTCAGATTAAACAACACCGAGTTATATATACCTAGGTACATACTCAAGTAGGTATATAAGCCTGGCATATAGTCAGTCACAGTACTGCCAGCAAGGCCTCCCTATGTACACAACTTGGAAGACTTGATTGAGATACCGGCTTATAGAAAGGAGGAAATGAAGGCGCGCAGCATAGTACTGTGTAGAAGTGACTGACTTTACTGTAGGTGAGCACTTGCATATTCAGGTACCTATGTACTTAGGTGCCCTGCTACCTAAGGTATCTGTAGGTGTCCAGGTGGTATAAGTAAACGGCAATGTGAGATTATGTCAGCAACCACCATTAAATTGGCAAACGCGACTGCAGGCAGGAGACGCGTCGCTGTCCCTTGCACCTGCTTAGACGGCTCCATGAAAGTCCCACCAGATGACGAATCGGATGATATGAGATGACAGCCTTGTCTGGATATTGCTTACTATTTCTCGATTTTATCAATCTAGGCGAGCGCAACTTATGGTGATTGGCGCCTGTTGATGCTTTCGAATTCTCAAATTTCTGGGATGATGAGCACGTAATTACTTACCTAGGCGCTTTTGGGTGATCTTGGACCAATCTTTGGTAAAGGGCCGTCTGGGACGATGGCTACCATAAAAGCCATCGAGGCAAGCTCTGTATGTAATGCCGAAATATCGACTTGAAATACTCAACTAATATACTGCCCTCTAGGTCCATCAAATACAGTCGGGCCAAGTAATTGTCGATCTCTGTTCAGTTGCAAAGGAGCTTGTTGAAAATGGTCTTGACGCTGGCGCAACGAGCATCGGTACGGATCTGGTCAAATCCCTCGTTTACTTTGTGTGCGGAAAGACTGACTGTATAACGAAACAGAGGTTCGGTTTAAGAACCAAGGCCTCGACTCGATTGAGGTACAAGATAATGGGTCCGGCATATCACCGGAGAATCATGAGACGCTCGCATTGAAGCACTACACTTCCAAGCTGTCCACCTACTCCGACCTCAGCACTTTGGAGACTTTCGGCTTTCGAGGCGAGGCTCTGTCATCTCTCTGCGCCTTATCACGCTTCACGGTCGTCACTTGCCTGCAGTCTGACGCCCCGAAGGGAACCAAACTGGACTTCGAAACCTCAGGAAAAGTCAAATCTAGGAGCGTGGTTGCCTCTCAAAAAGGCACGACTGTAACTGTAGAGAACCTGTTCCAGAACTTGCCGGTGCGCCGTAGAGAACTGGAAAGGAACATCAAACGGGAGTGGGGCAAAGTCATTGGCCTCCTCAACCAGTACGCCTGTGTGCAAACGGGCGTCAAGTTCACGGTTTCCCAGCTGCCCAACAAAGGCAAGCGCATCGTGCTCTTTTCAACCAAGGGCAACAAGAGCACTAGAGAGAACATCCTCAACGTCTTCGGTGCGAAGACCATGGCCGCCTTGGTGACCCTGGACTTGAAGCTCGAACTGGAACCAACAAGCGGTCCGAGCCAAAGATGGAACGCACAGGAGGAAGACAGTACCAAAGAGATTCGAATTCGAGGGCATGTCTCCAGGCCAGTGCATGGCGAAGGAAGACAGACACCCGATCGGCAAATGTTTTATGTCAACACTCGGCCCTGTGGACTTCCTCAGTTTGCGAAAGTCTTCAACGAGGTGTACAGATCGTACAATTCGTCCCAGTCGCCATTCATATTTGCTGACATACAGCTGGATACGCATCTATATGATGTCAATGTTAGTCCCGACAAAAGAACAATCATGCTGCATGACCAGGGGCGAATGTTAGACAACCTGAGGGACGCGCTTACCGAACTTTTTGAGGGACAAGAGTATACGGTACCCATGTCACAAATTGCGACGTTCAAGCAGCCTTCCTCCAAGAAGTTGTACAATTCACATCAGGAAACCAACAAATCCGAGGAAAGACCTTCGGGCGACTCCCTTGATCCAAATAAAACGCCCGCAAGCCAAGACGAACCATCCTCGGAAGTGTCAGAGGACGAGGAGGAGGATTCGGGTATCAGTCGTATGAAGAAGTTGGCCGCTGCCAAGGCTCTCTCGAGAGGCGCGTCTGTATCGAACCCAATGACACGCTGGTTGGAAAGGAATTTGGCCTCACAAGAAGAGGTTTCATCGGACCCAAAGGAAGCGGTCACTACCAGTGCACACCAGAGGGCCTCGGACAGGCTGGAAGATGTAACACCAGAAGACGACGCAATGGAGCCAACAGACACACTTGGAACACGCAATAGGAACGACACAGAACAATACACAGAGTCAATCGACAATGTGGCCCCTCCTACAGATATTCGGGAAGGAGACGATGATATTCTCAGTCGAATAGCTAAGCTCAAGCGCTCGTATCTTCCAGAGAGCCTGCGGGACGAGATATCAGATACCGCTTCCCTTGATGAATCACCAATTCCCGCTATTGCGAAGCCAGTCAAACCCACAGATCCTGCACCACTGAGCGTGTACGCTCCTAGACCGCCTAAGAGGTCCTCTCAGGAAGTTGCGACCATCACGATTGGGGATCACACAGTCACCAGCATTATTGGCAGTTCTTCAAAGAGGCAAAAGAGCGAAGATACGCCGGTGGGACAGCAAAGACCCACACAGCCGTTGAGAACTCCAAACCCAGCAACAGCTTTACCTTCATTCGGTGGTCGCCTGACACAAATGTTTGCCGCGGCATCCGCCAAGCAGAGTCACTTTGGCGATAGTGGAGCTCTGCATTCTGATGATATATATAACGCTGAACGGGAAGATCCTAGCGAAGAAGAAGACGAAAATGAAGCAAGCCATGAATCTGGTCCAGAGGTGGATGCTGATAGTGACCGCGAGAGTTCGGAGTCGTCTGCGTTGTTCATGGATCAAGATGAGGACGAACTATCCTCTCCACCCGCTGTTGAAAATGGCGAGGAAATTCTTGAGGAAACAGACGGGGAGTATATCGACGAAAGAGAGGAGGCCTCAGAGGAAATGAAGGCACAAGAAACAGTCGAGGACCAGGAGGAGGAGGAGGACGAGGCCATTGTCCATGAGGTGACTGGCCATGAGGAATCTGGCCAAGCAGACGTTGGCCAAGAGTCCAGCGAAAGCAATCAGAAGAGAACACAAGCATTTCTCAAAGGAGGTGGCAAGGGCAAGAACCCCACAGCTGCCCTTTTGCAAAGACTAAAGGTGGACGAAGACTCACTACAGAGGAGGCTACGCTCATGGGACTCCCAGCTCCGCGACTTCGCGTCAGCACGTGGGAACAACGAGGACGACGACGTGGACGGTGGCCTCGAAGCCGATGCCGAGAACGCCGAGGACAAGCTGGCCCTGACAATTCACAAGGGCGACTTCGGCAAGATGAAGATCGTAGGCCAGTTTAACCTCGGCTTCATCCTCGCAGTCCGCCCCAGAAACACCAAGTCAGACATCACCAGTACGCAAGCCGACAACGACGACGAGCTCTTCATTATCGACCAACACGCCTCGGACGAGAAATCCAACTTCGAGCGGCTCCAGGCCACGACCATCGTCCAGTCGCAGCGCCTCGTCCGCCCCAAACAGCTCGAGCTCACCGCCGTGGAGGAGGAGATCGTCATCGAGAACCGCGACGCCCTCGAGGCCAACGGGTTCCAGGTGGACATTGACGAGTCCGGCGACGAACCCGTCGGCTCGCGTTGTCAGCTGTTGAGCCTGCCGCTCAGCAGGGAGACGACCTTCTCCCTGGCCGACCTGGAGGAGCTGATCTCGCTGCTGGGGGACAACCCTACCGCCTCGTCGCCCGGTGGTGATGGTGGTGGTGGTGCCGCGACGAGGAGGAATATGCCCAGGCCGAGCAAGGTGAGGAAGATGTTCGCCATGAGGGCGTGCAGGAGCAGCATCATGATCGGCAAGGCCCTTTCGCACCGGCAGATGGAGAAGGTGGTTCGACACATGGGTGATATGGAGAAGCCCTGGAACTGTCCGCACGGGCGGCCTACGATGAGGCATCTCTGTGGCCTGGGCGGTGCGTGGGATGAGAAGGGGTGGATGGAGGGTGACCGCGGTGATGATTATCATGTCGATGCACGGACTACTGATTGGGCTGGTTATGTAAAGAGGGCGAGGGAGGTGTAGGCATGGCAAAGGCGCAGGAGGGTCTTCACACATTTACGCAGGGAGCGGCCACTGGTTTGTTCTTATGGGTATGAATTTCCATTATATTGCTCAACGTTTTCGCTTTTTTAGTAACGGGGCTCCGATAGATGACTGTTTCTGACAAAAGCAAGATGGATATGCAACCGTCTTCTATCCCGCATAAAGATTTTCAGGGCACTTGTATGACCTCGCTGGTGGTGACCCGTGTTAAACACATCATTTTCCCAGGATAGCTGTAGTTTATTGATTTCCTTCGTCCATGAGATTAGGGCCACCCATGATGCGCCCCTCAAAACAAGATCTTCAACTCGAGCAAAAGAACGGAATATGGCCCGGCCTGTTTTTCCGCCCATAAGCCATCAGTCGCTCAAGGCATTGACGGCATGTCAAAATTAAGTTGGCTAATATCACCATTGATGCCAAAGAATTGAAACCTAGAGTAGAGGGGATTAGTCACAAGTTCGTTCATGAGAACCGACCCTCGGTCGCAAAGGCGCAAAGGCGCACAGAGAGAGAGACAGAGAGAGAGAGAGAGAGAGAGGAACTTACCAATCTTCCACGTTCAACGTGCTCGGCACTGGCGCCCCCTGCGCACTACTCGTACTCCAGCTATCCGGGCTTTGGCCATCCGCCAACGAGGCGTCAAAGGCCGCATTCCACATGTTGCTCTGCGCCTGTTGCTGCTGCTGTTGACTTTGTCCGCTCTGTTGCCCCGGGAAACCTACCAGGCCAGGCTGGAGGAAACTGGTATTATGCTGTTGACCCTGACCATCACCCATCTTGTTGTTGCCACTAGAGCCCATCCTCTGCTGTTGTCCCTGTTGTCCCTGCTGCTGCTGGCCGTACTGCATGTTTGAGCCTTGCTGAGATTGTCTCCCCTGCTGCATCTGCGATGGCATCAGGTTCGGGTCCAGGTTCTGGTGCGCCTGCGTCGGTGAGACATGCGGGAAGAGGGGCATGCTCGCGCTCTCGGGGAAGAGCTGGTCCGGCTGGAAGTTCTCCCACACGGCCTGTGATAGGTTCGGCGAGTTTCGCGTGACGAGGTACAAGTCTGGGGGGGTCCCGGGCACCGAGAAGGACGGATTAAATGGCGTGGGCGGCCTGGTTTGCGGGCGCGATGACGTTCCCATGAAGGTGTCCATGTTGGTTTGTCTCGTCCCACCAGGTGACGTTACATGTGGTGGTGGCATCGTATTACTAGACTGTTCGTTCTTGACGGCCTGGCTCGGTGTCTGTGGCCGGGACCGTTCGTACGACTCCTGTGGTGTGGGTGTGGTCACGCTGAAGTCGATGGCCATATCGTCGTACTTCCGTTTTGCCGATTCCCTCAGGTGCTGGTGCTGTTGGTCCTGTGCGTGTTGCTCCAGCTGCTGCATGCTTCTTTGAAACTTGGTATGACGCTTGCCCGCTGCTTTCTGGAGTCTCTCCTCGAGCGACCTGTTTCCAAGGATAGCCTCGAAGAGCGTGGAGACCATTTTGCCAACCAGCCACACTCTCGAGACGTCCTTCAAGGCCGTCATGCATGTCCTGATCCTGTCCTGGGTGACCTGCTGGATCGTCGGAATAGGTGATCGCATCTGGTACACATGCATGATGAGGGCGGAAAACAGGCTGTAAACAATAAAGGCCGGGCAGTATCGGAGCTGGTCGTGGGCCGAGAGATTTTCTATGATGGATGTGATCATGGCCGCCGCCTGGAATGCAATATTCCTTGATGGATACGCCGCATCTTCGGGGAACCGTGAAGACCCTCCTCCCGGTGGCATATGTGCGCGGTGCAGCAGGCAGAGCGTCGTATAATAATTAGAATGGAGCAGAGCGGACCAGAAGTGATGCCGTGGCATTTCCCAGTAGACCACCTTGGGGCAGTTCTGCAGCCAGTCGGCCAATGCCATATCACTGTGCGTAAGATCGATAGGGTTCCGTTGGCGGCCTTTGGCAGCCACTGAATACTGCTGTGATAGCACTAGCCCCATGATCTCGCAGAGTTTTACGTACTGCAGGAAGAAGTGGACATGGACGGGGTCAGCAGGGAATTCGCTCGGCCGGCCATCCTCATCCTCGATAAAATCATCCTCTGTCAGCATCTCAACGTCCGAGTCGTCGAGGTTGATGTGGACAGGTCGTCCCAGAGCCACAGCGACCGACCGATCCCTAGTGAAGAGAGTCCACCAGATTCGTTTCCAGAGTCTCTTATCAGCCGTGCTGAGTTGTGAGCCTTCCACACTGCGGTGCATTCCAGACCCCTGCGCGACGATGGTGGCCACACGGCTCCAGTAGAAGACGTTCTTTGTTACATCTTCTGGGCCTTCCCAGTACCACCCCATCAGCAACAGAGACTGGACGATCGTGACCCTATCGTCTTCATAGCTAGCGTCATAAAGTGCCTTGGCCCGCTTGTAAAATGTAAGGGCGGCGGGCGTCGTAGAGCCGCTGGTGTCCATGAGTTGTGGGTTGTTGCAGACGCGCGATCCGGCCAGTAGTATGGCCTGTAAGAGCAACAGTGACGGCGGATTTTTGGGGTCCCTGTACTGCCTCATAAACCTCGTGCGGTTCACAATGGGTACGATCGGATGGACCCATTTGAAGTAGGCATCAATGAGCTCGTCGCACAACGAACGTGGTGGCAGCAAGAAAGCGCCTCGCTGATGAAGGATATCGATCTCGACATTGTCTAGTTCGGTAAGCCTTGCTCTTGATCCCCGGACATTCTCCGGCAAGGGATAGTGGACGACATCCGCTGCGCCTTGTCGGTCGTGCACGAGGAGGGTCAAATTGGAAGACTCCCCCAGATATGCAACACGACCAGCCTCGGTGATGGGAGCACGAGTGAACTTTGGTTTCATGAGCAGGTTTACGTAAGTATTGTTGTCGAGCTCCTCCTTGTGAGTCTGCGCCGGCGTCATGGTAGTCGATGGTGTGCCTTCCTGGGTATGGTATACGGCGGGTGGCCTGGTATTATTGTTGAGCGTCGCGGCTACTGCCCCAGCCGTAGTACCAGCAGCAGCAGCAGCACCAGCACCAGCAGCAGAAGCGCCTGACCCGGGGCCAGGACCAGGACGGGGGGATCGGTCTTCGGAGCCATCGCCTCGTTCACTACAGCTAATTAGCACACTGCCAGATATGTAGAGCGGAGATTGTAGGTTTCCATCGTGTACCTATCCGAGTCTCTAGTCGTGGATCCCGTCTGGGTCTTTTTCCTCTTAGGCTGGGGTATTTTGCATTCGATCTGGAAGGCGACGCAATTCGTACAAGGTATGCCTAACGAGGCAGCATCGCAGCGGACCTTCCTCCTGTTTGAGAATCGATCATCAGTACCAATATCATGCCATTATGAAGTGTCGTGTGTGGAAGCGCGCGAGGCTATCTCGAACTCGAACCTCGGCTGTCGGGCTCTGATGGTGCGCTTGGATCAAGGGAGGGAACGAGTTGACGATGGGGGGATCAACATACGCATGACAGGTCTATTTTTGACAAGAATACTGGTTAGCTATGCTTCCTAGATATCCAAGTAGAGCCAATTCCGCGATGGCTGGTCTGCCTCGTTGCCCGGCGCTGTCACCAACTCTTGGGCCCTCCCCTCCTATGTGGGAAAGCCGCTGACAGTTGCCGAGGCACGCGAAACAGCCCACCACAACCAAGAGAGCGGCAATGCAGTTCGGAGGGATCAACCACACCCAGACCAGGCAGGATTAGGATTGGGATGGAATATAAAGTTCGATGAAACAAATCAATGAAACCAGAACAAGGGACTCACCTCACAGGCCCTGGAGGCTCGTTGTCTTTTCATTGAAGCACGGCAGGTCAGGTCAGCAAGGTTCTTCCAACACCAAGAGAAATGCAAAGCTCGGGGGCTTCGGCTTCCTCCCCTCACCTCCTGAAGCTCAATGCAGCATTGCTCTTCCCTCCTATTGATGCCGTCGGTGACCCGCTGCCGCCATTGGTTCCCCCTTGGTTTGCGGGAGGCGATTGGGTCTGATGGGTCTGCGACTGTTGCGACTGTTGCGACTGTTGTTGTTGTGATTGTTGTTGTTGCTGCTGCTGATGCTGTTGATGCTGCTGCTGCTGCTGCTGCTGGTGCAACTCGGGGTGCGCCTGATCCATTTCGAAAGACTGGCCTCACTGGGCAAAAAGGTTCCTCGATGCGCTCGACTCGGATTCGGGGCCTGGGGGCGGGGAGGGGGGCAGCTCAGAGCCTCGGTTCGGAGAATAGCATTACTGAGATTCGATATTGGGAAATGGCAGGTGGTCGGGCTTGTGTATGTGTGATTCGATTTGCGACGGCACCTTTGAGGGAGGGATTCGATGCGGTCGGGTTCCAAGGCGCGTCATTCAATTCAGATAGATCAGTTTCGCACAAAGGCTTTGATCCCTCGGCACATGAACCCAAGAGAAGGTGTTTTATTAGTTAGGCTTCGGGCCCTTGGACAACTGCTGGCACCGGTGAACGGTGGACACTGGCGCGACTTTGGACCACAGGGATCATGTCCGATCGAGTCCGCCGCTAGTGTAAAATACAACGTTCTTTGCTCCAGATGTCCATGGCTGGAACAAACATTGTTAGCCAATCGTGTTTGTCGTTTTGGTTAAGCAAGAAAGGGTTGGGATGTAAAGGAGGACCAAGTCATCAATCAGCATACATACTTACTTACCTAGGTAGTACCGACATAGGTACATACATACCTAGGTAGGTACATAGGTGTGCCAGATGGCGGATATTACTGTACCCTACCTACACTGTTACAGTACACCTACCTAGGTACATAGTAGGGTCCCCTTGCAGAATCTTGCTGTGTCCACTAGCAATTGGTGGCCTGACAGCCTGAACTGCCGGTTTTGACACAGTATGCTCAGGTGCAGTAGCACCACGTACAACCTTGCTTCCCGCTGTTTTTCTCAAACTTAAAAAAGGGCTGGGCAGATTTTATTTCCGTACACTACGGGAAGGACTTACCAAGTCAGGGATAGACAGGCACCTGTCACGGCGATATTTGAAATCAAGATCAAGACCACCTAAGTTTTTCTGGTAGGGCTTAATCCTTCCGTGCCGTCTGAAGGATGCTCCTGCATCTTGCCAGAAGCCAAGCACGTGCCAAGTACAGATTTAAATCCACTCCTCAGGAACACCTTCAACGGCTACCAAGCCACATCCCCGAGCAAGAGAGGCCCTTCTTTTCTCTCCTTCTCTCCCTTTCTGCTCTGCCGTGGCTGCGTGGACCCATATATACCTACCTAGCTAGTGTTTCTGATAAGCTGGCCGCCAAATATGAGTTGTACTGTGTGATATCTACACACACACATAGATCGATCGACCCTCCCCCACACCACATGGGCATGGGCATGAACATGGGCATGGGCATCTCGATGGAAAAGTTGGCACTTGGAAGACCACATTTTCAAATCACGCCTTTCCAGGTTTCGTATCTCAACGACTGCAATTCTATGCTATTGACTCGTCATCTCATTGATATAGCTCTTCTGGAGCCCCCCACACCCCCCCCTGCGCAAGCTGCTGCTGCTGGGGAAGGTTCCGTGCCGAGGTCTGTTTTATACCTGCCTCAATCCTTGATGAAGACCTCGGGGTCCTAGTACACAAGCATTTTCATCTCCGCTTGTCTGAATGAGCATCTCAAGCCTCGATCCAAGATATCATCTCCTTGATCCATTTAAAATATATGCTCTCTAGTCTAGTCGGTCCTGTGTATATATATATATATCTCTGTGTCTGTCAACTCCAGCTACCAGACGTGACTCGTAACAATTCTCATGACTTCTTGGCCTTGCCCGCCCGTTCTACCCCGTTGGCCTTCTTTTTATCTCCCGGCGTCACGATCTTTCCATTTGTGGCCTTGCTACCGGGTACTCCTAGGACATCAACCTCGACTCCACTGATGAACCACGCAGATACCCCCTCAAGGGCTGCCACGAACACACTCAACAGACTAGCAATGGCAAAATGGGAGATGGTGCTGCCGATCTCCAGCCACGAACCCTCATCCTTGACGACCCAAAAGAAGTACAGGGTCAGGATGTCGCTGATGGCCATGACCACCATGAACAGTGCAGACGGCGCAACCCCTATCCTCTTGTTCAGGATGCCGAGATTTGCGGACACCAACGCAAAGGGGATCATGAGCTTGAGGAGGAGCAGGGCTCCCTGAGAGAAGGGGTCGAAAATAGGTAAGAGCCGATTGACGCTGTCGAGGCTGAAAGAGGAGATAGAGGCAATGTTGCCGGTGGAGAAAAAGGCGGACTGCAAGAGGACGAAGAAGTATAGCGCCACGCGAGCGTCTGATAAGGAGAGTGGGCGGTAGGGGTTAGGAAGCCTGTCCGGAATTTGCTTGGCCTCTGTGGACCCATTGCCAGACTTTTCCTCAACAACAACATCAACCTTGTGGGTCGCGTTGGCGTGGACTTCATACTCGAGCCTCACCCACGTTACTAGTGTTATCGAGAACACAACGTAGAACAGGCCCTCATAGGAGATTGTAAAGATGACAAACGTCGGCGCAAAGGTCAGGAAGATGACGACAAGCCGGTGCAGGTAATTGCTATTGGGCTCAAACCGATATGTCAGGGGCATCAACAGCGAGATGACTGTGAAAGACAATAACAGTTAGCTTTGTTTACTGCCGAATCAGCGTTCGTAGTGACTTACCCAAAACGAGCCAGCCTACTATCTGGTTTCCACGAGGCAACCCCTGTTTTGCCTGCAGGGAGAGCGCGCTGGATCGAGTGACAACCATAGCCAGAGCCACCAAACCAACTTGAATACCAATGAGGGTTCGCGAGATGCCTGCCTTGGCCAACTTGGGCTTCGACACAGTGGTTGAGAAGCCGGCCAAGATACGATCCTCAAACACAAGGTACAGGACACCGATTGCGACCATCAAGGCACCACCTAGCATGATAAGTGTAACGTTCTCCTTTTTCATGGCAGGGAGGAGCGTGAAGCTGCTCATTGAGAGGCAAGCGACAGCCCAGATCGATGACAGAGCCCGGTGCTTTTGGACAAAGCAAGGCCCTGAGGCCAGGGGCCAAAACGCCGCCGCGATGAAAAGCATGGTCAGAATCTCACGGTGTATGTACCCTACGGCCAGTGAGACGATGATAGCAATATAGGCGGCACTGCCGAGACCGAGAGATATTGGGCGCGTATTGCCAATCAGGACTTTGGCTCCACGGATGAGACTCTCCCGGCGGGCGTAAACCTCTTCCCAGAAGAAGACCGGGAAGAAAGCATACGCGTAGTACGTGATTGGCGACTTGGACGCGATGAAAGAGGCGGCAAGCAAGGTGTATATCGCCAGAAAAACTGCCGTCGCCCTCATGTCCCTCATTGGTTCGACTGCACCCTGCAAGACGTGAAGATTGACCACGGTAGTAACGGCATACACCATCCAACCAATGTATCCAATGGTGATAAGGGCCCGCAGGAAGAGCCAATCGTAGGTTTGAAGGTATCTCAGACCTTGCAGCCCAAACTCGATGAGGGTTTCGGTTTCTTCAATGGCCTCCTCGTACTTTCCCTCGTTGATGAGCTGACGAATAGCGGAGACGCGTTCGTCGGAGGTATGACCTGGCTCACCCAAGGGTCGGTAAGACCGGAACCTCAACTCTGAAGCCTTCTTGTTTTCCTCCTTCACCCTGTACATCTCAAGAATACCTTGCGCGTTGACTAGAAGCGCTTCGGCCTTCTCGCTTATATCTCCAGCAAGATATGGTAGGGGCAGTTCACCAACCGAGTTCGCTGGATACTCGACTCCGACCAAGTGTGCCATCAGGGCAGCGACATCTGCTTGGCTGACATCGTGCCTCCTGACCTGGTCAAGGTTCCAGTCGGAGGAGTACTCATCATGGCCGGGCGCGACAGTACCTGCGTGAACCTCTGGCTTTGCGACCCCTGAGCCCCATGCGATCAGGGGTGTCCGTGTATTATCCGGATGACCATCTCCATGACTGCCCCAGTCACTCATACCGTGATCCGCAGTGAACACATACGCCGTCCTATCATCGCCGTAGAACTTATCAATCAGCTGGGTTACCTCTTTGACTCCCTGGTCCACGATCTTGATGTTGTGTAGGTATTCCTTGGAATAAGGCCGATAGGAATGGCCCGTCGTGTCCAGTCCCAGGAGGTGCAGGAAGAAGATGATCTTATCTTCCTTCAAGGCCTTCTTAAGAGTCTTGTTGTGATGCGCCTCCTCAAATAGCTGGGCAACGTGATCGAAGACCCAGAGATCTAGGTGCGTCGCGTCCTGGGAAAAGTCTTCCGCCTCGGCTCCATACGTGTAAGCATCCACCCGCCCAGGAACAGCACCCGTCTCGAACATGGGCAGGATATCAGGGCTTCCCCAGCTCCAAGTATGCTGGCTGCGGTTGAAGACGCTGTCGAAGTGGACAGGATTCAGCTTCCACCCGGTGGTGACGGCTGATACATCTTCGTATAGTCCGGCGATAAGCGCAACGTGCCCGGGCCGCGATTCAGTCGGCACGCGTGTATGTGAGACACCAAACGTTCCGTGTTCTAGCACGCGAGACCGTAGGAAGGGCGCAAGGGGTCGCGGCTCGAGGTCAGCGTCGGACTGGGCGTAAGGCTCGGGATGTGCTTGGAAAGCTTTGTCGGCGCGCAAACCGTCTCCTGCATGAAATCAGTATCGCACTGGGGGCGTCTGGGGAATTGGAAGCTCAAGTGCCGGGAGGACGTTCATACCGACGAAGAGAACCAGTCTATCCGCGGGAGCTTTGCTGGAGGGTGGTCGCTCCACTTTGAACAGGCGCATGCCGGAAACGACGGGACTGACGAAGTAGATGTCGAATATGGAGTATATGTAGATCAGATGGAATATGACAGCCAGGGCCAAGAACCTGAAGCGTGGAAAGCGCGCCATTGTGGACTTCGTTGGTGTAGCTGGTAGCTACACGTCCTCGGCTGGGGATTCTCCTCAAGGTTGGAGGTGCAAGGTCGATCGCGTCGGTGTCAGCAGTAGGCGGCGTGGCGGAGTTCTATTCGAGCTTGACGTCTTCTGATCCTTCCATGGCTCTCATACAATCAATGCGACTTAATGAACGCGACAACGAGCAAACGAAGCTGGTCTCCCTAGCGGTTTCGTGGTGTTGGAAGAGAATGCGACGGGAGTTTTGGTACTAGTTCACCCGTACTCGAAACCTAAACAACCCGTCATCAATGAATGCAATGCAGTGTTGCTGCCAAGGAAAACAGCTTCAAGCTGAGGACCTGCATGTCCACCTGGGCTGCTGCGCTGTGGCCCTCTGAGCTGCTGGTTGGCTAGGTGCTCCGGGGCGCTCGGATCGCCCGCAATTACAGGGATGCATAAGGCTTGGGGGAGGATGCCAGAGGAAAAGGTGCCCTGAAGATCCCCATGGCGTCACTGTCTGTCCCGTGTGCCAGTTTGCGATTTAGATTCAGATTCAGGATTCAGGGGGCTTCGGATTTGCAGATGGCATTTGCTCCACTTTCGCATAGTCCACAGTAAGGTACTGTATGTAATCTCAGTACTTAGTATTCACCTGGGCACTTTCTCGTCACTGTCAACTTCATACAGCAGAAAAGATTGGGAATTGTCTGGCAATATCTGGCCCGATTGGCTTGTTTATATACTATAAAACAGGATGGGACTTTATTTACTGACGGCTTGACACCCGTGTACCTACCTAGGTATTTACTTAGATACGTACCTAAGGTACCTAGGTGGGTATTTAGGTAGATAGAAGTGACTACAAGCGCTTGGGAGGCTATATGTACCTCCTCTATAGCTTTAGATATACAAAGACTGTTGAAGGAGCGAAATCAATTAAATACACATACGCGATGAGAGGGGAAAAGTGGTAAACACTTAGGTAGTTTCCGAGCCTTGTAGTATACTCCCGCTTGTGCCACCCACAGGAAGGTTCACCGGAGCCCCGGGAAGCCGGGCTGTCTGTGCCAAGCCTTCAGGGGCTCCCGGCCGTTCTCCACGCTAAAATTGCCCGGAGCCTCCTTCAACGTCGAAGCTGGTCCAACGCCAACGCCCGCGACATAACATCTTGAGTATCGTTCAAAACCTGCCCAAGATGTTGTCGTTCATTCTCATACAAAACCGCCAGTGAGTCGCATTTTCCCACCCGACTGGAGTCCGAGGTCAGGAACCGTTACACAGCAGTGAGCTAACCTCCACGGGATGATCAAAGGGGCAAGACCAGGTTGGCCAAGTGGTACGTCCCATATAGCGACGACGAGAAGATCAAGCTCAAGGGCGAGGTACGTCTGTGTAGCCCCCAACCAGCCACCCACCCACCCAGTCATCCTTCCTTCCATGACCCAACACTTCTTCTCCCCCTTTTACCACTCGTGCAAACCGCTCATGAATCACCCTGTCCGAACAATACAGGTCCACCGGCTCGTAGCCCCTCGCGACCAGAAATACCAGTCCAACTTCGTCGAGTTCCGCAACAACAAGATCGTCTACCGCCGCTACGCCGGCCTCTTCTTCTGCGCCTGCGTCGACACCAACGACAACGAGCTGGCCTTCCTCGAGGCCATCCACTTCTTCGTCGAGGTCCTGGACGCCTTCTTCGGCAACGTCTGCGAGCTCGACCTGGTCTTCAACTTCTACAAGGTCTATGCTATCCTGGATGAGGTCTTCCTGGCCGGTGAGATCGAGGAGACGAGCAAGCAGGTCGTCTTGACGCGGTTAGAGCACTTGGATAAGTTGGAGTAGTATTTAATATTGGGAGGAGGGCATTAATGGGTGCGAACCACTGCTGCTTGGCCGTCAAGGAGTCACCGGTGGACGGTGATTGGTTCTCTGCACTTGGTATCGGGCGAGGCGTATGGAGTTATCTGGGATGGCATTGAAACGAGCCAACACTGGCGGGTTAAATTTAAATCAAGACCGAAATCTTCTTATTTCTATGTCCTCCTTGACTTGGTGATTATTTTTTGACAAGTAGCAAATATTCGGTCATTTATGCCCCGGTCCTTAGTTTTCCTGATGCTACTTGCCAACAAAGCGTTGCTCACTTGACCAGATTGACCAATGTAACAATGACTGCCCCCTCGGGTCTTGCTCCAGGCCATATTCCGTCAGTCATGGAGAGATGTGTGTGGAGGCAGGCATCCTTTGCAATACTGGCGTCCTCTCTCATGTGGTTTCCGTGCATACCACTGTGATCATTGCAGCAGTGCTCTCTGCTCCAAACCATATCAATCTTCCAGAATATGACCTTCGATAATCGCCATCTTCAAGGTGTTGGTCTACGTAATATTACATGACATCAACCAGTGATACAGGCCTCCTTTGATCAAAGACCAAAGACCTGCAAATTGCCAGATTCCACGGGAGATAATTTCCTTAGCCCTTCATGATTACCGAGGAACTGAGGTCAACGCGACGCGCGTATGGGAGGATCCGAAGTGGCAATGCCTAATTGAACCCCATATACATGGTCGAGTCAGCATTGTCCAAAAATGGCGAGCCAACACCATGCGCCATGCTCGAGTCTGCCCTCGACGTTCCTTGTCCCTCGGCCTCACCAACTTCCACCGTGAGGTCTGCATCATCGGTTTTCAGACCCGGGTCAGCTTGCATCTCCCTGATGTCTCGAGCCACAGATCTATTCGCCATGTAGACATTCAATTCGTCGAAGAACATGTCCACGTCGAAACTGGTCATGTCGGACACCCATAGAGGATCGGCATCCGGGAAGAGAAATTGTATCGAAGTATCTGGGTTTTCCAAGCGCCAAAACTCACTGGTTACTGGCAGCTCACTCAGAGAAGAAGCCGGTTGTGTCACATTGGAGTCACCGCATTCCTCGTCCCAGGGGGACAATCGACCAGCTTTCTCACTGCTGTGATGGACAACTTGCGGCAACAGTTCGGTCGCCAATCCATACTCGCTGTCAGTGGCCGGGGACTGGCCACGAGGTTTGTAAGACTTATGGCTCCTGCGCCGGGCCCGTTCACGCAGACTCTCATGCTTTCTCTCGTCCCGAGTTCGGTTTCGCTTTGCTGGAGGTGGAGAATGGCGACTAGCTCTGTTGCTTCCCGTCTTGATCCCAGACTTTGAGGCATTCCTGGCACGTTCAAGCAGCGCGCGCCGCTCCGGGTTCATATAATCATCGTCGTCATCATCATCTAGCTCCATCAAAGCAAGACGGTCTTCGTAGGTATAGGCAGCATCTGCACACACGGACGGCTCCCGCTCTCTCTTGCGCGAATTGCTGGAGACTGGACGGTAGCTGTTTGATGCTGTGGATGTGGTCGGTTCGCGAGTGATAATACCAGCCCTGATACGCTGTTGAGTAAGTGAATCGGGATTCCGGTTATGGGGGCAGAGCGTCGTCAGATGTTCCCTATGGGCGCCGCAGCAGTGACATTCGTACGCGGGATTTGGTGGCGGCCGGTCGTAACTTGGATCGAGATTCGTAGGGCACACTTCAATGGCATGGCCTGCCAATGGTTCAATTCGATTAGCTCCCTGAGTAGTAAACGAGAGGATGTACTTGACCTTACCCTTTTCATTGCATCGTTTGCAGACGTAGCCCCTGGGAAGCGAGCCCTTGCGCTGTTGATTAGTAGATTTCTTTCTGGTCTTGGATAATTTCGAGCCCGCATTGCGGTCATCGTATACGGATCTTAGCATCATCTGATTGTCCTTGTTGGCACCAGTGCTGCGAGGGAGACCTGTTTTGGTATTGTTGGGGTTCTTCCAACCCAAGAACTCCACATCACTGTCCTCAGCACCGGAGGAGACATCGATGACCTGGCTGTCTTGTACAGTGATGACGCCCCCGAGTCCATACTCTACCTCTTCACTGCTTTGCTCAATTGCCCCAGTGAGAGATAGAGCCTCAAGAAGCACCTCCTCGGCAACCAGAAAACGTCGTACGCTGCTGGCGTTGTTGTCAATCTCGGTCTGTTTCCAAATGCAAAATGCGTCGAATATAGTCTGGTTGTCGAAACCTCGAAGGCGCAGACAGGCACACCAAGAACCGATTTGCGTTCGAAACACAGCAGTGTCTGACAGATCCCAGTCATTCAACTGTTCCTGTAGCCAACCGAGGTAGTTGTTAAGAACATCTTGTCCGTGAGCCTGGACATGTTTGTCGAGTTCTTCCATAGTGACGCCTCTAAACCTGTCTAGGCCCGTCTCCTTTGAGCCTTGTTGGCCCATCTCATCTTGATCCATCTTGCCCGTGCTGTATTGTTAAAGTGAGGGTGTGGACCAGTTCGAATCGCGGGCAATCTTCGACATACACTGGAGCTTAGAACAGCGTATAGTGCGTGGGAACTTGTTGAGGACACATGGACTTGCTAGAATGTGGTTCGTCGCCATAGAAGAGTTTAAGGTTAGGCGGTGGTGGTTAAGGTAAAGAAAGATCAAGACTCACTGCAAATAGTGACGTCGGCAGAAGTTGAGACAAGAGTGGTAAGGTGGGTTTTGGAAGGTACCACTGGAGGGAAAGTACGGGCCAGCAGATGCTACCTACTAAGTAAGTACCAAGTAGTTATGTACCAAGGTAGGTCAACTGTGGTGGACTCGAGGGGAAGGGCAGGTTGACCACCACATGTGCAGAACATTTCGGAGAATGGCAACCCTCCTATTTCCATCTCTGACTGGCAATAGGTCTGGTAGAGCTCCAATCTTATTGACGGCCGTACAAGCCGTCAGCAATGAGGCCACCTCGAACCAAACATTCGTTCCAACTTGCAGATATAATGAAGTCTCAAACCCAAGACCAAGCACATATATATATAACCTCAAACGAAACTCTGTACCTAGGCCATGTCTCAGGGCATGCTGCAGCATTCCGTGGAAGAGAAGCAACGCACTTGGAACATCAATGCAAACAAAACCTCCAACGCCCACGCTGCGAATGCGCTTATATTTCGTAAAAGACCAGGCGGCGAGGATCGAGGTTACCTCTTCAGGGCTGCAAACCTCTTTGACAACTCGTCTACATCCGGTATACCGCTGCTTATGTCGTCCTTCTTCGCCGCCGGTTTAGGCGCTGGTTTTGCCATCCCAGCATCCTGCATCTTCTTATTTCCCTTCAGCTCCAAGTTGTTCAGAGTTACCCTGGGGTGAGGATTTTCTGTCGATGGACTCGAAGGTGTCACTCGCAACGGATTATTCGTTCCGATCGTCCTCGGGGGCGTGGCCTTGCTCAGCTCCTCCTGCGCTGCAAACTCCTTGTCCTCCTCATTCTCCGCAATCAGGGGCGCCTCGGCATTCTTCTGCGCCTGTCCTCCACTTGGACTGTCGTCATCATCGTCAAGGAAGTCCGGCGGCGCCTCTCCCAGGGGCTTCTTGGGCCAGTTGACACCGTACGCCTTGGCTATCTCCTCCAGGTAGCCCTGCACCAGCTCGTCCCTCGGGGGCGTGACGCTCAGCTTCTTGACCACCTGCTCGTTGACCTTCCCGTCCGTGTTCTCCATCGCATCCAGCACGAACTGCTTCCCATACTTCTCCGCCAGCAGCGCCCGCACCGTGTGCAGCTCCTTGATCTCCGTCTTGGGCGCGGCGTAGATGACGCTCTTGACGGCCTCCTCCATGCCTGGGTCGCACGCGGGCGCCTCGAGCAGCCCCGCCCGCGCGAGCAGCAGCTCGCAGTACAGCTCGAGGATCTCGTGAAGCTCCGTCGTGATGTCGCTCCGGATGATGTTCTCGACGCGGATCCGGGCCGAGTCGACCTTGCCGACCTCGAGGAGCTGGGCCATGGCCCGCCGCTGGGTCTTGGAGAGGGCCTCGTCGCGCTTCTGGACCATGCGTAGGCGGGCTATGGAGAGTTTGAGTTGGACTTTGATTTTTGTCTGGGAGGGTGGTTAGATTTGCCGTCAGGGGCGCGGGTCGTCAGTCAGTCTGGAGGGAGTGGTTTGCTGACCACGACGGATGACGTTGTGGGAGCCATCGTGAAAGGGATGATATGAGGGACTAATAGCACGGGGAGTTTGACATGTGGCGGAGAAGCGGTGGTCTATAGGTCTAGCAGAATAAACTGAGACTAGGTATTGGATGAAAACTGCGCGTCCTCTAGGGTCCTCCGTACAATCAAAGATGTCCTCGTCGATCGGTAAGACGGGATGGATGAGTTGACGTTGGAAGCTCCAGATCATGGCGGGGCCGGTTGGTCCCTTGACGTCTGCTGGTCGCGTGGACATTGCGGGGTAGCTCAGGAGCTCTACCCCTGTATTTGTAGGCTCACACCCCTGATATCATTCTACATACTTAGTACCCAGTACAAGTACTTCTCAGGTCAAGTTCACCACCGCCTTCTTGCTTTTCCAAGCCTTCTTTTCACACCAGCAATTAAGTTCCTGGACAACAGCCACAACGGTTATCATGTCTCAACCACCAACTATGCAAGCTCCCTCCATCCCAAATCTACTCTCGTTACGCGGCGGAAGGGGTGGCCTTCGAGGTCGGGGCCGCGGACGGGGGGGTCTTGCCCAGCCCGGACCAACAAGCCAAGCACAACACGATGCGACCATCCAGGGGACCGACACCGACGCAGCTGTCTCACGGCTGAGTGCAGTGGAACTGGGATACCTGGACGACCCTTTTGCGCGGTATTTCGTGCACCAGCCCAACCGGAGACTACCCATCATCAACAGGGGAACATATACCAGGACGACGGCTCTAAACAAACTCATCGACTCGTTCCTGGAGCCTGGCCCCAACGTTTCCGGGGAGACACCAGAAGCGCGGCAGATCATCTCCCTCGGGGCCGGCACAGACACACGGTGTTTCCGCCTATTCTCGCCAGAGAGCCGCCGGCGCGGCCTGGTCTACCACGAGATTGACTTCCCGGCCTGCAGCTCGCGCAAGAGGATGATAGTCCAGTCCACGCCCGCGCTGCGGAATGTCCTGCCCGACCCGGTGCCGACCGAGGACGGGATCGGGTCAGCCTCCTGGCGCAGCAACCCCGAGGGCGAGGGGAACCAGTACTGGTGTCACGGCCTGGACCTGCGGGACCTGACCAAGGACCACTGGAAGAGCGATGCCTCGTCCAGCAGGCTTAGAGGGTTCCGGACGGACGTGCCAACACTGCTGGTGTCAGAATGCTGCCTCTGCTATCTGGAGACGCCTGAGGCTAAGGATGTGATCAAGTACTTTGTGGACAGGATACCAGACCTTGGTCTGGTTTTGTACGAGGCTGTGAAGCCGGACGACGCGTTTGGCCGGCAGATGGTGTCGAACCTTGCGGCGAGGAAGATACACATGCCCACAATGGATACATACAGGAATCCCAACGACCAGGAAGACAGACTCAGGCAGGCCGGTTTTGAGGAGGTAAGGCAAAAAACAGTGGACGATATGTGGGGTCATTGGGTGTCAGAAGAGGAGAAGGAGAGGTTGGACGGCCTGGAGGGTTTAGATGAGGTAGAGGAGTGGCAACTGTTGGCTGGTCACTATGTTATTGCTTGGGGATGGAGGGGCCAAGGTTTCAACGGGTGGAATACGTTGAGAATGCCCTCATAAGCGCAATTTGAGACCATCCTTGTAATTGCATTGCCAACCTGTTCCAATTGCGTAGACTATTGCCATGCCCTTATACGATGTCCCCACCCTTGTACGACTATGAGTGACTGACAGCCCGCTAGGCCGGGGACAACTTCAAATAGAGAAACGTGAATTGTACCGAAGAGTCGTACCCCATAGAAAGAAACATTACCGAGACGCCATGCTAATACCCCTTCAGACACCCTTTCCTTGCCTTTCCAAACCCGAACTCCCGAGAATTGACCGTGGTATGGAACCGGACTTGCGAGTTTCCACTTCTTGAGGGTGGAATGAATACTCCGAATCGGCTGTACAGATATCCTCTTTTCCAACTGCGAGATCCTTCTCAGAATAGCCTCAAGCCATAACGATGCGAGAGCCTTGTGCCGTTCAGCATGGCACGCGACTTCTTGGACCTCGCCTGCAATCGCCGGAACGCTTCCTGGATGTGCCTGGGTTCGACAGGTGTCCTGCCCTCACTCGGCGGGTCGAACAGGCCCTGATGCAGCTTCCGCTTCTTGGTCCCGCCGGCGTTCTCGCCCCCTGTCCTCTCCCTCCACAGGTCCTCCTGTTCCTTGATCTTGAGAGCCTCCTCCGTCAGTGTCTGCACCATCTCGAAGGTCAGGAAACCTAGGATGTCGACGATGTCGTCCGACGGCTTGCTATCCGTGACGATACCGAAGCCAGCCCACTCCCTAAATCGCTTTCCCTTACGGTAGGTGAACGAGGCCTGTCGATATTCAGACCACGTCACATATTCCTCCTTGGTCATGGCTTTAGTACGCTCGTCGGCTTTCCGCAACCGCTGCAGGGTGATGTAATTCATCTCCTCTTCTTCTTCGTCCTCTTCGTCCTCACGCTCGGGAACCTCCTGGCTGAAGAAACTTGAAGGCTCCCACGGCAGTCCAACCTTGGCCTTCTTGTTCTTCTTAGCAGCCTCGTCAACGGGGCCAGCACCGGGCATGACGCCAGCGGCGACGGGGTCCTCTGCGGCGCCAATGTCTGCGTCTCCGCCCTTGTCTTCGGAATCCTTGACGTTCTTCCGGACGTCCTTCCACGACAGGAAGGTGCGCAGGCGGGAAACCTTGGGCGCGTCGTCGCGAATCTGGAAGATCAGGTCGTTGATGGTGATGGACCGTGAGCCACGACGGGCGGCGAGTTCTGTACAGGCACGCAGGATTTCGATGACTTGTTGTCGGACGACCTCCTCAATTATGCCCATAGTTTCGATGGATGGCTCGCCGGTTTCACCGGAGACGTACATCATCTGTTGGATCTCCTGGCGGTACTTGTATTGCTTTCCATCTTTATCCGCCATTTTGAACGTGGTAAGGACGGTACGAATGCAATCATGCAAGAGTAATCTGTATGTGAATTCAAGCGATTTGGCAATGAATTCGAAGAGGTGAGATGCTGCGATATGGTACCACTGATGAGGATGGCCTGGTGATTGATTGACTGATTGATCGATTATGAGGTGAGCGTTGAAGTGCAGTGCTAACTTGGCCACGAGCGAATGAGTGGTCGGCATGTGAAGCAGGTGAGATGAGTCAGCAGCCACGTTCTCTCCTAAGCAAGCAACCTACCTGCATACCATAGGAAGCCTGGGCAACCCTGTATCGACACAGCACGACCAAACGTTCGTACAGGGTACCCGTGAGCCTCTGTAACTACACAAGTACCAATACTTATGAATTCCATGGATGTTTCGAGTTTAATCCTTCAACACTTCGCTTCGACAACTTGCTGACGTGAGCAGGAAAAAATGACTGACAAATCTGGACACCATTAGAAATCTCATTATGTCTGTGCCCTACAATGTATATGTTGTTGTTCATAGTTTCGAAGTAGCCAGCTACACGACCATCAGGTCTGATGGTTGGTTCGTTCACAAAGATTGTACATATTTAAGTACCAACCTTAGCCGGCTCGGGCAATTTCCTCTGCATGCAGGGCCTCTCGGGCCGTACAGTATGTACTTAAGTACCTTGCTTAGATAGACACCTGGGTACCTAGGTAGATTCTATAACAGTGAATGAAATGCCTACCTAGGTAGGTAGTTATCTACTCGATATATCCAACTGTCTATTTCCTGCTCGTGGGTCAGATTGGGCATCCATAAATAAACTATAAATGTAGCTCTCTTGAAGACAAAAGCTTGTTTATTAAAGTTAGGTAGAGATAAAAAGAGCGTCTCGTGTTCCCCGTCAGTAATGATTTCGCGAGGCGAAGGAAGCGGAAAGAAGCGCGAAAAAGGACGTTGAATTGCGAGCGGCGCAACTCTTACCATAGTGCTTCCATAGACAGAACAGATCATCCCCCCGGATTCGAATCCTTTTCTACTGCAACCTTGCGGCGCGGGTGGGGCTTTGGGACAGGAGCCCAGCAGCCACTGCAGGCACTGCAGGCACTCTGCTGCAAGACCCAGTAAGCCCCTTCGTACAAGGTACAGAGTACAGACTGACAGTTCTAATCCGTACCCCATACAGTGGTAGGTACTCCGTACAACAGCCCCCTTCGGCGATAACTGCCCCCCAGGTGCCCCTAGGGCCTCCTGGGCCTTTGAGGGCCTTGGGTACTTGGTCCTTGGGGGGGCTTTTAGTGCTCCTGCTACTGCTTACCTGCTGCCTGGGCCTCATCTTGATCCCTGCATCAGTCAACTGGTCACAGTACAGTGTGGCTCATTGGGATCCCTCTCATCACAAATAAAACTGTCGCCCCCTGCCTGGACATATCCATCCCCCCTTCCTCTCTCCTTGTGGCCTTTTCTCACCTCCTGTTTGTCCTCTCTTGACCCTTTTCCCAAATAATAATCAACTCCCGCCAGCAAACAAGAGATTGCTGCTGCTGCTGTTTCTTCTTCTTATCCCTCCTCCTTCTTGTTGTTGTTTTTCTTCTCCTTGGAAGAAAACACACACACACTATCCGTCAAGATGATGAACCACGTCGCCACGCTCAGTGGCGCCATCGTCAGGAGGGCAGCCTACGTTGATGATGGCCAAGGGAACATGAACCAGTTGCCCGGTTGGGCATGGCTGGTCTTCTTCGCCGACTTCCTCGTCTTCTTCCCCGTCTTCGTCTTCATCGGCTACGCCCTCTCCCACGTCTACCCGACCCTGGCCATGATCGAGGACCCTGAGCCTCCCGCGTACGAGCCCGTCGATCTCAACGAGCACCTCAGCAACGACACCGCTCCTGCCTCGGCCCACCGGCCCATCAAGGTCGACCTCGAGCCCACCCTCGTCACGTCCTCCCTCCGCGATATCAACCGCCTCCTCTGCTCCACCGCCGGCTGGACCGCCAACTTCCGTGGCATCACCTGCGCCCTCGTCCTGTCGGCCGCCACCAGCGCCTGCGGCCTCATCTTCAACGGCATCCCCTTCGTCCCCCGAGCCGTCGGCGTCCTCCTGGCCGCCCTCGTCACCGTGCAGCTCTCCACCGCCTGGACGCACATCGTCATCTCCGCCCCCTCTGAGCTGCGCTTCTACCAGCGCCTCCCGCCCTTCCGCAAGACCTTCGAGGCCACCTGCGTCCCCATCGCCGCCTACTGGGCCGCCACCCAGCTCGTCACCTTCCTGCCCTACGTCCTCTCCGTCGCCATGGGCCTCAACCACTGGGACGTCCGCAACCCCACACAGGTCCCCGAGTACCACGGCGACGCCATCTGGAAGTCCCTGATCATCCTCATCGTCGCCATCGCCTCCATGCTCTTCCTGGTCATCCCCGCCCAGGCCGTGCTGGTGCGCGTCCAGGCCAGCCTGCTGCCTCCCGATGAGGCCACCATCATCGCCTTCGATAGGTCGTTCGGGGGCAAGGTCGAGCCTGCCGTCGTGGACGGCAAGGGCTACGTGAACTTCATCGACGCGTGGATGACCTTCTCCCGCGAGAGCTGGATCAGGCTGTACAAGTTGATGGGCAAGATCCTGATGGTCACCATGGCCGTCTACATGGCCGTTCTCGTTATCGTCGTGCCCGAGTTCATGTTGATGGTCAGCGCAAGCCAGCCTGTTGAGGGATCCGTTTAGAAAGATGGTTACATTCTCTTCACAGGACTTTAGTCACAAATCCTTTGAAAAAAGGGGTTATAACGGGCAAGGGGTAGGAGGCAGAAGGGATTGAGCATGGATTCCGGTCACTACTCTGGCGTTTGCTTCGAAGCGGAAGCGGTGATGTTTTTATTTTCGATAGCGGCATGATCACGAGGAGTTGGGGCGGAACCTCTCATTTATTTCAAAAAGCACCACCAGGCTGCCGAAGCGGTCACCGAGCGCCTGGTAGGGTAGGTAGCAGACACTGGATGAAATCAATTTTGTATAGAAGCAGCGATCACAAATGATGCACCTTTTCAAAACTTCAGTTCCATGTCCATTTGATTTGTGAAATCTATCATAGCCTTGCGTTCCGACATCTCATGACTACACGTACACTCGTGTGTTACATAAAGGACAGTAAGAGATGAAGGAGTCCGCTCCCTGTGATTGTAGAAACCAGACCAGTGTTGGCCGTGTTGCCTTCGTCTTGTCTTCATGGATCGACTCCCCCCCTCCTCCCATCTCGCATCTTTCTTCATCCCCACTATCCTGTCCAAGCTGGACAGTATCAAAAGAGCCTCTCAAGCGTAGGTCTTGATTCTCGAAAATCCAACCGAGCCACCCCGATTCCAAACCAGATGAACCTCCTTGTTCTAATGTCACTTCCTTTCTATGGTTGGATGGCCTCTTTTGGTCTTATGCTGGACAAAGGAAAAGGCAACAGGTATTTGGAGAGAGGGTATAGTCCTTGTATCCTTCCCATCTGATAGACTCCACCGGGCTGGGCGGATACCGGTATCCGGCCCTAGCTGTTCCGTTCGTGCGCCTCTTCTTTGGGATCGCTCCCACCGTTTCAGCGGTAACAGTCTGGCCGTCTACAAATCTAGCTCTTCTGGAAGAACCAGCTGGACCGCTTGTTGGAGGTCTCTTGCAGGTTCTGGATGGTAGGGTTGGCAGGGGTGTCGCCGCCGCCGCCACGCAGGGGCTTTGCGATTCTGCTACCAGCGCCGGTGAAGCTGAAGCCACCCGCGCCTGTGGGCGAGTTGAGGCCGCGGGTGCTACCAGCCTTGGCGGCCTCCAGACGCTCCTTCACCCCGGCGAGTTGAACCTCAAACCTGGTGGGACGAGTGTCAGCATAATTTTTCCTAGGTACCTCGAAATGGATTGGGGGGCGGGAGCGGGAGCGGGAGCATACTTGTGGTTCGCCTGCGCCATCTTCTCCTGGCTATCCTGCAGGAGGCTCTCCAGACTCTGGATACGCTCATTTCTCGCGATGAGCTTCCTCTCTGCAATAGCAACCTCCTTCTTCAGGCTGGAGTTCTGCTCAACGAGCTGGCGTTGCACCTGAGTCAGCTGCTCCAGGTTGCGCTCCAGGAACGCCATCTTCTTCTGCTGGGCGCGGTTGTTGGACGACCGCAGCACGTTGTTGTACTGTTCACGCGTCTCATCCAGGGAGATCTCAAGCTCGACAACGCGCTCGCACCTGTTTTGAAGGTCACGCATGAGCGACTTCTTCATGACATCAAACTCGGCCATCTGCTGAGCGACCGTCTTGCCGTTGGCCATGGGCGCTGCCGTGCCCGCCTTGACTTGATGTTGGAGGTCCTCGATAAGGACCTTCATACGGTCATTTTCTGCGGCCGACTTCGCCATGTCGGCCTTGAGCTCTTCCATGAGCTCTGCCTGGGTGCCCTGCTTGGAGGCGTATGCCTGCTCGAGCTTGGCCCTCATCTCCTCAGCATCGCCCTCCCCGACATTGCGGGCCAGCAAGTCCTCATACTCTTGCTGCAGGCTTGCGAGACGCGCCTCCAATTCTGCTCGGCGCTTAGCATCAGAGCCGGTGGATGATGAGCTGTATAGTGACAGCTCGGCCTGTCGCACGATGCCTTGTGTGGCGACGAGCCTCTCTCGGAGAGCCTTGAGGTCATCTGCCGGGATGATGTCGCCTCCGGAGCTGATCTCGTGCAGCTGGTCGATCTGTTCGATGGCCGCCGCGATGGACTTCTCGTTGTCACTGAAAACATCACTGCCAAGGTCGAAGCCGGCCATCATCTGGGCCATCTTTTCCGCCTTCTTCTTCTCCTTCTCGTCGAGGACGGCGCTGGACTCCTTGGCACTCATCTTGACATCCAGGAGTTGCTGCTTCACTTCGTCGAGTTCAGCCGTGAGCTCCGTGTTGGCCTCCTTGAGGGCGTCCATGGTGATCTGAGCCTCCTTGCCCTCAAATGTGAGCCGCTCCAGCTGCATCTTGACCTCATTCACCTCGCTATTCAGTTTCTCGTTATCCTTTCCGAGCCTGCTGTCGTGGTCCTTGAGAAGATTCAGCTCCTCCTTGGCTTCGCGCAATGCCTTCTCTGCCGCAGCTGCGTGTGACTCCTTCTCCGAAAGTTGGTCTTGAAGTTCGTTCTCCCGGCGAAGGAACTCCTCGCGCTCGTCTTTATCCATAGGTATCGAAGGGGTCCCTGCGCGTTCAGAGATGGCAGGTGTCTCTGAACGGCTTTCAGGTATAAGTCTTGAGGGCGTGGACGGCCTTGCGGGCAGCTGCTTGGTTGCACCATCCGCGGATATTGGCGGCACCCATCTTTCCCTGGGAACCTGGTCACCCGCACGCCACTGTTGCACCTCGCCTTCCAGGTTCACGATGTAATTCTCGAACGTCGTGATCTGTGTCTTTGCCTTGCCGAGAAGCTGCTTCAGCTCCGTAGGACTCAACTCAGCATTGACCTTGGCCTTATTCTTGATCGACTTTGCCCGCATACCGAAGCGAAGGGTGCTGAGAGTCTCGACATCGTTGTAACTACTGGGAGAGCAATTGATGATCAAGGTTGTCCGGCTGTTACCACCCAGAGACTCTTGCAATATTCGAGTAAGCTTGGAATCTCGGTAGGGAACGTGAGATGATTTGCCGTCCGTCAAGGCATTGATGACCATTCCGAGAGCGCTCAGACTCTTGTTGATCTTCTTTGCCTCTTCCAACGTTTGGCCACTGGCTCCCGTCTTGCCAACCTTTTCACTACCAGCCAAATCGACCAAGAAAAGCTGACCACTTTTGGCCGAACCTGTCTCCACGTTCTTCTGCGTGACAGTAATGACAAAAATTGAGTGTGATCGAGAAGACTCCTGGTTCATGTTGGTTGCTGCGACAGCTCGTGCGTTGCCACCCCTCCGCATAACCTCGAAGACTTCCTGGACACTGGAGACATAAATCTCCAAGAGACCCTTGACATAGACGCCCCTGTTCTTTTCCTCGTGTACGGGCAAGTTGTCGTTCTGGGGTGCCATCAAATCTCGAATGCGCTCCATATAAATTTCCATGTAGCTCACACGGACCGTGTACTCGATTGTGCTCGGACTCGACATGATACTGGCGAAGATTTGCTTGACGATACGTGGAATCACACCTTGTCCCTCATCATCGTCGATGCTCGAGCCCATCATAGTGTAGGACTTTCCCGCACCAGTCTGACCGTACGCGAAGACCGTTCCATTGTAACCGTTAAGGATATCGTCAACCGTGGAGCGAATAGAATAGTCGAAGATGTCTTGTTGCCTGCATTGCATATCAAAGACTCGGTCGAAGGTGAAGGCGCCCTGGGCATCCTTGGACTATTCAAGCACATTGTCATTAGCATGTGTCTTGACGTGACATCTGCAAAGATGCCAAAAGCATGTGGGGTCGAAGACATGAAAAACATACGTCGATTGTGAGACTGTCATCGCCCTCGAAGTTGACAATAGGCTGGCCACCTGAGTCCAACTCGACCCGGTTCTGGGGTCTGAACCGGGCCACAACCTTGATACCAGTGGAAGCGGACATTGTGGCACTAAGTGTCCTATGCTTGAGAGGGTGCCGATGTCATCAACAACACATGCGGCGGGCCACAAGTTGGAGCAGGACGGAAAAGTAAAATAAAAGCCGAAGGGGCCAGATAGGTGGCCTCGACTGTCGGTAAGATCCCTAGTAATACCTACTTAGGTAGGTAGGTAGATGGTGGGGGTATTGTTGCAAGGTTCAGGCTTAGTGGGAGAACAGAGCGAAGTCGGCGACAAGACCTCCTTTGCCCTCCTCTTTCTCTTGGACAGGATAGCAACCTGAAGTGGTGATCTGATCAAGAGATAGAATTTATCGGTGTGCGGGCAGAATGCGTCGAAGGGAAAAGAAAACAAAGCAAGGGGGGCTCTGAAGATTGACAGCCTGGAGTTCCGAGTCACCTATAGGTACATGGAGTGGACGCGCTAACGGCGGGAGCTGGCGCGTGGATAGCTCTGCCCAGGTGGTGCCAAATAATGTGGTTTCAAGTGCCCAGAGCCCTGTCGTGCCTCGTTTTAGTGGCTGTCGATAGCTGTCAGTGGTCACTGTGCTAATGCAACCCAATGCACATACTCCCTAAAGTGCCTAGGTACCCAGGTACCAATGCGTCCAAGCAATGGCGGTCTATGTGCCTAAGTGGCCCAATTCGAAATGATGGGGCTTCCAGAAAGTAGTGAGCCACCTGAAGCACAACAACTCACAGTTTGCAACACCTGACTTTTGAGTGACTTAGCGACCGCACACGCAATTTTCATGGGTTGATACCTCGACAGCAGATACGCGAGACGGGTGTTGTCTCTTATTGAAGGACCAAGTGTCAAGAATCGGTAGATCATGTCCCACTTATTTATCCTTACTGTTGCTGTCGGTGAGGCCCCCCTTGCGACTGGCAACTGGCGACCGGCAACCGTTGAACAACTGCTCGGGTGGACCCTGCCCATCCTGCTATCCTATCCCTGTCACCATCCGTGCCATCCCACGATACTGAGTACCGGGTACGCTTACCTAACCCAATTGGCCATATGATCATCACCATCCGGATCAACGGTCCATATACTCAAGAAGGCATGCGAAAGTAATCAAGCATAAGTGGGTGTATGGTGTACTATATACATATCGGAACGGCTGATTATGCAAGCAGTTTCAATTCTTGTAACCTAGCAGATAACGCGCAGAGATGCAGATACGGGACCTCCCGGATATCTTCTTTCTTGTTCTCGGTGACTCCGTTCACCTCACCGAGCATGAAAAGGGATGGGCCTTTGCCATCATCGATGTCATACTATACGGCAAGGGTCCTATGCGTATCGAACGCACGCCCGACCCTTCAAAAGAGAAGCAAAAGTCCTGAATTGGGCAACCAAGAACGCCCTGACTCCCTCCCCCAGCAGTGCCCTGATTCAAAAAGACTCATAACAATTCACCAACGCCCACATATTGTCTCACATGCCATCTGACACTCCATTGGTCGTGGGCGACCTTCTGTATCACTCCTCCCAGCTCTTCTCAACAGTCTCGCGCACCCTCTTCGTGTATTCTTTTCGGTTGTCCTTATACAAATTCGAAGCCTCGACATTCGCTGGCGAGCCTGTGTTGGGGTCATTGAGCAGACTGTAGAATAGAGACACCCGTTAGTCATCTTGTCCCATCCTTCTAGTAGTTTCGAGCTCTTGTAGTACGCACCTCTGGATGCTCGTCAGCACCGCAGCAACATCGTATGTCGGACTCCACCGGTTCTGGAGAATGTCCAAACACAGCTCGCCTGTGGCATAGACGTTGGGGTGGAACATGTCGCTGATAAATTTGACCGAGGGTGGTTTGTTAGGATATTGCTCCTCGAAGTGCATCACCAGCCGGAAGGTTCCATCTTCGAAGGGCGTGTCGGCCGGGCCGATGATGACGGCGTTCCATGTCATGACATTGTCGGGTACTGGAGATGCTGAAACTCCCGCGGGAGGGTCTGTCTGCATGCGCTGTGGTAGATAGACAAAGTCAGCGCCGTCGTTCTGTCGGAGGTAATGGATGGGGAGGTCCAAAGGGCGAATGACGTCTACGAACCTTGAAGTCACGCATCAGACGACGTCTGGCAGAGGTCGACATCTTGACACAATCGACGGTTTGTGAGGTAGAGTATTGATCAAAAACTGTCTCAAGACTGATCGAATACAAGATTGAGTAGAACGTAAAGAAGTTGTGGTCCTGGTTGCTTTCAGCTGTCGGCTGTTTGAGATCCCACGATGCTGCCGATATCGATAGCGGTCCAGTGTTAAGAGCCAAAGCACGAGCCAAGGGGGCGAACTCTAGGGTGTACAACCAATCAGGAGTGGCAATCGCTGACAAAGCTTCCCTTCTAGAACCTTTCCACACTGGAGTGTAAGAGTCAGGCAGGGCATCTATCTCCCCTGATCATTTCTCAGGTTGTCTTTTGATGCCCGTATACTTGTAAAGAAATGCTAATTACCTAGATACCAACTTAAGCATGTAGGCAAATGCAATGAAGTTGGGCACTATACACTAAACCCGATCATCCTGCAGAGAGATGCACCATTTGGACATATCCGGAAGAGTGGCGGCGGCTAGTGGAGGCTCAGGGAATGTGAAGCTCACATGCCGAGGATGATCTCATCCCCTCATGCGTACTCCATACTATTGCTGTCCGAGGAGCTGTAAGTCGGCATTTCCTCTTCCAGATCAGTCAACAACTCTGATGGTTTTATGTGATATATACGTCTCATGTAATCCCTGAAGTCTTCTGAGTCAACTCATACTTCTGCCAGTCTACATACATCGCGAGCATCGAAGAAATGTGGATGATGTCGCCTTATATCCGATCAACACTGAGAAACGGTGCCGCCGTCACATGCCGAAACGGTCCCATACGGCGCTTCTCCGCGCGAGCAGCCCTTCAGCAGGAAATAAGAGACGCCTACATTTTGAGTGCCTCACGGACACCGACAGCTAAAGTGAGACTTTTGCATACATCTCATATTTCAAGATTGGCCGAATTGACAGTTCATTGCAGTTCAATGGCTCCTTCCTCACCGTCCCCGCGCCCAAGCTCGGCGCCGCTGCTATCAAATCCGCGATCGACAAGTCGGGCGTGCCCGTGTCCAAAATCACCGACGTCTACATGGGAAACGTGATGCAGGCCTCAGTAGGACAGGCACCCGCACGGCAAGCATCTATATTTGCGGGCCTCCCGCCCAGTGTCGATGCAATTACTATCAACAAGGTCTGCGCCTCGGGCTTGAAAGCCGTTGTCTTCGCCGCACAGAACATCCAGCTCGGCCTTGCCGAGGCACAAGTCGCGGGAGGCATGGAGAACATGTCACAGGTGCCATATTACGTACCACGAGCCAGCTCCTTGCCGGCATTCGGCCATGTTAAGATGGAGGACGGGCTAATCAAGGATGGCTTGACGGATGCCTATGACCAGATCCATATGGGCAACTGTGCCGAGAACACAGCCAGGAAGTATGAGATCACCAGAGAGATGCAGGACCAATATGCCATTCAGTCATATGAGAGGGCACAGGCAGCATGGAAGAACAAGGCGTTTGCCGATGAGATCGTACCGGTAACCGTGAAGGGCCGGAAGGGCGACACCGTGATCGACACGGACGAGGGGTATCTGGACGTAAAGTTGGACAAGATCCCGACGCTGAAGCCTGCATTTATCCGTGATGGTACAGGCACTGTCACCGCTGCGAGCTCCTCGACGCTGAACGATGGCGCTAGTGCTTTGGTACTCGGTAACAAGGCGATTGCGCAGGAGTTCGGATCTTCTTCGAGGGTCCTTGCCAGGATATGCGGCTCTGCCGATGCTGCGATGGATCCTATTGATTTCCCCGTGGCACCGGCCAAGGCTGTCCCTATCGCTCTTGAGAGGGCGGGTATAACGAAGGATCAAGTAGCCATCTGGGAGTTCAATGAGGCATTCGCAGCTGTCATTAAAGCCAATGAGAAGGTAAGTCTCGAGGTCCTTGAAGAGATATGACCTAACCGGCTAACGAGTCCTTTTGTAGATTCTCGGGCTTGAAGGAGCCAAGGTAAACCCACTAGGCGGTGCTATTTCCCTGGGTCATGCTCTGGGCAGCTCAGGGTCGAGGATCCTCACGACATTGCTTCACCAGCTCAAGCCTGGTGAGTATGGTGTGGCAGCGATCTGCAATGGTGGTGGTGCAGCCACAGCAATAGTGGTACAGCGTATCGAGTCTGTATAGCGGTAATTTTCAAGGTCTCAGGGGTGATGTAAGTAACAAAACAAAACCTCCCAAGAAATGAGGAAAGCCAGTGATCTGTGGTTCTAGCTTGTGTATTCTAGTGTGTTTTAGCAGGATCATGTGTAAATCCAACTGTATTCTTGTGGTTTCGAACACAAGAGCCGTGATATGACCATGTTTAAAGTTGTAGATGTAATCTGGGGGGGGGATTTTGGCGTCTAAAACCCATTGTTCAGCCCTGCCGATGGAGAGCCCCACTAAACGCTGCCGTACTCTGTAGTAGCGGCTCGAGCTTGCATTGCATGTCTACTTCCGTACATGCGGCTCTCATCAATCTTGATTTGATGTTCGACTTCCTGATTATCTTTCCAGTCTTTGGAGTCACATGCATGATCTATGTTTTACTGGAGTGTTCTATTTTAATCAAACCATTACCATCAGAAATTCGCCTCTCAGCACGTCGAGCCCGCTGTTCCTCTAGCTACCTTCCTTCACTCACCTAACCCTCGACTTGTCCCAGCTTGATCGACGTGGCCATGGCTCTGGTCACCCAGTTCTTGACCCAGTTGAGGAATTATGTTATTGCCCTAGATGGCGAAAGCCTCGATGCCTGGCTCCAGGTAGAGCCAGGCCCTACGGCACAAGCATATTTTCAACTGCGCGAGGAGCTCAGACAGAACTTTGGCAATAGGAGAAACGCTCTCGAGAGCATGGTGGACAAGTGCATGCCTGAAGTCGACGACCCTCCCGAGGGTACTGGATCACCATGGCCAAGCTTCATTTCGTTTGTCAAGGAATATCTGCTGTATTGGAAGGATGCTGAATTCGACGACTTGATGGCTCTGCAAGAGTCTCTATCCGGCCTGTTAACGTAAGTCCAGTCTCCTTCAGAGAGTCCATGCAAGGCTTGGCTAAATGTTCCTAGGTCATGCGCAACAGCACTGTCGCACCCACAGTATGGAAGTGTAATGTTCCAGACAAGCATATCGCTCTCTGAGGCGCTATCCAAGGTCGTCATGATGCTGCACAGGCGGCCAGAGTTGATGTCTGGTCGGAGGGCTGCCACCGGGGACGAAGACAGCAAGTCCATGGTCGAGCAGTCTGCCGATATCATCCAGAAGATCTTTACGTCTTGCCTCACGGACAGGTCGAGTACCAGATTCGCCAGACCAGAGGGCAAGAAGGTGGGAGTCTACATCTTTGCCAACCTCGTCCTCAAGCTTCTCTTTACAGTGAGTCGAATCCTCGCAGCGTACCTCTGATCATGCCGGATCACTGACATACAACCCTCTCGAAGTGTGGAAAATCTCGTCTCGCAGCTCAATTGCTGCTTAACATATCAGCAAGCGGTCCACCGCTTGAACTATATCCAGCAGCGCAACGCGCCACCTTCCTCTACTACCTTGGCCGTTTCAATTTCGATTGCGACAATTTCGTGCGCGCATCACACTGTCTCCAGGAGGCCTACTTGCAAACACCACCAGTGCTCCAGCAGCATCGAAAGCTTATCCTCACCTACCTCATTCCTTCCAACATCATGCTCGGCCGCTTCCCCAGCCAGGTCCTTCTGTCCCGACCCGAAGCCGCGACGCTCGCCCCCATTTTCCTCCCTATCATGGCCGCGATCCGCAAAGGGAACTTCGTGACCTTTCAGCATTCCATAGCCGCAAATGAGCGGTGGTTATACCGGAAAGGTCTCCTCTTTGCACTGACCTTCCGGCTCCGGCCCATCGTCTGGCGGTCATTCATCCGACGCTGCTTCCTCTTGACCTACGAGCCACCACCGCCCACCGCCGACTCGCGTGCGGCACCCACCCTTAACCTGGCAGACGTATACGTAGCAGCGTCATATGTTCAGAAACGCCTGGAGGGTTATGCACAAGCGAGACCTCAACAGCAGCCCAAACGGCCGGCACAGGCGAACGACATCTTCATGAGGGCAGTTACGAACAGCGCTCCCGACACGAGAAAGTTGAAGCCCAGCGAGGGACTATTTTGGGGCGACCTACCGGTCACTGACAAGGAGGTGGAGGGTGTGGTCGCGGCGCTGATCGCGCAAGGCCTAATGCACGGCTTCTTGGCGCACTCAAGTGGGAGGTTCGCGGTGATGGGTGCGAAGAAGGCAGGTGGACCGCTTGCGGCTGGATGGCCAGCTGTGGCGAGTATGATACTGGAGAGGCTGACGGAGGAAGGGGTTGACATTGATCAAGTGCCAGCTTGGGTCAAGATGCCCTATGCTACTTAATAGTACTTTGTAGGATGGACTATGGCCGGCAGAAAGTAGTGTCGTTGGGGACCAGAAATGACCTTAACATTTCAAGTCTGGTAATGGTTAAGGAGAAGATGTATATACCCTGTAGCATCACCAGAACACGTTGCCTGCTGTATCTACCTGGAAACCTAGTGTTCAGAGATATTGGTCTATCTCATTGTCTATCGAGAAGCTATTATGGGGCCGTATCCAAAGATTGCAACTCCATGTTATTTGTAGTTGTCAGTCAGTCTGTCGAGCCTTGGTTGTAGGGCTTATGACATCTGACAAACCTTGGAATGCTTGACTACTTGGTTACATACTTAGTAGGTACACACAATCTTATTGAATGGTGCCCTCTCATGCTGGCAATGCCGGAAAAGAGGGCAGTACTCGGCTGGACGAGACACTTGGGCTGTGGCAGGCGCGAGGAATTGACTATAAGCCAAGGAAGGCGCCAAGCGGACGCCACAGTAACTACAAATTCTGCCATCAATTTACTTTTACATGCTTAAGCTATGTAGCTGTCGACCCAACCTCTTTCATCCTCCTCTTATCGACACCCCGTCAATTATCCTCATCATCCGACTTTCTTCCCACATCCGAGCTCGTTTCCGCTCCCCATGGGAAGGAGGCTTGGCGACGGACCCCATTGTCGCATGTCACGCGCAACAGGTCGCGTCGGAACGTGACCGAGGGTTCATTCTCGAACAATAAAGAATGGACAAGACAGGCACTCAGCCGCTTTGATGTCGATATCAAGATGTATCTGAGACAAAGTGAAGTCATCGCCTGCGGAACCGTTGTCGATGCCATCTCCTCGGCGTGAGGAACGTCGGTATTGTGTTGCCCATCAATGACCGAATTCCAGGATCAGCCACTTGGTCGGTAACATTTGCGCCCAGTCAATGTGACTTCATTTTGCGCAAAGCCTCCTATTGGTGTACCTTGCAGCCGCCGTGCCTGGCGTCCCTGAGTTAAACCCAAAGAAGAAGCCCGCATGTTGAAGCTATTGAGAAATGGGCCGGTCCCTAACTCGCTAGGGCGGCGGTCATCAAATTTCCCGAGCGTGTCTGGACCTTCCGCGACCCTCCCATGGACTGACGTCTCGATTGGGTTGGAAATAAATTCACCAAGCACGGTCCATGATGGGCAGTGATTGGCGTCAAGGTGTCTGACAGCTCCATAATCATAACCTAAAAAGAGTCAAAATGCGGAGGATGGCGACAAAAGGGAAAGGTGACCAAGTGGTGACCCCAGTCTCTTGCAGGGGGGGCAAGGATTCCATGCATCCTTTCCGGGGATATGCCTCCTCTCTTCTACAACGGCGGACTTCCACCCCCCCCCTTGATACCGACCTCCCTCCTTGATACTACCATGTATCCCCATGGGCTCGTCGGCCTCCTCTTAGTCCTCACCAAGGGCGTCTCTCATTTCCCTTCCCCTCTCCTTCGCTGCTTGTGGGCACCGGCCATCTCTCCTTTTTCTCCACGCTCGCTTCTGGGTCGGTTTTGACCTTTTCTGCTCTTTAGGCAGAAGTCCGCTCTTTTTGGTTGCTCATACCGGCTGGCTTGTCGGTCTAGACTCTACTTGTTGATTGTTGTTGCCGTCATTGTCTTATTTGATGAGGAATGTAATCGTGATGAGCTGAGATTGAAACAACAAAACCCAACGCGCTCCCATTTCCAAGACATCGCTATCGCGTTTTCTTGAGAGTCTTGGCCACCAGGACGAACTGACCGCTAACCTCGACGAGTTCTCTGCTTTTTTTGCGGCTTTGCGCTGCCCACGATCTTTACATCACGCTCTTTATTCTGACTTCGTCATCGATGAGACCAGCAGCACTCAGGGCCGCAGTTGGCACGGCCTTGCTTGGCCTGGCTGTCCAGCCAGTCTTCGCGTCAACAGCTCATCGCCACGCGCACCACCACTACAGCAACAACCACACCCATCTTGGGCACGATGTCGAGGAGGATATCGGGGTCCTCAAGCCTCGCGGCCGGCTTGTCAATAGATCCGGCCAATGCGCATTCCCCGAGGGTGAATCCGGGCTCGTGACCATCACTCCTAGTTCACTGAACAAGGGCTGGGCAATGAGTCCGGATCAGGAGTGCACTGCAGGCTCGTATTGTCCATTCGCTTGTGAGCCCGGGATGGTGATGAACCAATGGAAGGATGGAACCTCCTACCAGTATCCCGAATCCTTGGACGGCGGATTGTACTGTGACGAATCCGGTACCATTCACAAGCCTTTTCCACACGAGCCATATTGCGTTGAGGGGGTTGGAAGTGTCAACGCTGTCAACAACTGTGGGGATGTGGTCGCATTCTGTCAAACAGTTCTGCCCGGAAATGAGGCGATGCTTATTCCTACCAGCGTGTCAGGCAGCTCCGTTATTGCTGTACCGGGACCAAGCTACTGGGACTCGACCGCGTCTCACTTTTACATCAACCCGCCTGGTTATTCGACCGAGGAAGCCTGCGCCTGGGGCACAGGCTCAGAAGCTATTGGCAACTGGAGTCCATACGTTGCTGGGGCCAACCAGGACTCTTCAGGCAACACATACGTCAAGATCGGCTATAATCCTATATACACGGGTACCTTTGAGGGTGTCAAGCCTTCCTTCGGCGTAAAGATCGAGTGTGATGGAGACTGCAACGGCCTACCTTGCAGTATTGACCCAAGTACTGATGAATTTGGCGTCGTCTTCAGCGCCGAAGCGTCTACAGGAGCTGGAGGTGCCGATTTCTGCGTTGTAACAGTAGCTGAAGGGGCGTCTGCAAATATCGTTGTCTTCCACGCCGATGAGCCAACCAAGGCCTCTCCCAGCTCTTCGGCCGTGCAACCGAAAACCACACACAAAACACATAAGACTTCTTCCAGCTTCTCTCCCGCGGAACCGACTACTACATCTGAAGGTCCAAAGATCAAGATTGCCGCAGTCACCACTACTTCTTCCAGCTCTGCTCCGACTAAGACTACGACTACGTCTTCGACATCAGCTTCGACAACTTCAAGCATACACAGCAGCAGCAGCAGTAGTAGTAGTAGCAGTAGCAGCAGCATTGCAATTGCTACCACCACCACTACTACTAGTTCTCATCGCTCGAGCACTACGTTCTCCTCTTCCACGACAATACTCGGAGGCGTTTTTCATGAAAGCATAACATCGGCCACGCATGCATTTGACAGCTTTGCTGCGTCCGCTACACCTTCGGCCAACTTGGTGGAACCCACCACCGTAGCTGTTCATGCCGCAGCAGCGACCTCAGCCAAGAGTGATGCGGTGAACCCCGATCAGGGACGAGCAGCGTCTGCTGGCCTGGTCATCGCCTTTGTCGCGGCCGCAATGCTGTACTGAGGGGCGTCCTGGTTTCTCGGCTCGTGTTTAACACGGAACGGTTTACTTCCCTCAAACCAGCCAGCGGCCGCCCATCACATCGTCGTTCGTTGTCTATAATTCATTTGGGACCGCACGGTTTCCGAGGCAGCGCCTTTCCACCTTTTCGACCAACGGTATTGGCACATCGTGTCATACTGTAGTCCGGCCTGCGGGGAAACAGCCTCCTATTCATTGACTCAGGGCGAGCGAAACGCTCCGCGATCTTCTTGCCTATTCTTTGATACGGTTTGCTATTTAACTTACTTTCGTCTATCGCCTATTTTCTACATATAACCTTTTGACTTCCTCTTTGGGAAGGACTATACATACACCCATCGCTGTCCCGTATTGGGGCAGTGAATAGTGTTTATTGTTTGATACGGAGGACCCATCAGCCTTTTTGGAATTCGGCCCAGTCGCGTTGTCCAACTTGGCACTGGGGATGGGTGCCTACCAATGCCACTTGTGGCGACTTTGTTCTTTTCTTGTTCGTGGTGGAAATAATTCGAGTCTATACCCATGCAGGTGGAACATGTTATATATGAGGTTTGGAGCATGATACTTGGGAGTGTTTCACCTGGGGGTTCTAGGAAATTTACATGTGGGCGGCTTGGTGCTTTAACGGCATTTGGTTTCTTAGGACTGGGCAGTTGGGTGGGGAGGAGGGGGCTTGACGAATCAGGGACCAAGACGAAACTTTTGTACATGTTTACGAGTTAGGTATATATAGGAATGGATCATGAGTACCGATATCGTTCAGTTCCTGCTTGGTCTGCGAAAGTGGATAGTGGATGCAGAGATGATCAAGTACCTAGGTACGTAGTGAGCGTCTCGGCGGGGACTATGAATTGGGCTACTTCTGGCCCGAGGTAGAAAATAGTATCGATTGCTCAGATATCGAGCCTCTATATCAACCTCCTCAATCCCATCCGTTGGTCATCGATCTCGTGTTGATGTGCCTCGGTCGGTTGATGGAGACTACGGCGGATCGAACTGTCAGGGGCTTTGTTGACCTGGACCTCTTGCTGAACTGTGGCCAGCTTTTGAGGACCGTAGACGTGTTCTATCTTCTCGAGCAAGTAGCCAAGTACTTACATCCAGATCCGGCAATGGCTGCGGGAGCGACAGTGAGACTTATCGTGATGGCCATGTGTGATAGCAGCATATTCGGAAAGCAACGAGGGCTCTGTCTCATGCGAGCCCTATTTCTCTCTGCATTTGAGTTTCATCTTCGATACGATGAGTTTGGCAAGGGAGATGATGCTTGGTGCGTTGCTCAGCGCCGATGCTTGCAAGGTGACCTTGAAAGTGTGCTTGACCCAGTTCTTTATCTCGATGGAAACCAGGGAATCCAACCCAAGTTGGACCACGGGCTGATCGGCTGGCACCTCGTGGCCTATAAAGGCCGCGAACTTGTCGAGAAGGGCTTGCTTGACGATATTCTCAGCATCTTGGACCGACTCGACCCGCTCGATTGCCTGCGCGGCGCTTGTTGGCTGTTGTTTGGTCGAACTGTTGTTGGAGTTTCTCTCTTGTTTCCTCCGACTCGGCACGTGGTCGAACAAGTGGTCACGTAATGCGGTCTCGCCCATGGTGTATTCCATAGAGTCGCGGTCGAAGGACATGATGCATTGCTTGGCCTCATCGATCAGAGCCTGAGATCCCATGGCATACTCGAGCGCGGCGACGAGCTCCTCGAAAGATACGTAGCCTATGGCCCGCGCGATATCGCTATTCTGATTGAGGGCCAACTTGATCTGATCCGAGCCCTCGATTGCGCCCACGTTGATGGTGACGTACTTGGTATGCGAGCTGATGTGATTTTGAGCGTGCGCGAAGGCGTCTTGGAATGCGTTGCCGGCACTGATCATTGTGAGACGTTAGTATATCATTGGCATCAAAACGGTAGGCTTGGAAGTAGGGGCATCTGCCAAGGACAACGAAACAACTCACTTGTAATTGCTCTGAGAGGTCGCACCGATGATGCTGGACACGGACGAGAGCATGATGAAGAAGTCAGTCTGTTCGGGAGAACATAATGCTTTATGAATATTCAGTGTTCCCCAAACCTTAGGTTTTAAGGCTGTGAGCCAGTCTTCAAGCTGCATGTACTCCAGAGGATGGTCACGGAGTACCAACGCGCTCTGAATGATACCCTTAACTGGGGGTAGTTCGGCTATCTCCTCGGTGGCAGCACGTACGCTGCTCTCATCGGCAATATCACACTTGAAAATGTGGAGTGTTGCACCAAGCTTGCTGATGCCTTCCTCCAGCAAAGCACGCTGCTGAGAATCGACACTCCGGCGAGAGAGCGTTACGATGTGGCCCGCTCCCCTCTCAGCAAGCAGGTGGACCATCCTCTTCCCTAGGTCACCAAGGCCACCCCCGATGATATAGGTCCCGTTGCCGTGGAGTCTGAGTGGCTTCGGCTTTGGTCTGGGTGCCTGTACGACGGTCTGGTCATCGGCCACCAACACCAGTTTCCCTATGTGTTTTCTTGCGGCAATAAGACGGAAGGCCTCTTCGATGCGACTGACAGGGTACGAAGTCACTGGATGTACAGGCTTCAGAAGGCCCTTGTCGACCATGCCAAATATCTCGGCGAGCCCTTTGCATACATATTCAGGGCGGAGCCTGTACATATGTGAAGTGTCCACCGCAGCGAAGGTTGCCTGCTTTTCGAAATTGGCCATGTTCAGCTGGCTGCCCTCATATATGTCCGTCTTGCCTATCTCGAGGAAGGTCCCGAACGGGGCAACACAGTCCCAACTGTCCATCAAGAATTCGCCAGAGAGCGAGTTGAGGACGGCGTCAACACCCTGGCCATGCGTCAGGCGCATGATACCTTTCTTGAAATTCCGAGAGTGTGACGAGAAGATGTGACTGTCGGGGATGCCATAATGGTCCTGTATCAGAGCTCGCTTTGCGGCGCTGCCAACCGTAGCATATATCTTTGCCCCGAGCAACTTTGCTATTTGAATTGCGGCCTGGCCTACGCCACCCGAGGCTGCATGGATCAAGATGCTCTGGCCGCTCTCCAGCCGAGCGACCTGGGTAATGCAATACCAGGCCGTATAGAAGATGACGGGGATCGAAGCGGCGTCGGCGAAGGAGATGGAGTTTGGGATCGCGATGGCGCCCTTGCCTTCGATCCGTACCTGGTTCCCAAAAGGATCTACCATGAGTCCGATGACTCTGTCTCCTGGCTTCCATGCTGACTGAAGATTAGAGCCAACTGCAGTGATCACTCCAGCCACCTCGCCCGTCATTGCAACCCCGGGCCGCATCTGGCCCAATGCGATGAACACGTCTTTGAAATTGACACCGTACGCGCGAGCCTGAATCTCGATTAGGTCAGGACCAAGCGATTTCGATGTCAAATTGTCGTTGTCCACGAAGCGGAGGGTGTTTAGCAAGCCTGGCACTTGCACGTCAAGCATTAACGGCCTATCTTTGTCGAGATAGTTACAATTGGCCATTGTGCCTTCTTGGTTGTTGCGGCTGTTGATGAAAGCAGCATAGTGGTCGTCAGACACCACCCTAGGGATGGTCACTTTTCTATCGCAAATGGCATATTCCCATTCTTGGAGCCTAGTCGCCTCTGAGGTTGGCCAGAATGATGATATGGCGATCTCAGAAATGGTATCAGAAACTCCCTGGAAGCTTCCAGAATTCGAGAAGGAATGTTGCAAGTCATCTTGGACATCCACCGTGACAAGACGCAGGCTAGGATTCTCACGCCGGATTACCCTGGCCATGCCGTTGATCATGTTCTTGAGGGCTCCAGTTTCAGACCGAGGCGACTCCTGAAAGCTTATCCAGAGAACGTTCCGGCCCTGTAGCAAAATGTGTTTGGTCTGCTCAAAGGCTTTGTAGGCCGGATCAAGGAGCAGGGCGTGCTCGGCAGAGTCAATGACGATGACAAGACTGTCGGGATCTTCTGTCGTGATCGTGTCCCAGGGTTGCTGGCTAGGCAAAACACCGTTCTTGCGGAGGGAAAGACATATGTCGTCTCCGAGGGCCGTCTGTTGGGAAGATTCAGAGTACCCGAGACAAACACTCGCCTTCATATCAATCTTGGGACGTCCTTCGTCCTGATCCTGACTCCTGGTATGTGGTAAGGTGGCCTTGCTCACCATCATACTGCTCAAGTGAGAGGACGGGCCAAGATGAGCAGGAATGGCGATATCTGTGCCACTGAAGCCATGGCGCCTCAACAAGCTGTCCCACTGCGGCACCGTGAGGAGCGGTCCATCTTTACGTCCGTCTTCGGACATCCACCAGCCCTCTAGGGTGCCGAAGACAGTGTTGGTCGCGGCCGCAAGCCCTGTAAGCTCCATGAGAACGAGGCGACCCCCTGGCTTCAACAACCTCCTCACATTACTCATTGTTACATCCATCAGAGGCGTTGCGTGTAACACAATGGAGGCAACAATCAGGTCAAACGAGTTGGCCGAGAACCCCTGCTCAAGCGGATCACGTGAAATATCCAGTGTCTTGAAGTCGATCTGGTCGGACCACTGGCTAAACTTGCTGCGCGCTCGTTCGAAGAAACCCGAGGAGATATCGGTGTAGGTGTACTCCTCCAGAAGCAGCCGGCCGCTGCGGTCGATGCTCTCCATGAGCGGCATAGATGCGCTGCCAGTGCCTGCGCCAATCTCGAGAATCTTCATGTTAGGGTTCTTGTGTACAACAGCCTTCATATACTCTGCCACCTGGGCATAGTGGCTGCTGAAGAGTGTATACTCCGAGTAGTGTCGCCCCAGGAGGTCGTCTTCAAGGAGTACTTCGAGGGCGTCCGCCTTTCCAGTGAAGATATCAACGAGCCGCGGCCCAAAGCGACTCAGGATGAAGCCCACTATGTTGTCATCCTTTGCCTGGTCTATGAGAACGGATTCTTCGTCTTTCGATTTGACACCTTCCAGAAGTCGTCCGGCAAACTCGGATTGGCTCCAGGACAGCATCCAGCTCAGTAACTTGGAAAGATGTGGGGTACATGCATCAGATATACCCATTTGACGCAGGTGGTCCAGTGCCTTACGAATGAAGATTGTTGCGACTTGGTCGTTGAGACGCAGTTGATCCTCGGCGATCAACTTGCTGAGTGTTCCGTATCCAACATCAAGAAGCTTGTGGTCAGAGACGCGGTTCATGAAGTGGTTCTGTGTAAGGTAGTCCACATCCGGCTTCCACTCTATCTTGTAGTTATCCCTCTGTTTGGGAGACTTGGTGTTTCCCGAATCGGCTTCGCCAACAACTTGAAGCCGGATCCCACTGGCTGTGAGCACAGGACGGAGCGTTCCATCTCTCTGCTTCTGGTAGGCACACGAATTCCCGAGCGCTGTCCGTGAACCTTCTGGAAGCAAATTAAGAGCAACCTTAAGTTCGGCGCCTGGCGTATTATCTATATCAGCAGATATCCAGAGTTCGCCAAGGACGACGGGCATGACTGGAGCAACGGAACATTCTCTCCGGAACACTGCGGCCTGTAGTTGGTTCACGGCGTCGAAAGTAGTAGGATGAATGAGATGCGGCTGCATGTACTGCCCAGGCATGATTTGAGCAATATCCTGAACTACTACATTGGCAAGGCCGCAGCAGCTTCCGACATGTATCTTCTTGAGGCCCTGGAAGCTGGGGCCAAAGGAGTTCCCTGACGCTGCGAGATCATCATAGAGACCTGTTGGGTTGATTGGAGTTGAAGACCCAGCCTGGATCTTTTGTAGCGCTTCAAGGGTGTCTGCGATTGACATGTTATCCTCTCTGCTGCCTTCAACTTCGTCTACCAGGGCCTCAGTCTCCAGTGAAACAATTCCTGTACAGTGTTCACTCCAGGTATCGCTCTGATCATCATGGGAAAGCACACGGAAATACTCCCAATGGCTTCCTTCATGCTGACGCGCAGGGCTCAGTGTGAGTTGCAACTCGACTTCGGGGGTATAGCTGCGGTGGCTACCATCGTCTTGTGAGCCGCTGATCACGACGGACTTCTTGAAGGTGACGTCTCGGAAGTGAATACCCTTGATATGGCCAGAGGTTTGCCGCAAGTGGAATAGCTGTTTCATGGCTTCGGTGACCATGGTTATATAGCCAGCACCAGGGAAAATGACGAATCCCTCAACGATGTGGTCTTGAAGCCACGGGAGAGATTGTACACTGACATGGTATCTCCATCGCGGCTCATGCGTATTGCTTCCGACGTCAAGAAGTCCAACAAGGTCGTGATAAGGAAAGGGACGCAGCCTATGCCCCTTACTGAGTCTTGATTCATGCCAGTAACTAGAAGTATGGTCCCACGGGTATGTTGGAAGACCGTGAAGAACCTGGTAAGGCCTTTCACTTGTACTCATGTCGTTCATGACGGCTTGTAGTTGGACTGGGACTCCTATTTCGAATGCCTTTCCTAGCAAAGACAAAATAGTGGTTACTGCGCTTTGGTTGCGGACAAGGCTTGGGGTATACGTATATTCGAAGGAACCACCGGAGATGCTCGACAAAGTCTGTCTCAAAGGTCCTGCGAGCGCCGAATGGGGTCCAACCTCTATCAAGAGGTTCGCGCCAGGGGTAGCAGCCAAGTGCTTTGCAACCAACTGAGACGCAGTACTGAACTTGACTTGTGATACCAGGTTGGAAACCCAGTACGAAGGTCCGAATTCGGACAGCTTGCGTGTGCCGGTGACAGAAGAGTAGAAAGCAACGTCCGTTCGTGGATCGTCGTGGCTCAAGCCGTCCAGGGAGGAGAGGTACAACTGGGCCACCGCTTCCATGTGATGAGAATGGTAAGCCGAGTCCACCTTGAGCTGTCTGTTGAAAATGGACTCTGTATCCAAGGCAGCTTTTAGCTCATTGATAGCTGCCTGATCGCCAGAAATGGTCGTGCTTTCGGGACTGTTGACACAAGCCACAGTCAATTTACCATTGGCAATTTGTTGAATCCGTGAAGTGACTGCTTCTTCTCCTTCACCAACAGCCATCATAGCCCCTTGTTCAGTGTTTAGGCTTTTGGCCATAGACGAGCAGATGCCTCTATGGTAGGCCACTTGCATAGCAGCGTCCCTCCCTAAAACACCAGCAGCGTAAGCCGCTGCAACTTCGCCGGAACTGTGACCACACACGGTGTCTGGTCTGATTCCAAAATTCTCGATCAGGTCAACAAGCGCAACTTGAACCGCTGTTGTAGCTGGCTGGGAAAATCTGCTGTCGCTGAGCTGGGAAGTCTCTTGGTTCCGACATAACTCCTCAACAAGGTCCCAGTCGCATCCGAGACTTTTGAGGCTGTCTTTGCAAGACGCTATCGAGCTTGCGAAGACTTGTGAGGTTTTGAGAAGCTCGCGCCCCATTGCATACCACTGAGCACCTTGGCCCGTAAAGAAAAAGGCCACTCCAAGCTCTTTTGCTGCTCTGACTGGGCGTAGACCTGGGTCTTTTAATGCGCTCTCCAGTTCTTCTATGTTCTTTGCGAGGACACCGCAACGCCATGGAAGCTTTGAGCGACGGACATTCAAAGTGTAAGCCAGGTCATTGAAAGGAGTACGACTGCCTTGGTCGGACTTGAGCCATTGCCTCAGGCTGGAAACGACATTGTCGAGCGACTTTTCAGAATTTGCCGATAGGGCGACCAGCCGTGTGACTCCAGAGTCCTGGTATTTTTCATCTCCGTTGACAAAACCTTCGATATGGCGTTGATGTTCGTTTCCGTTGGCGATATTCGAATTAGAATTAGGCAAGCAGTCGTGTGCCTCAAGAATGGCATGGGCATTGGTTCCACCATAGCCGAAGCTGTTCACCGAGACACGTCTGGGCCCAACATAGCCTTGCGGCGTGAGTGGTGAAAGTTCCAATGGCACCTGGGCTTGAAAGTTAGCAACCATGTGCGAGGTGAGAGTCCGCCACTCCCAAGACGAATGCTTCTGTATCATGACAATAAATCTGGCTTGTGGACGATGCGCAATGGACGGTCCGATGAGAAGATTGGTATACATATAGAACCACTCCATTATAAGAGACGATGAACTTACCTTGATGCCTCTCTCTTCAAGGTTAAGGGATGGTTTGGGGTTGATGAAGTTGAGGTTTGGCGGGACCTGATTCTTCTTCAAGACCATTATGGCCTTGATGACCCCTGCTACTCCGCTGGATGACTCCAGGTGGCCAATATTGCTCTTGATACTTCCCTAGGGTGACATGGAAATCAGTAAGTCGACCTCTCCGACGACCAAGCTGTGGGTTCGAAACCATATTTCAACGTACAACGGGCAAATCAGACTTTCTTCTCGCTTCACGGCCGAACACTTGAGATATGGACTGGATTTCTGCCTTGTCGCCTGCGACCTTGTCAGTTTGGAACTTCTAGTGAGCAAGCAGCCATAGTGAAAACATACCAGCCACAGTCCCTGTACCATGTGCTTCTACATACAATGTATCGCAAGGGTCGATGCCAACTTTGGCATAAACCGAGGTTGCCAATGCTGCCTGTGCATCTGCGTTTGGCAGGAGAATGCCAGAAGTCTTTCCATCATGGCCAACGCCTGAGTCCAAGATGACTGCATGGATCGCGTCGCCGTCAGCCAGGGCTCGATCAAGGCGCTTCAGAACAAGGACGCCAACGCCCTCGCCTCGTCCGTAACCAGCCCCACGATCATCGAAGGTGTAGCATTTTCCGTCTTTGTTTATGAGCGTGCTATATTGAAAGTTTAGCGTTGCACATATGATCAATGATTGTAACAGAGAATCTTACCCGAGGGATGTCATGGCGATGGACTGATCAGGGGTCAACAGCAGTTGGCTGGCACCAGCGATGGCCAACGTAGCGTCATCAGACCTTAGAGTACGGCAAGCTTGGTGCAATGCCACGAGGCTACCGGACTTTATGGCTTCCCGTCAGCGGAGAACATAGATGGCAGTATTGGCATTAGAACTTACACATCCTGTGTCCAAGGTGTTGGACGAGCCCTTCAAATCGAGGATATAGGAGATTCTGTTCGACAAGATGGCATCTCCGGAGCCCTGGATATGAGATTTGTGAATATGATATCCATCTGTGTACCCCATTCTGTCGTAGTCTCGTGCGAACATTGCCATATGCACTGAAGTGTCCGAGCCACGCAGACTCTCAATAGGGATGCCGGCATCTTCGATCGCTTCGTAAGTGATCTCAAGTAGAAGTCTCTGCTGTGGATCGATGCCCGTGACCTCAGCAGCGGGAAGTCCGAAGAATTTCGCGTCAAAAGCTGAGATGTCCTGGTCCAGGAAGTATCCATGACTGAAGTTCATGGCTTCTTTGGTTTCCGGGTCCTTGTGGTAGAATGACCTCCAGTTCCAGCGGTCTTTGGGCACTTCTCCCCAGCCGTCCCTACCTTCAGCCAACATGGACCACAACTCCTCGGGGTTATCAGCGCCTCCTGGGAGGCGACATGCCATTCCGATGACCGCAACTCGGCTTTCCGTACCCATCTTGAAACTGAAAGTAATCAATGGTAAGAGACAAGTAGGTAACAAGTCAGTGATTTCTGAGTTTCTAAGAACGTTCGATGTCTTGCTCAGCGACAGAAAGCTCGACAGTATTTATTTTCGGTCCAAGAAATAGAAGAGGGTGGGTGTCAACAGAATGACAAGCACGCTTGGTTAGGTTAAAAGGGGGGCATATACACTCTTATCGTCGTTCTAACCAAGCCAAGACGTGTGTGAGAAAATAGCACGTCCTTCGTCGTCGATCTCGACAATCCAATGCAGAAGCCCCTAGTCCAAACACACTGCCCGTCGTTTCCCCCCTCAGTTCTCTTCCAGGGCTGAAAGGACCTTGCATGCCTCATGCGTAAGCGCTCCTCTTTTAGTGTCAGAAAGTAAAAGGAACCCAGGGGCATATAATGTCGGTAACGGCGGGCAGCGTACCTAGGTATCGTTGGTACTGGTCATGATATTTGGAGCACTTCGACCTGGTGGTCTCCGTGCTTGACTTCATGCGGATGGTCTTTACTCCGCATCTTGGGGGCATCATACATTGGCATCATCCGTAGTGCCAAGCTTGTCGCCTTGGAAATGCACCTATTATACTGCCTACTATGGACTGTGATCGTGTACAGCTCTTCATCTTGGCAGGTGGTGTCGACTTGGGACGTCGATCGGATTTGTCATCCATGGTGCAGAGCGCTGATGCGGCGTTTAAAGATGAAGCCACGAGAGAGCTTTGCCACTCGGCCGCATAGGAATCTCGGCAGGCTTACACGTGAATCCTTACGGGTGGTACACCTTTATAGCCAGCCGACATACCTACTGCATCACCTGCTGTGCCACCGGTTGGCATGCCTGTGCGGAGGCTTGCCCGTCAATTCACTGCTATGGGGATGACAGCACAGCGGTGAGCAGAGAATATAAAGCTTTGGGTAATGTCCATGGAGGACAAACACTGGAGCATAGGGACTGACAAATGTAGAAAGAGCTCATTGAGAGTTTGGTCCAAGTCTTGCACAGCACAGCAATTATTTACTATCCAAATGATGCGCCTTGTACAGTACTCCAGGCTGTGTAGCGATGGTACCTTTGGGCCAGTCGTACCGCAAATAGCACGATGCCGAGGTGGTTTCGACTTCACGGGTACGCATCATGGCTCATGTAATACTTGGAGTGCAATACTGACTTCGCATAATAGTCACCTTTGAAGAGGTTGTTTTATCAATATTGCCATCATGTCTACTTCTTCTTTTCTTCCCGTGGAGACTCAACTCTTTGCGGGGCGAATCGCCCAAGACCAGAAAGTCCAGGCTGTACAGTCTAAAGCTGGTATGTTATGAAGAAAACGGCTTCCTCAATTTTGCTTAGATTCCTCCTGGCTGAAACGAAAATGCAGGTTTCACTCGCGATTCTTGTAGCTCTACAAGCCACTCTTGTGGCCTTAGCCTCCAAGGAGCACACAGTCTTTCAGTCGGTTTCCGTGGCTTCCTCGGCACTTCAGATGTGCGCCGCTGTGTCACTTGCCCTCCTGTCACATTTGGAGCACCAGAATACTGTTCGGCCGTCTGTCATGATCTCGATATTCCTCATTCTGACATCCGTGCTGGATGTTGCAAGAGTCAGAACCCAATCACTCATACCGGGTCAAACCAAAGTTGCAAGCATGCTCATGGCAATTGTTGCTGTGAAGCTGGTTGCACTTGTCATCGAAACAAGAGGAAAGATGTCTATCCTGTTGCCCGAGTATACCGGGCCCTCGGCAGAACTTCACAGTAATATCTTCTCCCGGGCGTTCTTTCTCTGGCTAAATCCATTGCTTTTTATGGGGTTTCGAAATATCATCTCTTTGCCGGACCTTCCGGTTATCCACGAGAAACTTTCTTCCGAAACTCTTGCCGCTCGAGTCCAGTCAAAGTGGGAAAAGGGTAAGTCTGGTTAGGGTGGATGTTGATGCGGGCCACTCATGCTTATACTGTGTACAGGTGACAAGAGAGGAAGGCATTCATTGATGGCGCAGGTTATTTTAAGCTTTCCCGGCGAGATACTTCTCATTGTCATTCCAAGGACTCTAGAAGTCGGCTTCACCATTGCTTACCCATTCCTGGTCCAAGAAGCAATCACCTTTCTGGACTCGCCCTCAGCCCCAGTCAATGTTGGGTATGGTCTCCTTGGGGGCTTCTTTTGCGTCTCTATGGGTATTGCGGTAAGTCAAGGACCTCAAAAATTATATAATCACCGGCTGACAGGATAAATTGGCAAGTTGGTCTCCCCTTGGTGCTATCATATGACATTTCGGTTCATGTCTATCACCCGTGGAGTTCTTATCACCATGATCTACTCCAAGCTTCTGCAAACCAAAGCCAATGTGGTCGACCAGTCTGCCGCCCTTACACTGATGACAACTGATGTTGAAAAGATTGTAGAGACTTTCTGGAGACTGATCCTGGATCCTTGGTCATGCATACTACAGTTGGGCATCTGTGTCTACCTCCTTTATCGGCAGATGGGTGCTGTCTGCTGTGTTCCCATCATCATTATGTTCCGTAAGAAGTCTCAATCCCGACAAATTCGAGTGGAGATATATAGTTTCTGACCATCAATTAATTGCCAGTTTGCTTCGGGCTTGTTGCAGTGACCGGCCGCAGAGTCCCCGAGTACCAGAACATATGGTTCAAAGCTGTCGAAACACGTGTGAACTTGACTTCCCACACTCTGAGCTCACTGCAATCTGTCAAGCTTCTTGGTATCTCCAAGAAGATGGAAACGACCATTCAATGGAAACGAGAACAGGAAATATCAATGTCACAGAACTTCAGGTTCACCAATTGTCTTGCACTCACATCTTGTACGGCCCCTTTGTCAATATTAATCATTGGTATATCATATACTAACTACCTACTCAGCCCTATCCCCATTGGTTCTGTCACCACTCGTTACTTTTACTGCGTACTCAGTAGCGAGGTTAGTCTCACATGAAGGTCCATTCTCTGTGAACAAAGCAGTTACATCCCTTTCCATCCTGAGCCTTATGAACACCCCGGCAAGGCGACTTCTCTTCGCTATTCCATTCGGCCTTCAGGCTGTAGGAAGCTTCAACAGGATAGAGAAATTCCTTCAGCTTGATGGAAAGCCCGAGGTACTGGTACCAAGTACCCAGGATCCGGAGAAAGCACCGGAGGCATGCGCAGAGCAAGATCAAGATCCGAAAGGGCCATCTCAAGTCTCTCAGCATGTGCCTGTAATCCACGTCAAACGTGCAGAATTCGGATGGGAGACTGGTATACCTCCGATCGTTTCCATTGAAGACCTCGCTTTTGCAAAAGGCTCGTTCACCGTGATTACAGGACCCATCGGCTGTGGAAAGTCTACGCTACTCAAGGGCCTATTATCAGAGACACCCTTCATACGAGGGATTATTCAAGTCTCGACGGAGCACGTTGCATATTGCAGTCAAACTCCTTGGATCCTCGAGGGAACGGTCCGGGAGAACGTTGTTGGCGAATCAGACTTCGATGCCTTGTGGTACAACAAGGTAATTTCCAGCTGTGAGCTTGACTTTGACCTGAGCCGTATGCCGGACGGCGATTCCTCGATGGTTGGAAGCAGAGGCCTAAGTATCAGTGGCGGTCAGAGACAACGTATCGTATGTGTTGACTCAAAGGCTTGAGCCTGGAGCCCAGCTTGCCATGAATTTGTAACTGACGAGGTTTAGTCCATTGCCCGAGCCCTGTATGCCAAGAAGGAAGTGGCAATCTTCGACGACGTAACGAATGCTCTTGATGCTCGAACCCTGCGTTCCGTATCAGAGAAAGTCTTCGGCAAGGACGGATTGCTTCGTTCCAGAGGCACCACCGTGATCCTGGCCACACACTCTGGTGAGACCCGCAAATTGGAACGTATGCCTGAATTGTACTAAGCCCTGGGAACTATTCTAGTGCAACTCCTACAAGCCGCAGAAAAAGTCATTCTGATGAGCAAGAAGGGCGAGATACTGGACCGCGGGTCTTATACGGAGGTATCCAACCGCCATCCGATCGGCGAGCACCAAGACCCTCTGACAGCTTCGTCTGAGTCGGACCCGCAGACTGGAGAAAAATACAACCTGGGAGATTTCCGAAGTCGACTTGAAACTCAACTTGACACGCGCATGACCGATCTGCGTAGGCAAAGAGGCGACTGGAGGTCCTATATACTTTACATTGGATCTTTGGGGTGGTTCAATTTCTCTCTCTTCATCTTCGGTGCCGTTACTTATGCTCTCTTTACGGCTTTCTTCCAGGTCTGGGTTACTTGGTGGGCAGAGGATACAGCCGGTCGCCATGGTCTCGGATATTGGCTAGGACTGTATGCTGCTTGGGGTGTGCTCATAATGCTGGCTCTTCTATGCACGCCCATGTAAGTGGAACAGAACACCCGCGAGCTACATATCTAGTGGTACTGACCTGTATTAGGTGGTTCATCTACTATATGGTCCCGAAATCATCTAATATGCTACATTCAGAGTTACTAGCAGCTGCAATGAGGTGAGTGATGCCTAAACCCAGCAAAATACACCTAGAAGTCCAGTCCATCGAAGAATGATCACATACTGAGACATGCTTCAGAGCACCGATGTCGTTTATATCAAAGATCGACACCGGGTCCCTGGTCAATAGGTAGGTCTATCCTACTTTATTCAGAACTAATATTCTTTTGACTGACTGGTTGAGAAGGTTCAGCCAAGACATCCGATTGTGTGACTGGCAACTCCCAGTCACGTTGGTCATGACAATGTTTGGTGAGAGGAAATATCCCGAGCTTCCCTTGATGCCAACAGTTCTGCTAATTCCATGCGCCCTTCAGAGTTCCTGGGGGTCCTTGCAAGCGTCGGTATTGCCGTCTCTGCCGTCAAGTATGTCGCCATCGGGATACCAGTACTGGGCGCTGTGTTGTACTTCCTCCAGCGCTTTTATCTGCGCACTTCCAGACAGTTGCGACTCCTTGAGTAAGTACTCCCTGACAACGCCTATACAAACTGTCCATAGCTGACAGATAACACAACCCAGGATCGAGACCAAGGGTCCGCTGGTATCGTCGTTCATCGATACTATCCAGGGGCTCACGACGATACGCACGTTTGGATGGAGCCAAGACTTCAAGCGGAAGACTCTTGCCCTACTGGATACATCACAGAAGCCCATGTACCTGCTCTTCTGCGTCCAGCGCTGGCTTCTCCTGGTACTATCACTCATAGCCGTAGCCCTGGAGGTGCTCCTCATGGGAGTAGCCATCCCGTTGCGCACAAGTGTCAGTGCTGGGTTTGTAGGGCTGGCCATTGTGCAAGTCACGACGCTGTCCGAACTGATGAACGACCTGATCGTGCAGTGGACGGAGATGGAGGCGTGCCTTGGGGCCGTCACCCGAATTTCGCGGTTCACGAAGGACTCTCCATGGGAGAGATCTCTGGAGGAGGTGACATCCCTGCTTGAGGAGTGGCCATCCGAGGGCGCTGTCACCATAGGAAATGTCTCTACTAGTTACGAGTATGTATATTTCCAAACCCCTTCACTTCCGGACTCCCTAGTGTAGATGCCTAACAACTGTTAGACCGCAAGGTAACCTAGTTCTGGAAGACATTTCGCTTTCCATCAAGCCAGGCGAGCATGTCGGGATCTGCGGAAGAACAGGCAGGTAGGTAGCCCGTAATACCTTTACCGTCACATCCAGAACTCCGCGCTGACTGAGTCTGTTGATCCAAAGCGGCAAAAGCAGCCTCATCTCCGCCATGCTCCGTCTACTCGACTGTAACCAAGGACAGATATCGATCGGTGGGGTTGACATATCCACCTTGGATCCCGAGTTCGTGCGCTCCAGACTCAACCTCATAACCCAGGAGCCCTTCTTGTTCCAGGGGACCGTACGGGAGAATGTGAACCCCTGGAGGGACACTGTCCCGGATGAGACAATGATCGATGTCCTGAGCCGGGTGGACCTGTGGGACAAGATCAGGTCCCTCGGCGGCCTCGACGCGCCCCTGGACGAGACCTTGCTTTCACATGGCCAGCGGCAGGTCTTCTGCCTCGCCAGGGCCATCCTGCGGAGGAGTACTATTCTTATACTAGATGAGCCAACAAGCCAGTAAGCACGATACTCATTTACTCTGTCTTTCGATCTCCCCAAGACCCCATTGCGGCTTCAACACGCACGCACGCATAGCGCATCATGGCTGACATGAGATCAGCATTGACCCCGCCACCGATGCCATAATCCAGCGCATTATCAGGGAGGACTTTCGAGACCGTACAGTCATAATGATCGCCCATCGTCTGCAGAGCCTCGTGGAATTCGACAGGGTCTTTGTACTCGACTCCGGCCGCCTGGTCGAAGCCGGGGCGCCGAGGGACCTCTTAGCCGACGAAGGCTCGGCTTTCAAAGCACTCTATAGCGTGAGTAGAGGGGTTTCTCAAGATTAGAAACCAGGGGCTTGGAGTCGGAATGATGCAGAGTCCTAAGTGGGGGTGTTGGGTACGTTGTGTTGGGTACGTTGTAACAAGGGGTTCCCGGGGGCTATATAACAGTAGTGGGCGCGCTAGAATGATATGCTCTGTCTTCTCGAAGTATTACGCTTCTTTTGTTGATGAAAACAATTATTACAACGTTGATGTACGTGGCATGATTGTAAGAGCTAGAGAAAAGAGTGGAATTTGCTCGAGATCAAATGGTCTGGTACTTCATGTATGATTGATCAACAGATAAAGACAGGAACAATAGGTGAGGCTGATTTGCACATATGCGTAATGAGTGCACAAAAACACAGGCAAGATGGGCAGGCAGTCATGTCTTCCTCATTACTATCATTGCCTCCTTTTTCTCTTATAAAATCCTACCGTGTAAGCGTAGGCGCAATGTTCCATTTACCCATTGTCATTGTACACAAAAGGACGCCCAAGAAGAATGTAGGGCTCATGCTTCCCAGTGCTCACGTCCCTCATGATGTGTTGTTTTGATTATCTGGGCACAAGAAAATAATGCCACCCCCACATGATTTTGTCCCGTCCTCTATTTTGCAGTTAAAAATATCCAAAAACAAATAAGACCTCAAAGAATAGAACCCGTTTCCTTCTGGCAGTAAGCCAGAGCTCTCCCTCATGCGAACGCCGTAATATGCTGCTTTCGAGCAATGAAACACCCTTTCAGCGTCCCGTTCATTCATAGAAACAGGCAAGCAGCCATAAGAGCAACGAATGCGGCCCCAAGAGACACAAGGTTGGTGGATGCGCCGCTCTGAGATACCGACGTGACCGAGGCCGTGGGGACAGGTGAGCTGCTAGCAGCAACAGTTCCATTAACACCACTACCGCCAGATCCTGAGCTTCCTGGACCGCTAGAACCGGTTCCAAGAGGGCCGGAAGAAGACCTGGTCACAGTACCGCCCGATCCCCCAGAAACGGCGGTCACACCGGCGCTGACCACGCTGCCGACTCCAGCGGAAATACCGGGTGAGCCGCTGTCAACGCCGCTGGCCGTCGCAACCAGGGAAGAAAGAGTGGTTGCGGCACCAGATGCTGCGGAGGTTCCAGATTCCACAGTTGTACCAGATACCGTTGCAGTTCCAGATTCGGACACCGTTCCAGATTCTGAGCCGGTTCCAGAGGCTGAGGTAGTTCCAGAAACCGAGGCAGCTCCAGAAGCCGTCGCGGATGCCGATGAGGAAGGCGAAGAGTCGGAGGCGTTGCAGGAGAGGTCGTAAAGAGGAGTGGTAGACAAGGCATCGCCAACGATCCCAAAGCTAGGGGAAGGCGTGTCCGGGGAAGCGTCCTGCAGAGTGTACCAGAATACGTTGGTCTTTCCGAACAGGGGGCAGCCGACCTCGTCCCAGTACGTCTTGGCATTCTCGATGGAGGCGACAGCAAGGTTCTGGTCCGGGCCGCTCACGGGCCAGCCAGTCTCGGTGACCCAGACTTCCTTTCCACCCACAGCAGCCTGTGTTTGGGTGTAAGCACTCTCGAAGAGAGATTGACCGTCGGAGATGGAGTTTGTTATGGTGCTCTGGTAGAGGTATGTTAGCACAAGTCACTCGGGAGACAGCGGAGGAAGGACATGCCTGGAAATAAGGGTACGCATCAACGCCAACAAAGTCACAAGCGTCAATCACGGCATCGTTGGAGCTGTTCACCCAGGCGGTCCAGGTATCGACGTGGCCCACAGGGACACCAGACAGAGGAGTGCCGGCGAGGGCATCTCTCACTTGGCTGATGTAACTAACAATAGTGTCTGGCGAGGCACCGGGGTTCTCACCATTGGCGATGCCGGTGGGTGAGATTCGGTACAGATCCTCAGACCCGACAGAAATGCCGGCAACGAGGCCACTAAGTTCAGAGCCGTAAGTGGAAATGGCGGACTTCAAGGCAGTGATCTCGTTGGCGAAGTCGGCATCTCCGGCAGAGCACCACAAGCCAAACAGCAGGGAGGTCTTGGTGCTAATGGCAGCTGGAATGGCCTCAATGGGCGAGTCTGCAGTACCGCCTTGCTGGATTGGATGTTAGTTGGTCCCGAGGTGAGACATGTCAACAAAACCACGCGGACTCACGATCATGGTGTACAGGCGGGCCGAGTTGAAGACACCAGGAGCTGAGATCAAGCCCTGAGCGGTGGTGAATTCGGCCTCAAAATCGCTCTGGAGCTTAGCAGCGCCTGTGGTAAAGGTAGAGCCATAGTTGAAGCCCATATAAGACGCCAGTGCAGGCGAGGCGGCGGCGGCGAGAGCCAGCAGAGATGCCGTTCCCATCATTATGGGAAGAGTGAAGACGGAGTGTTGGCTACGGAAGTTAAAATTATTCTGACAAGAGTTTGGAGCAATAAGTTGGTCCAAGAAGCCCAAAAAAGTGTCTTGTTGATACTGAACAGTGTGAACAGTGAAGAGTTGGGAAACGATGGACAGAAAATGGTGGTCTTTCAGTTTTCTTATTTCGGAAGTCGTTTGTTCGGTTGGGTTTGGCAAGAGGAACCCAAGTGAGTACTAGGAATAAACAGAAGGAAGGAGCTGCTGGATTTTGGGGGCTGTGGGAGTGTGGTCTGGTATCACCAAAATATTTATAAATCTTCCTTGATGACAAGCGAATGTGTATTTGTTTGGAGAGATTCCAAAAGACTCAGTAAAGAGCAGGATTCCAACAAGACAAGTTGAATGTCAATTTGACGAGTGAGAGTAGTTTTGAAAAAGGGTACTAACAGAGGGTCAAAGAGTAGAACAGATGGAGCACTTGAGGGACAACAAAGGATATAAGAGAGAGTCTCCGGGTGGTTTGGTCAGAAGATCATCCCAGCCTTTCCCTCTTCTGTCAGCCAAAGTGCCACCATCAAGCCTTCATCCATGTATGTTTGTGTTCGTATGCCGCTGAGGGGGGCAATAAACGTAATAGTTGAATGGCAGACAGGTAGAATGGATGGAAGAGTGGCACGGACAAGGCACCATTGAGCTGACCCATCTCACTCATTCGTCATCCTGTCGAAGACCGGTCGAGCCAAGCGAATGTGGCTGATTGGATGTCTAGGAATAAAAAGGCCGTGTGTACTGTGTGTGTGTGTGTGTGTGTGTGTGTGTTCTGTTTTCTCTCCAGATGTCATGTTTCCTCACTGGTCTTCTCCTCGCGCCCCTGCGTAATGCGTAATGCTTCCCCTCCAGCTTCCCAATCGGATGGCGGATCGGATGGGTTGTGCAGCTGTCTTTCACCGTTCCTGCAGGTAGTGTCCTCCAGTGGCGCCCAATACTACCTAGGTACCTTGGGTGTGCTCAAGTATCCCCGTACATGGTAGCGCGACTGTTGTTCTGGATCAGGCACAGAAATCCTCGTCCTTGTTGGGTGGAATATGTCTAGTGTCAACGGTTTGTTTTGTTGACTGTTCCCTATGGCACTTTGGTTTGAAGGTCACACTCTCTCTTGACCAACATATCTCAGGTTTTATCATGGAGGGGAAAAAAGAAGAAGAAAAATGCAGACGACTACCTACCTAGGTACTCAGGTAAGATACGAATTCGTATTAACACATGTAAGTCATTCTTCTGGGCCCACCCCCGGATTTGCAGTGGAGTGTTTATGTACGGAACCCAAACAAGCTTTCTCCGGGGAAGCTACTTAGGTACTTAGGTACTTAGATACTTAGATACTTGGGTACCTGGGGCCTTGATTGCCCCGGTGTCCAGTGGCCTTTCCCATTTTAGCATGACCAGATATTGGGGGTAAACAGGGACGTTGGACAAGCTGACAATGACAAGGAGCAGCCCGCTCCCACTTGTACGAGTTCGGGATAGTTAGTGGCCTTCTACTCGAAATACGAGAAACCAATTGTCCTGACTGGGGGTGTTTTCACGCCACTACTATGGCCAAGGTGACGCGTCTGTCAATTGTCAACTGTCAAATATGAGCAGTGTTGTGTGATCATTAATGTGCTGGATGGTATATTCCCTCCTTCTAGGTCCTTGTAGCCAGGCATTTCTGAGGTTGGTGGTACGGGCATACTGAACACAACCCGAGTGGCATCTTGTGTACTTAGTATACCGATCCGCACACCACGGAGTACAAAGGGGCCGTGGGAGATGGATACTTAAGCTTAAAAATGTATGACACGACTTTTACAATTCCCGCTCTGCACTCTCCTCGGCACGTACTTCCGTATTGTCAGGTGAAACCAAGGGTCGACATGCAACGGGCCCGGGGGTTTGTGTTGCAGTGGGTAGCGGAGCACAACTGACGAGCATACGCCTAGGCACTGTATAAACTGCCAAGTGTTTGGATACCCATAACATACAACAATGCCGCTGTATGGTATTCTACCGTTCACGGCAACTTACATTTGTTTTGGGGGGGGGGGCGGTGGCTCCGTTCACTGCCAGCCTGAGACAGGGAAACCCTCCTGTCAGCTTAGATGCTCTCCATAATCCCCCAGTCAATCAATAAATCAACCAGTTGTCTATTGGCATCCTGGCTCTATGTACGAGTGAAAATGACGATGCCTTGCTTTTACTTCTTTCTCCCCCCGTTTCTTCCAGATGACGGACCATCAGCTTTTACTTCTAGCCCCATGTTACATATCTCAAAGTTCTCTGACGCTTTAACCCACCCTATACATCTATGTTTGCAGAATGTACTTCTTATTCTTCCACCATCGGCCAGTTCAATTTTTGTCCCATTAGAACCCATGAAATGAAACCTCCAAATATCCTTTTGTTGTATCAACTGCCAACACAGAAACCAAATTACTCCGAATCAAAGATTCTCTGCAAATCCTGAACCTCGCCACTGTGCTGGACCATTTCAAAAAAGGTCCCCTTGGCCTCAAACAGCTCCCTAGGAGCTCCAATCCTGTCAGGAAATGTTAGCACGGAACGGTCCATCTCTAGAACTTGCAATGTAGGTGAAGTCACTACTTACTCAAGAACCTTGCCGCCGCCCATGACAACGACACGGTCATAGTCCGCAATCGTCCGCAGCCGGTGAGCAATAGTCACCAGCGTGCGGTCCCTTCCGGTGGCGAAGATCTCCTTGCGCAGCACCGCCTGGATCCCCTGGTCCGTCTCGGGGTCCATGCTCGCCGTGGCCTCGTCGAGGAGCATGAGCTTCGACTTGCGCACGAGCGCCCGGCAGAGCGAGAGAACCTGCCGCTGGCCGTGGCTGAAGTTCTCGCCCTTGGCGTCCACCGTGGTGGACAGGGAGAGCCCCGAGGCGGACTTGGCCACCGCCTCCGCGAGGGGCGTGGCGACGCCCTCCAGGAGGGGTGTCTGCTCGGTTGGAGGGTGGTTGGGGTCGCCGTTTTTGGGGGGCCCGGTGGTGGCAACCTCGGCGTCTTCCTGGTCAGAGTCGCGGTCGCGGAACTGGAAGCTCGCAATGCCGGCGCAGCTCTCCAGCGCGTTCTCCAGGATCCCAGGGGCGATTTCTCCCGACGGGTCGAGGTTTGTGCCTACTGTACCGTTGAAGAGGACCGCCTCCTGGGGGATGATGGTTAGGGCATGACGGAGGCGCGCGCGGGGGATGAGCGTGATGTCAGCCCCGTCGTAGAGGATCTGGCCCTTGATGACATGTGTGAAGCGCAAGAGCGACAGGACAAGGGTGCTCTTGCCTGAACCCGTTCGGCCCACGATGGCGATACGTTCGCCGGCTGCGAAAGACAGGTTGATGTCCTTGAGGATGTCAGGGCCGTCGGGATCGTAGCGGATAGTGACGTTGCGAAACTCGATTGTGCCGGACCGCGGCCAGTCAGTGGGTAGGTTTTCGATCTGTTGCTGTTCGTTGACGGCAGGATCGTGTGGGTCAGCGTCGGTCTTCTCCTCGGGCTCGAGCGAGGCGTATTCCTTCACACGGTGGAAGCTCTGCAGCTCCACCTCCAACTCGTTGGCCATTCTCACGAAGTACAGGATCGACTCGGATAGTCCATTCGCGCTCGTGAGCGAGAAGCCAACGAGGCCGGCTGGGATGAGACCGATGTTGGCAATGGCAATGGCACCCGCGAAGACCATCACAATGGCAGTGACGAAGTCTATTCGCACGGCCACCCATCGATTGAGGTTGTAGTTCGTCTCGGTGGCACGGTTGTACGGCCGCAGGCGCTCAGCAAGCAAGTCACCGAAGTTCTGGGCCATTTCCTTGCGCGCCCGGATGACCTGGATACCGGCCATGTCGTCTGCGAACTGGGAAAATACGGGTGACTGTGAGGATGACACGAGCCGCTTCACGACCACAGCCGTCCGCGTGTACATCTCGCCGGCGATGATGCCGGCTATGCAGCTGAACAGGCCGGGCACAAGGAATATGGGCATGATGGAGGAAATGGCGCCGAGCCGGAAGATGAGCGCCATGAGGAGCTCGAGGGTGCCTTGCAAGATCCGGGCGAGTTGGCTGTCAAGGGAGGCCATGTCACGAGAGAATCTGTTGACAACACGGCCAGTAGGAGTGTCCTGCGGCAGGTGATATCAGAAGACGAACGAACACAGTCAAGAGAACGAGCACTCACCTTGTACCACGACAATGACACATTCATCACGCTCCGAATGAACCGCGCATGTAGCTTCTTAGCCGCGAGCCACCCGCCGTACGAGTAAACCAACATGACAAGCCCATCGATGACGACGGTCCCGATATTAATTACCGCGTAGACTCCCATGTAGAAGGCGATATCAATGGCGTCGCCTCGGTCAACCGCGTCGACCCAAACACTGATCCAAAGACTCGTCGCAAGGTAACATGCCGTAGCGGTGGCGGACGCAAGAATAGCGAATATTGCGTATCCCGGACCACCGAAGTGCGACATGTACTGAAAGAAGGAGAACCTTCCTGTCTTTCCCGTTGCTTCCATCTCCTTCGTAATATCATCCTTCTTTGGTTTCGTCTCTGCAGCGGACTTCGTTGCCTCGCCGTTGGTCGTACCATTCGTCCCGTCTCCGTTAGATGCAGCGGGTGTATCCTGGTCCTCCTCGTCGATTGCGTCCTCGGTGATCTGAGGCGGCCGGCGGACAACTCCAATATTCTGTTCTATGCTAACGACAGTGCCATTCTCCAATGCCACAATCGAATCGGCTTGTTGTGAGATCCATTTATGTTGCGTGACAAGTACCACCGTGCGACCCTTCAACATGTCGCCACAGAAGCATAATTCCCACACAGAAGCCGATGTCTTGGTATCAAGAGCAGAAAAGATATCGTCAAGGAGGAGCAGTGGAGCTTTGGAATAGAGCACCCGAGCGAACGCGACGCGGGCCTTCTGACCACCTGACAACGTGGCGCCGTTTTCACCTACTTCTGTCTCATCTCCGTCGGCGAGCTCTGAGAAGTCAACCGACAGACAACATGCCTCGATGACACGGTTATAGCGAACCTCTTCGAACGGGCTGGAGAAAAGGATGTTGTCTCTGATGGACCCATTCTGAAGCCATGTTGTTTGGGAAGCAAAGCCCACATCGTTGGGTCTGGTCACGTCTCCAACTTCCTTGATCGTTTCCCCGAGTATCGACAGGAGAAGCGTCGTCTTGCCGCTTCCGGAGGCGCCTGTCACAGCGGTCAAGCCACCCTCAACGAAGTCGATGGAAATGTCCCTGAGGACAAAATCCGCCTTCTTGTTTCTTTTGAAAATAGCCTTCTCAATCCTGAGTGGACCTTCTGGATAACGAATCAGAGGTTCCGTGTTGGAGAAGTACTTGTCCAGACGGTTGATGGAGATCATGGCATTGGTGAAATGCCGTGTGAAGTAACCCATCATCCCGAGATTCGTTCGCATCAAGCCGACTAAAGACAAGGCTGTGAAAGCAACCTGGGCCGTAAGTGGTTCCCTGACCACAGATGTGTACAAGGTAAACATAACGACTAAAGAGACCATAGGCATCAACTCTATGGCCTGTCCCAGCAGTACCCAGAGAACAGAGATCCTCCACAGTACTTTCTGTTCTGCGTTTCGTGCGTTGTCGATTATCTTCGCCGTTGCATCTTCCCATGCAAAATATTTGATCGCCTTGATCGATCCTAGATATTCAGAGATGAGTGAGATACGGGCATCCTGCGTGGCTTTGACTTGACGCTGGCTCTTGCCCATGAGCTGAGCGATATATGCCGGGATGGGCACCGACAGTACCATGAGGGCGGACCCAACCAGAGCTGGCCAGCCTAGGATTCTGTAAAGCCCAGCAAACGCTATGGCGGTACCGATGGGGCCTCCGAGCCACATCATCATAACATCCCTCGCCATCCAGATGGCGTCAATATCACCAGACATGAGGTTCTGAAGCTGGCCGGCGTGTGTTGTCTTCTTGGCAGTGGCTTGCTGTCCCTTGGCGTCGTTCAAAATGTCTCCATCCAGTTCCATCGACGACATGGCTCGGTGATAGAGTTCCTGTGTCATACCGGCCTTGACACGAACAATCAGGCGAGTTGACGTGAAGATGTATAGTTGAAACAAAATAGTCCTGATCATGGGCCCTGCGAACAATAGGAACAACCAAAGTGCCGGGCTCAGCACCGCCTGACCGGGACTCGAGATGTAAGCCAAAAGCTGGTACATCGCGAAGGGAGCTATGAGCTCGGCGACGTGCGATACAACAGAGAATATGGCCATCATGGTTAATTCCTGGCGCATAAAGCGCACAACGGTCCAGAAGGTGCTCTTACTCTTCTCACGAGCCTCTTGCACCCCCTTAAGGAGGACGAGAGGCTCGTCGTACCAGGGCAGCGCCGGGAGCTCATCCATTTCGAGCGGCCTGCGACAGCCTGCATTCAGGAGCCAAAGTAATCAGCACTAAACCCTCCTTATACCGAGTGAAGATATGATGTGATGTACGTACCCTTCCATATCAGAGGAGTAAGCCACTCGTAAGAGAGATATGAAGTGAACCAGCTGCAGGTTTCCTCGGGGGTGGGCCCAACTTCGGCTGTACGCTGGAGGAGCTCGAGGCTGGTGGCTGGAGGTGCCCACTCTCTCGGGGTGCAAAGCGCAACGAGGTTCGCGGCGGCAAGGGACGCGATGGCACCAATCTCCACGTTTCCAGGCCGGTAGGTGGAGTGAAGCTCTAGCATGGGTAGCACCTCCGTTGCTGCAAGCAGCAGTAATGACGTTCCGAGGAGGAAATTGACTTGATGGAGGGCAGTATGGCGCCATTTCGGGTCATTGAAAAGTCGAGAAAGGCCATAGGTGAAAGCGCAGCTGATAAGGGCAACATTGTACCAATGTTTGGAGTCTCCTTCGACCGCAGCAACGATTATGAATGCCAGAGCAACAGCTCGGGTGATTTGAGAGCAGAGCTCAAACCCAACAGAGATCTGGGTCGCCTTGCTGCTGGAAGGCGCAACCTTAATCCTCCGAGATGCTCGAAGACTGTCTATGGTCCATAGGAGCGATATGACAAGAAAGGCAACTTGAAGCCAACCAGTCTTGGCAATATAGGTGACGTCTGTGATCCATGGGACAGCTGGTTTGCTGTAGAAATAGACAAACACACAGGAGTTAGCTTTAAGAAAGACCCAGATTAGTGAAACAAGACGAGTAGACTTACTCTGAGAAGATGTTGACGACAGAGCTATTGGAGGTCAGTTGTGGTAACCAGGTAGAAGTCCATTCCGGATGGAAGAGATGGACCTCCATCATGGTGAGGTTCCCTCAGGTTGAATTGTGACAGAGGATGAGAGAATAAGCAGTCATTGGCTATGGCACTATGCAGCCATTTAAAGGGTTGGGCGAGATGGGCAAGGCGCTGCTGTGAGGCAGGCATAGATAGGACTATTATATACGGAAGTCATACATGTGAGACCTTGAAGATGGCTTACTACCCCAAGTAAGTATAAAGATGCAATGAGTCAATGACAGGGTTGTTGGAGATAGGGGCTGTCATTCCATGTCAACTGCCTGATAAGGAAGAAAGCATTGGTAGTCATCACTTGAAGGAAGACCTTTTGGAAGCTAAAGCAAGGCAATATCAATGAGCAGGGGACTGTGTATGCATGTAAGACGCTACCCAGGTATACTCTGCAGGCTGTTTGGTCATCTCCTTGGGCGACAGGCAGCCATTTCTTTTGTAGATATGGTGTGCCTCTGAAGTATAGACAAGCAAGTAATTCTGTTGCCTACAATGTCAGGCGCCTTTGAGTGTCGCTCGAACTGCAGTATTTGGTAGGTAAGAATGTAGGGAACAAAGAAGTCAAGGAGTTGTAAAAAAAGGACCGGATAACAATGCCGTTCTCCTATCAGGACCCAGATCCGGCGACACGATCAGGCAACAGGGATTTGCTTCCTCAGGGCGGCCGAGCCCATCAGCACATATTGAAGAGATGCCTCAGCCCTCGTGACGCGCAGAGCCCTGCAGCCCATGTAGTAGTAGTGGACGAAAACCGACTGGACAATGCAGGGGAAGAGAGATATTGAGACTTGTGCGGCGTACGGTTGCACAGCATACCTTGGTAGATAAGCTGCAAGGCGGAACGGAACCACCGGCAAGCACAGTCTCCAGCGCGTATTCCCGGAGAGGACTGGGTACTACTCAGCTTCAGGATATGTGTAATATACTTGGTATGTATATATGTTCTAATGTGAGTGTGAAGTGGCTAAGTCCAAGTTTAAACCAACGTGACGAGACAGGTCCGGACAACCAATTGTCGGCGGTCCTATTGGACTTCTTATTATCTCCGTAGTACTGGGTACCGAACTCACTGGTCCTCTGCATAATCATATCGGGGATAATGCGATGTCGCAAAGAAGTATAACAAGTCCTACTTAGGGCTGACAGGTAGGGGGCTTACTTGAAAGTGCGGAATGCCAAATGTCAGTCTTGATGCCCCAATGGACATTTGAAGTTGGCAATTGCTGAGCTCTACAACTGTGTAGGACTCATGTGCTCGATACAGACTGGTGTCCACGGGTGATCAGTGATGGTAAAAAGACCCGCAGCCTCGGCTACGATTATTGGTCGGAGCTATGGTGGGTACATACCGGTGTCGTCGGCTGAACGTGTCTTCCGTGATGGTCCAAGCTTCCTTCCACATCGGATGGATCCTCGGAAATTTTGGTTCTGACCAACTTCACACACACACACACAAACACAACACATACACAGCTTTACTCCATTACTTTACTTTACTCACTTTACTCACTCACCCAAACAAACAATCACACAACGCATTGGGCCTTAGACTTGTCGGCCATTGCGTCCCACAAACAAGAACCCCTGTAACTATCTGCTTGCAGACGGTGACAGTGTGGTTTCCTTCCATCAGTATCTACATCTATGAGCTTGTGTGTCCCTCCATCGAGTGCGTGCCACACAAACGGCGGCTGCTACTCTTCCATCATGTGCGCCAGCTAGTCGGTTTCCCTGTGTGAGCTTCATTATCGAAGAAAATGGAGTCTCTAAACACCACCACTACTGCCGTCTCTGCGGCTCTGTCGACCGTCGTCGCAGCCGCAGATGGCCCCAACCCAGCCCTGTCCTCGGTCATAACCCGCGCGAATGATGTTGTCGTCGCCCACGGTTCTTTCTCATGGATAGGCCTGATTGCGAGGCTGATACTGTGGACCTTGCAACTGCTGTCCACCATTATCTACTTGGCCCTCAAACTCACCACAATATCCATTCCGACCCTGCTTTTCACGTTTTTGTCTTCCAGTTTGACGGTCACAATGAATGCCACGACAGTGTAAGCTCGGCCCCCCCCCCCTCGATATCCCCACGATCACCTACTAATATCTTGCTAGAATGATAATATTAGCGTTGATCTTTTCCGGAGTTAGTTGGGTTGTTCGGTATCGCTATCTGAACATGTATTCGCGGCTCCCACCAGAGCCTCAGAGAAAGGAGCCCGAGGTTGACCTGTTTCCTGATACTCATGACGAGGGAATCAAATCTGGCCTGGCCAGCTACCTCGATGAGTTCTTGAGCGCCATCAAGATCTTTGGATACTTGGAAAGACCCGTTTTTCACGAGTTGACTCGCAGCATGCAGACCAGGAAGCTGATTGCTGGCGAGACCCTGAATCTTGAAGACGAGCAAGGCTTTTGCATCGTTGTCGATGGTCTCGTCGAGATCTTCGTCAAATCGGCCAGAAATGGCAGAGCTGCGCCTGGGAACGCCCCCCATAGCGAGGGCTCTTGGGATTCGCTGAGCGAATCTGAAGACGAAGAGTTGCATCACCCTGGACAACAGCCATATCAGCTCCTCACCGAAGTTCGGAACGGCGCTCCCATGTCCTCACTATTCACCATTATGTCGCTTTTCACCGAAGACGTCAAATTGCGCCATACTGATGATGAAACATCAGTACCCAATACTGCCATGTCTCAGAACGGCCACTCCAGATACCCCTCAGGCGGTGGCCTCCCCGGGTCCAACGAGCCTTCTGTGTCGTTCAACACCACTCCCGAGTCAGATGATGCAGTGGATGGTCGAGGGTTGAGATTTCAGGATCCCGCTGCTCTACCACCTCATGGCGGCCCACTACCGAGTGTTCCACCGTTGTCGCTGGATGATAATCCACCCCCTTCTCGTCATGGAGATCCTCGGCACAATATCCGGCCGGGTATCAAGCGCAGTGAAACGAATTCAGCGCATCCAGATATCATTGCTAGGGCTTCCGTGGATACTACAATTGCCATCATCCCGGCCAGCGCCTTTCGACGATTGATCAGGGTCTATCCCAAGGCTACATCGCACATCGTACATTTAATCTTGTCCCGCTTCCAGAGAGTCACTCTCGCGACGGCATTTAGCTACCTGGGCCTGAGCGGTGAGGTACTGCAGACGGAACGGAGCATGATCAAGTACACCATGTCTCAATTGCCAAATCCGCTGAGAGGAGATCCCCTGGACCGTCTGAAAGAGAAGTTCAAGCATGAGCGCGAGCGGATTGGAGAAGATGAAGCAAGGAAGGGCATTGCGCTACACAACTCTGCTGCAGCAAGTCGCCGGCGCAGGTCTTCGGCCGGTCTGCGGAAGGAGGCTGTGTTGCAATCCATGAAGGGTTCAGTGGTTGCCTCCACAATCTTCCCACCTCATGAACGGAATTCCATCGACGTGCCTAGTCCTGGTGATCTTCTGGCCAACATCCAACAAGCACGAAGTGGCGGGCGCCCGTCAAAGCAATTATCCACCCCACGAAACAGCCCGTCTGAGGCTTTTGACCCACTATTCAAGGAAAGCTCATCGCCGCTTGCAGGAAAGACGGTCAATCCTTTTGCGAGTCAGCGCATATCTATCGACAAGAGAGAGAAGGTTGACGAGGACAATGTGTTCCGCGAGGCTATCCTGGAGTGCATGTTCAGGGCTATTGGCTTGGATTCAAGTGGTACAGGGTCTCGCGGGGCAGAGTCGGTGGAAGGGTCTCCCCGACTTGTCTCTTACGACCAACGACGCCACAAAGCAGTTTTTTCCAACAACGCGTTTGGGTTCATGGACCCGTTCGACGCGTCTGTCGATGGTGACACCGAGTCTGTGACCTCGGGAGGCTTCACCACGCACACTCCCCCAAGTGCTCACGCTCTAGCTCATGACATGAAGCATGAGATGGAGATAGTGTTCTTTCCGAAAGGCTCTGTTCTCGTGGAGCAGGGAGAAAGAAACCCTGGCTTGTATTATGTCATCGATGGCTTCCTGGACATGTGCGCAACCTGCGAAGGTAAATCCAGGGACATTCTGCAAAGCTCTGAAGAAGGGGTGGCTGATGAAGATGGCCCCTTTCCGGCTCCCCGTCGAGCAGAAACGCCACCGTCATTGTTCTCGATGCCTGAGTTGGGTCAAAGTGCCACCGACGCTCGCAAGAAAGGGACAAGCCGGAAGAGCGTGGCACTCATCAAACCCGGAGGATTGGCGGGCTACATTGGCACTGTGTCCTCCTACCGCTCGTTCATTGACGTCGTTGCCAAAACGGATGTTTATGTGGGCTTCCTGCCCAGAGCATCCCTGGAAAGGATTGTGGATAAATATCCCATCGTGCTGCTGACAATGGCAAAGAGACTGACGAGTATTCTGCCGCCATTGATTCTCCACATTGATTTCGCCTTGGAATGGCTTTCAGTCAACGCTGGCCAGGTCATCTTCCATGGAGGTGACGAAAGCGATGCCATCTATCTGGTGCTGAACGGACGGATGCGGCTAGTCGAAGATCGCAAGGACGGCGGTGTCAGTGTGAAGGCAGAGTATGGCCAAGGCGAGAGTGTCGGGGAACTGGAAGTCTTGACAGAGTCCGCTCGATCCGGCACTCTACACGCCATACGGGATACTGAGCTCGTGAAGTTTCCTCGGACCCTGTTCAACAGTCTGGCTCAGGAGCATCCAAGCATCACCATCAAGATCTCCAAGATGATTGCATCCAAGATGCGCACCTTCGTCGACGAGCCCCCAACATACAAGGATGGAAGGAGCCGGGCGACGGTCAACAAGAGCTCGTCTACACTCAACCTGCGGACTGTCGCAATCTTGCCAGTGACCGCTGGAGTCCCTGTGGTCGATTTCGGAAACAGGCTCCTGACTGCGCTCCAGCAAGTTGGCAGTCGCAATGGTGCAACATCGCTCAACCAATCTGCTATCCTTAACCACTTGGGGAAGCATGCTTTCAACAAGATGGGAAAGCTGAGACTATCTCAGTACCTGGCAGACTTGGAAGAGAAGTTCGGTCTAGTCTTATACGTGGCAGGTATGTGCAATCATTAGTCCCCTGCAATCCCTTACCGCTATCTGTTATGATGAGAATTTCACACAATGTCCCAAAGGCCTGCAAAGCCGATGCTGGTCATTAACTCTAATTTTTTCCTGAACGCAAACCCCACCATCAACTTTCTGTTTACATCTGCTTGGTTGAGCATCTGCTGACATGGGTTCTTGGTTAGATACAAGCGTGAACTCTCCTTGGACACAGACTTGCATCACACAGGCTGATTGCATTCTCCTGGTTGGACTGGCACATGGCTCGCCCGAGGTAGGGGAGTATGAACGGTTCATGTTGGGCCAGAAGTCAACCGCAAGGAAGATTCTGGTGCTACTGCATGCTGAAAGGTACTCTATCTCTGGGTTGACGAGGTCGTGGTTGAAAAACAGAGTGTGGATCAATGGTGGCCACTTCCACGTGCAGATGGACATTCGGCCACAGAACCTTCCAATTCACCCTCCACCCAAGCGTCTCGGTCTGAACATCAAAGAACGAGTGCAGATCTTGCAGGCTGAGATCCAAAAGTACACCTCGAAAAAGGCTCGGTACAGCCCCGTCTACTCACCCGATGCTCCTTTCAAGGGTGACTTCCATCGTCTTGCAAGACGACTGTGCGGGAGATCGGTCGGTCTCGTGCTGGGCGGAGGAGGTGCCCGAGGAATTGCGCACGTCGGCATCATTCGAGCCATGGAGGAAGCTGGTGTGCCAATCGACATTGTTGGCGGCACGTCAATAGGTTCCTTCATTGGTGGTCTGTATGCCCGGCACGCGGACGTGGTGCCTATATTCGGGTTGGCAAAGAAATTTGCCGGCCGTATGGCTAGCAAGTGGAGGTTTGCTCTGGACCTCACCTACCCATCTGCATCGTACACGACTGGGCACGAATTTAATCGGGGAATTTTCAAGATTTTTGAGAAGACGCAGATTGAGGACTTCTGGCTCGAGTTCTACTGCAACACTACCAACATCAGTAAGAGTCGCTCCGAGATCCACACCAGCGGATATGCCTGGCGGTACATCCGGGCGTCGATGTCCCTGGCTGGCCTTCTTCCGCCTCTTTGTGATGAAGGCAGCATGCTCCTGGACGGTGGTTATATCGACAACCTGACGGTGTCGCACATGAAGTCTCTGGGTGTCGATACTATCTTTGCGATAGACGTTGGCTCCCTGGATGACGACACGCCACAGTCCTACGGCGACACGCTCTCAGGCGCGTGGGCTTTCTGGAACCGATGGAACCCATTCTCCCCTACGCCCAATCCTCCGACATTGGCTGAGATCCAGGCCCGCCTCGCGTACGTATCGAGTGTGGATGCATTGGAACGAGCCAAGACCATGCCCGGGTGTGTTTACATGCGGCCGCCCGTTGATGACTACGGTACTCTCGACTTTGGCAAGTTCGACGAGATTACCCAAGTAGGGTACAAGTTTGGGCAGGAGTTTTTCCATCAACTCAGTGAGAAGGGATTGCTGCCGCTGAAGGAGGAGACGGAGGCCAAGAAGGCGCTGAGGAGGACAATGGCGCCTAGGAGGGCGAGTATCTAGAAAACAACTCTCGGGGCTTTGTTTCGAAGTGGTTGGTGGTGTTGGTGGTGTTTTTCCTTGTCTGATATCTTGTGGGCGGTCTGAGTCGTGATGCGCTGGCATTGACGACATGTCGTTGCACACGATGCAGGCAGGTCAGGCGCAGTCGTCTTGCATAGATAGATACCCCGATGGACGAATGAATAGCAAGCTGAGGTATCACAGAATTCGAAAGGCTTCTGCACCCGTCTGCACCCTATCACGCGTACCTGCGTACCTGACGTACCTGATTGAATATATTATACCTGAGTACCTGATCGTCACCAGCTCCCTGTGCAAATGTGTGTGGTGTATTGTGACATGTTGCATGAGATCTAGATGATGGTACGTCATAACCATGTTAACGATGTCACCCCTGGTCAGGACGTGGGAGGCAAGGAGGCAAGGAGGCAAGGAGGCAGGGGAGGATGGCTGGCTGGCTGGCTGACTGGTCGAAAGAGGAACTGTGGGTGGGGTTCACCGCCTCCCTCCCCAGCACTTGAGACTCCCCCTTCCTCACCTCAGCTAGGCTTGGATAACAACAGTACTTAGTACATATACGGAGTACACTAGACCTTCTTCCTCCCCGCTTAGTGACATCACCTCCATTGCCAGGCCAATGCATCAATCCTCACTCCCCCCCCCCTTCTCCTCTGAGACCTCGTGGACAAATCTGGACGAATTACAAGCCTGGTTCATCCATTCTTTTTTTATTCTGTTTGTGATGCGATGGTCGTCTGGCAACCCTAGATCGGCAATTGGAACGTGGAACTGTATGATATGTGCTATGATGATATATAAATCCCATCGGAGACATCACACCCTCCTTTGCTGCTGTCTCTCGTGTTTTCAGTTAGACCTGACCCAGGGTACATCCGTATCTATCTATACTTTCAAGATCTGAACATATACTTCCGAGCATACGTTCATCTCTCTTTAATCTATCTCATCTCTCATCACACTCGTCAAGATACACATACACACACATACACACCACCACAATACCTACTTGTCCAGTTGACTTGCTCTTGAGAACCCTCTCCTCAACGACTCCATACTGCCATCATCGAGACAAGGAGCGCCCTTTTCCATTTCCATTTCCCCAGAAAATAAGACAAGAGGAAAAGAAAGAAAAAAAGGAAGAGGAAAAAGAATCAAGCAGACAACCCACAACAATATGGCACGAGCCCGTAAGCTCCTACCGCCCGACCCGCGGCCCAGCCGCGCCCACCCGGAGCACCGCGCCACCCGGAAGCAGCTGGAGAAGGAACACGGGTACGGCTGGGTCCCGCCCGTGATCCTCGGCCTCGTGGGGCTCACCCTGGCCTTTGACGTCGCCAAGGACGTGGAGAAGGCCGAGGAGAAGCACAAGCAGAGGGAGCAGCAGCAGCAGCAGCAGCAGGAGGGGGAGGGAGAAGAAGAGCAGCGCAAGAGGAGGAGGGGGAGGGGGACGGGGGAGGAGAATAGGGGTAGATCCCGACGTCGACAAAGGGGGGGTGGTGATGATTATGAGGATCGTGGTGGTGGTGATGGTGATGGTGATGAGTATGATGACAGAAGTGGCGGTAGGAAAGATGGGTTGCTGAATAGGGGCGATCGGTTGGAGAAAGGGGAGGGTGGTCCTTGGGATCGGGATTGGGAGCGAGAGAGGGAGAGGAGGAAGAGGAGTGGGTATGATGATGATTTGGATGGCTACTATGATGAGGACGACGTGAGATATGCCCGGCGTGGGAGGGATGATTTTGATTATGAACGGGGCAGGAGAGTCTTGGATGATCGCAAGAGCCGGCCAAGGACGAGGAGACGTTCGAGTGACTGGTAGAAACAGCAGCACGTCGGCAGCTGGATCTCCGACCATACATGCCTCGAACATTTGGGAGCCATGGACACATATATTTACGAACTTTTATGAAGTACTTGACAGATCAATGAAACTTGAATTATCATGAGGACATAGGAAAAACATTTGTATCATTGTAAGGAATCTATAGCCACTGAAGAAACCACCCAAGCTCTCTCTCTCTCTCTCTCTCTCTCTCTCTCTATATCCCCTCTATCGTCTAGTCTAGTCTAGTCTAGTCTAGTCTATTTCTCATTTATAATTCTCTCCGCAGTAGCCTGGAACAGCTCAAAAGCAGCCCTGACATGCTCCTCCTCGGTCAGACGGTTCCCGGTCATGACGCGGATGGCAAACTTGCCCTCGAGCACCGTCCCCGTGACCCAGATCTTGCCGGTCTTGTTGACCTCCTCATACAACTTCCTGGTCAGCTCGTTCCTCCTCTCCTCCGCGCCCACCCTCACGGGCGCCATCCTGAACACCGTCAGCGCGAAGGCCGGGCCCGTCAGGACCTCAAACAGGTCCGCCCTCCCGGCCACGAGCCCGGCAAACACCTCGCCCTGCCCCACGCCCCTCCGGATGTACGCCTGCAGGCCCCTGACCCCATAGCTCCGCAGCACGAACCAGACCTTGAGGGAGCGGAACCGCCGGCCCAGGGGGATCTGCCAGTTCCGGTAGTCGGTCACGAACCCCCCGTCGCTGTACGTGTTGCGGTAGACGTGCAGCTCCGCGCTCATGGCCTCCTCGAGCCAGCCCCGGTCCGTCACGAACAGGCACGAGGCGTCGAAGTTGGTCAGCAGCCACTTGTGCATGTTGGTGTTGAACGAGTGGAACCGCCCCAGGTGGTGCACGCCCACGGCCTCCTGCGCCTCGGGCGTCACCAGCGCCGCGCCCGCGTACGCCGCGTCCACGTGCACCCAGATCTCACCCTTCTTCCGGGCCGGGGCGGCAGAATCCACGCCGGTCTTCCCGTTCTCCGTCACACCGTTCGCTGGCCTGTCGTGGTCGTGGTCATGGTCAGCGGCGGGGAACCCGCTGGCATACTCGTCCAGCACGTCCGCGATCCCGGCAAAGTCGTCCACCGCACACGTGTCGGTGGTCCCCAGCGTCGCCGTCAGGAAGAAGGGCTCCCACCCCCTGGCCCGGCACGCGGCCAGGGTGTCGGCCAGCGCGGGCCCCGTCATGGCGAAGCCCGTGGCCGAGGACACGGGCACGGCGGCGTAGCGCACGCCGAGGATCTTGGCGGCCTTCTTGGTGGACGAGTGGCACGCGGCGCTGCCGAGGGCGACCATCCTGCTCCTCTTCCTCATGGTCAGCTCCTCGAGCTCCTCCTCGCTGACGGCCTCGCCGCCGACCGTGCCGGGGGAGGAGGGGGGCAGCGTCTCGCGGAGGTACTTGTCCCTGGCGGTGACCATCATGGTCAGCACGGCCTCGGAGGCAGACCCCTGGATGACACCGCCGCCGCGCGTCGGCCCCGTGGAGTGGTACGTGGCGGGGAGGCCGATGGCCTGGGCGAGCCAGTCGAGCACGATGGTCTCGAGCTCGGTGACGGCGGGCGAGCAGACCCAGTTGAAGCAGGCGCCGGTGAAGGCGGAGCTGTACAGCTCGCCCAGGAGGGAGGGGTACGAGGACGGGCAGGGGAAGAAGGCCAGGAAGTTGGGCGACTGCCAGTGCGTCAGGCCCGGCACGATCTTGTCGTCAATGTCCCGCCGGATGGCGTCCCACGCCTCGCCGTCCTGGGGCGCCGAGCTGGGGAGCACCTTGCGCAGGTAGCCCGGCTCGACCTGCGAGACGACGCTGTGGTCTGTGATGTTCTCATAGTAGTCGGCGACTATATATATGTGTGTCAAACCATGTTTGTTTAGTTATGCTGCTACTGTTGTGTGAAGTTTGTGGTTGGGATGAGATGACTGACTGTGATCGATAGAGGCCTTGGCGGCGTCCTTAAACTCCTGAGTATCCATGTTGCCCCGTAATTACTTTCTTGCCCTATTGAAAATGAGCGAATTGGTCTTGGTCCTAGTCTTCCAAGTGAAGTAGTGAGTTGAGCTCCCTTCTTTGGATGTTGAAACAAATGTCACCTCTTCACAGAGTTGCAGTAAGTCGGCGGTCCGGTGCCGGAACCGAAGGCGGGGGGAGATGTTTTGTGTGATTTTGTGGGATTTACATACATTGTGCCGTGAAATAACCAACATACAACCAACAAACATTTCAGAACTAAGTTAGGTATGTATATGCGAACGCAATCCGTTATCTGCCATTCGGCTGATCCTCTGCTGAGTGAAGCTCTATGGTGTTTTCACCAGCAGAAATATGCCTAGCTCGTAATGTCAGCCTCAGGTGCGACATTAGACTTGATACAATGTGTGCAGCCACGAAGCGACCTGCAACAACTATTGGAAACGACACTGTTCAGAATACGGAAGAAGACTTCTGTGTTGTCGTATGAATTGTCGTGACAGGGTTCATTAAAGAGTAGAGGGTATGTCTTAATGTATTCCAACTTTATACATCATGATCGACTCGACTTGACTTGACTCGACTCGACCATCCCTAAGTAGATATGACACCGTTTCCTCGATGTTGACTGTCCCTTTCCCTTGTGAACTCCTCCTCCGCCCCACCTCGGCCTGACAATGAATTAGGTACTCCATTGACCTCGATGTCGCCTTGATGGAGCCTCTGCCTCCCCTCTCCCCTTCTCGGCCCCCAACCACAATCGTCAATTACCCCTTTCCCGTCAAACGCCGTCCCAGCCTTTAACCCCCCAATAAAAGAAGTCGCAGATGGTACGCCGGTACTCATGCTCATGCAATGAAGCACAGTCATTCATTATATCTGCTGCCCATGCTTCCCATGTTTCTCAATACTCATGTCGCATTGCTCGCTTGATCATCGCTCGACTCTCAACAATTAGTTCCTCGCACATCGTCTCTCATCAGTCGATCAGTCCGCTTTGATTGCTCTGAATCAAAAGTCAGTAAAAGGAAAGGTCCTAAATATCCCCGGGATTTCCATAGACTTACCCGTATATCCTCCGCACAAAAGCATACGCGCTCAGGAAGCCGACCGTGCCCGTGAGTAGTCCATACACCAGGCAGGCCATGAAGCTATACGTGAAGAACAGCATCGAGCTCACGAAGCCCGTGATGTGCAGCTTCGCGAAGTAGTACCAGACACAGTACAGGAAGACCCACACAGAGCTGCCGCCACCGACAAGGAAGGACTGCCACCACCAGTTGTAGTTCTCGCTGCAGAGCTGGATGTAGATGGTGACGACCGTAGTCTCAGCAACGGTGACGATCAGGATGAGCGACACGACGGATAAGAATCCGAAGACGTAGTAGTATCCGGACTTGTCCGACCAGACTGACTGGAAGACGAAGAGCAGCTCGATGAAGATCACCGCGAATGGTATGAGGCCTGCGAGCAAGACGGATCGTGTCCGCTTGATGTACCATGCTTGCTGGGGGATCTGTCGCGGGATCAGGCTGGTCTTGGTCGGGTGTTCCCAAGCCCCGCCGCGGGTGTAGCCATACCTAGAGCCAACATAGACAAGCGGGAGCTGGATGAAGAGCCACAAAAGCAAGAGAGCGATCAGAGTGCCGAAGGGGATGGCTGTGCTCGACGCTTGAGCCCAGACAAAGAGGTTCAGGATGAATATGAGCCCGAATGCCAGACCAGGGAAGAGCAAGGCCGTAACCATGGCGTTGCGAAGGAAATCTTGTCCATCGAATGTCTTGTACACTCGGGCCGAGAAATAGCCAGAGAACAGACCAGCAAACACGAACAGTCCGACGCCGAAGCTAATGAACCCGCCCCGCAGGCTCGGGTTCAAGATTCCCAGAGCACTCAGCACAACGAGACCCACGGCCATGAACAAGAGCTGCATGCCCGATCCCACCAGCGGAGCCAGAATCCAGCCATATTTCGGTGCCCTGAAAGCATCAGCGTGCAGCAGTTTCCAGCCCGTGATGTCTTCGAGAGCCTCATCATCCGATGAGATGTCCGCATCGTTATCAGCTTCGCCTTCCTGATCGAGCAAACCCGGTGCCTTTTCAGACAGCCTCGGGGTCCTTGGCACGCCTCTCTTGAGCTTCAATTTGCCCTCTTCCGCCCGAGCCTCCTTGTACCCCTTGATGTCAGTCCTGATCGTCTTGGCCATGATCATCAAGACAATGCCAGTTAGGAGGCCACAAATGATGAAGGAGTTGATGATGGCCAGCCAGTGGATTCGAGTGCCATCCTCCTGGTTGACGAAGTAGAGATCCCACCGCCTGTTCCAATCGACCGTTTCGTCCTCCCGGAAGTAAACACTGTACGTGAAAGGGATGGTCATCCTCGCGTCATCGTCGAGATTCTCTTCGACGATGTCCGGGTGGTAAGAAGACTGCGAGTAGAGCTCATACGCGGCGTCGGTAACGGTCTTGTTGGGGGGCATATACAGCTCAAAGCTCTGCTCGATGTTCTGCAAATCCGAGGGGCACCCGTCTTTGTTTCTCCGGTTGGCAGGTCCGATACTCTTGGGATAGACCTCGAAGCCCACGATGACCTTCTCTCCCTTCTCGCCGCCCCTTCCTGGCGCGTTGCGATAGCGAATCACAATGGTGTGGTGGTTGTTGAGGAAGTAGCGCGGCTTGCCAGATGAGTTATCTGTGAACCCGAGCTTGAACCCAGCGGCGTAGTATTTACGCGTCTTGTCGACTGTGACGAAGCTCGTGGCTCCAGGTAGGTTGTCGACGATCCATTCGACAACGTATCCATCGCGGACCAGTTCTCTCGCCCACTTGAGATCCCGCCTCGAGACCTCCCGGTTGCACAGCATGTTGCATTCCATGTCCTTCATCATGGAAAGCTCGAGGTCGGAAATGACGATGCGGTCGCCACGGAGGACCTCTCCGAGGTTGAGCGAGATGCTCTGTCCGCTGAGGAGTCCGGCGCCAGGGCGATGGTGGCCGGTGGCAGGGCAGACGAAGGGCAGGTCGTAGTAGGCATATTGCAATTGTGTGTTGTCCGAATATGCTTTGTTGACCATCAAAGGGATAGGCTCGTTCTGGGTGTACGACTTAACGGACCAACCTGTTTTCAAAGGGCGAAGAATGTCAGTACCGCACGTGTACGTGTCGGAGAATGGGTTGTGATCTCAGCACAACGTACCAGGGATATAGAACGCGTCGACCTGTACCCAGAGCAGAGTCCAGAGGAGGACCCTCAGCAGCCCTGGTGCTGCTATTGGTGCCATCGTAGCTATGTGTTTGCCCTCTTTTTTTTTCTGGTGGTTGATCCCCTTCAAGGTCCCTTGCCAAAGTTGTCGTTCCCCTAGAACTAGAAAATGTAGCGGTAGACAAGACAAGTAGCGTGTCTCAGGGCGCGGGTGCGACTGCAAGTCCGTCCTTTCCGTCCGTCTCAAAACTTTAAGCGACACACACAAACACACACACACACACACACTTGCACAACAAAACAGCAAACAGCAAATAGAAGTAATCAGTTTTCGGAAGAATATTCCCTGCGTTGTGCAATCAGGGCTGTCTGACTTGAGAGCAAATGTACGGCGGAGGCGTTGATGGCGTGAGCGGCAGGATGGTCGCGTTGTACAGAGGTGGTGGCACGGCCTCGATTCGGATAGGTAGGCAGGCACGTTGGAGTATGTATACTAGTGGAGGTTGTGGCGTGCTGTAAATGCCTGTGGTGTGTCTCTTCCCGGCGTGTGTGTGGGATAATAGCCTACTACAGGAAGAACAGAATGGGAATAGGTATAGATAGATAGTGCTCGAGTCGTTAAAGAAAACGAGTGTAATTGGGCCGGAAGCCCGAGGACGAGATGGACGGGGTTTTCTTTTGGGGTTTGCGTTCAAGGTTGCGTAATCAGGGCCGACTGCCGCCTTTGCTGATGCGACTTGGTAGTTTGTCAATGAAGGCGACTTTAAAAATCTCACCAACAAGCAGAGCAGTGATGATGGGAGGTGAGTGGTGAGTGGTGAGAAGTGAGGTGAGATCAGCCGTTGCTAAAGTGGAGGTGGCAGAAGTTGGCTGGCTGCTTGCTTGCTTGCTGGCTGGCTGACTGTGTTGGTCTTGCACCTTGACAGCTGGTTGGGGAGTTTTGTTTCGTTACTTGGCATAAATGTCGAATTAATCTGTTGGGCTGGAAGAAAAGACGAAAAGGATGATTACGGAATGGAGAAAGGAAGGAATGAGGATGGATGGGCAATTAATTACCAAAGCATCCATTCAGCAACCTGATGACATGGGATGACATGGAAGACATGGAAGAACATGGATGGATGATGGATGATGGAGGATGGATACTGGAGACTGGAGACTTGCTGCTGATAATAATCAAATGATTGCCCGGGGTATGCGGACCACGGGGAAATCCTGGCGTCGCTCAATCCAGGCCAGTCCGATGCGCAGGATCCGCAATCACATCGATTTCAATGTTGATCTATTTGATGTGCGGAAATGGGGTAAAACTGGCCCGAACCTATTTCCAAAAGGTTCCCAGATTAACCAGATGTCCTCCTGATTGGATGCTTCTCATCGTATAAAGCCGAATAAAGCGGGTCCCCTATTTATTTATTTATTTATTAACCCAGGTTCAACTGGTAGGTATATTACATGCATGCAAGAACGTCACAATGGTGCCCCATCGCCCGGGGCACGTTGGAACCACCAGCCTTCTTTATCGTGTGCCAACGCCTCTGATGCCTCCTTGCATGCTTACTAAGTACTACTTATCAACAGAAGGATTGTCAAGCCACCAGCCTTGGAACTTAGGGTAGTACATACCGATCTGGGACCTTATCATGACCAGGACACCCCCCCCCCTCCTCATCTGACCATAGCAACTCTAAACAAAATCAAAAGCCATCAAGGTTGGGAATACATAGTACAGCAAAATGGGCGCACTTCGTTGCATGTGACAGGGGGACCCACTCAAGCCGTGCACTCTATCGGTAACCTTGAACTCGACCCGCCAACCCCCCCACATTCATTTCACGAACAAGGTAGTAGGGCAAAAACTGCCGGCCCCCCTTTTTCCTTCCAGAAATTGACGGCCCCGCCCTGGGGGATCTTGATATTCAGTTTCTATTGTAGGGAGTTTTCTCCTTTCTATTGTCGTAGAAAAGCTTCAACCGGGGCAACAATCGCTGTATGTATGTATGTATGTGTGGACGTGGAAATCCGGGGGACCTTCTCTCAATTCCTTGCTCAGTAAACCTATGCAGATTCGGCCTTGACGTCGGGAACACCACAATTTATTTGCTACATTTGCTACTTAGTATCTGAGCGCTTAGGTAGCCAAGTGGTCAGACAGACGTTGATGTCCTCCCTCCCGGTTCCAGGGGTCTTGCACAAACGAGGTGGACACACGGACACACAACAGCGCGGCCCGCAACCTTGATCGGATTCTACCACAGTTAAAGGTGCCTAGCTTGTTCGAGATCCTCGGGTACTACAATAGCATCTGGCGATGATCCTTGGAAACCATGGGAGACGACATGATCGCCACAGGGATGGAGTCGGTTTACTCTTAATGCAGTTTGCTAACACACTAGATAATCATGGTGTGTTTTGTTGAGGTATTTGGATTATCCATGTCTGCCATCCATGGATGTCGCAATATGGGAATGTCACCTTGGCACGACGGGTGATCATCGGTGACATCTCGTCATTACAAGACATATTTCAACTCTCAGCTGACTTCACTCTTGCAAGCAATATATGGGGCTGATGATTATAAATCTCTACAATTCATTTGCTGCGGTATCCTTTTGGGTTCATAAACATAAACATAAACATATTGCGCAATATTCGTTAGGAATACAAAACAAGAACGCTGTGCTTTTCTCCAGTGGCATCTGTTTCCGTCGCCACTTGACCATGCCTCCACAAACGCCAAACCAGGTATCAACAGTATCAAAATCCAATCTCATATGATACCCCACTAACCCCCCTCTTCCCCCCAAAGGAGAGGAAAGGTAAGAAAAAGGAAGGGGAAAAAAGAAAAGAAAAGAAAACCAAAGGGAATATGACCAGGCACTCATGGCCCATTATCCAGATTGCTTCCAGACCTCACAGAGGGACACATATCACCGCACACTATACCCAGGTAGCATGCTCGTTCCTTGAAACTCCGCATCCGGGACCCCCAACGTCCGCGGCCTGAGGAACTCATCCGCCGCCGCATCCTCCAGCGCATCCTCAAAGCTCGGCAGCCCCTCACCCCCTGTCTTCTCGTCGGGCACCACCGCCTCCACGGCGATCTGTATCGGCAGGTCCAACGACACCGTGCTGCTTGTGGCCGCGCCGGATGCCACCGTCAGGGAGACATGCAGCGTGTACACCCGGGAGGCAATGCAGGAGTGAAAAGTCGACACGAAGTACTTCCTCGCGGTCGGCAGGTTGATGGGGAGCTGGAGTGTGGTGGTGTGGTAAATTGGCGAGGTGGGAGGCTGACGTGGTGGGGACTGTTGTTTAAAAGGGCGGACAATGTTCGTTATGGTGCTGGACTTTCGTCTGTGACGCTGTTGGCCTTCTGATTCACAGGCTTCCTCCTCGGATGTGGTGTTTTCCGGTGCCGTGTCGCTGCTGTACCCCGAGTCTCGCCCAGACTCATGAGTAAACCAGGTGACACTTCCAAGAGGTTCGGTCTGAAGACTGATGGATTTGGTGTATACGCCACGTCGATCTGTCACCATGCCTGCGTTGAAGTCGTCCATGTTGGGGAGGTTGTTGAAGGGCCCTGCAGAGTAGTAGGTGTGCGCGGATATCTTGGAGGAAATTGCCGTGATCTTGGGGGGCTGCAAATCTGCCGACACGGGCTCAAATTTCAAGTCGATGTGAGCAGTGGTACCGGTCCCGACCTGTCCATCGGGTTGCAATATGACAGCCATTGGCTGCTGTCCAGCAACGGTGAGTCTGCCAATCTTGGCTGTGATCAGGTTCTTCCTGATAGTCTTCGACCTGGCCATCCTGTATAGCCTGTCCTTCTTCGTGATGCTGAGCGGAGCCTCTTCGGCGAAGGCAGGAAGGAACTGGATCGGCTTGGTGGCTTCCATGACCTTCACTGTCCGTGCTTTCAGTTCCGGTAACCGCCATACGCGGGCCTTGATGCAATACTCGATCTCGGCCATCTGCGGGGCCATATCATCCTTTTCCAAGTTGCCACGACCCCATGATCCCATGGAAGGAGGGGGACACAAGTGGTGGTCCCTGGTGTCATCAGAGTCGACCTTGTGAGTGCAGGCATTGAGCGTGAGGAAGCTGGGAAGCACGAAGTTGAAAGGAACCGACAGTGTCGTTCCGGCTTCGAGTACTCGTGGAACTGGGTAGAGTGATTCCGGGACAGGCATCAGCAACTTCAAGAAGGTGTGAGTAGATTCATGAGGGACGCGGTGGCCATCGGTCCGTGTCTTGGAACGACCGAGAAGCACAATCTCGATGGTATCAAAGCGGACATCCCGTTGAGTGGCAATGGTGACGTCTCCGGACAATGGCGAGGAAGATGTATAGACCTTGGTCTGGTAGTGGTTCTGGACATGGATTTGGATGTCGGACTTGGGAAACATTGTTCTGGCGTGGGTTGAAAGCAAGGAACTGGCCTCGCTTGGGCATGTCGACGCCATGTTGGATCCAGAAAACATGTTGCGGCTTGGGAAAAGGGTATCAATGAATAAGTGTTCGGAGTTGAAGGGCAAGTAATGTGAGGATAGATCGGGGATATATATCAACAAGGGAGTAGGAGCATGAGCCAAGGGACGGGGGGCGTATAAGTCGGCCCTTCAGATGTTCAAGTGATGGGTAGTATTCTTGATCGAAACTCGGATCGTAGATAACATGCAAGCAGGAAAGAGGCCGTCTAGATACTGTTTGTGATACCAACAACCCGAATCGGAAGCATCCCCTTGAGACAGCGTCAACGGCAACGTCGACTTATATACCACTAGAGCAGTAAGGAACTTTGACGCCCATATGACATCTTGACAGATGGTGGGGATGTTGCTTTGGAATGAGGAACGATCAAAGTATCTGAGTCATTTCGAAGTAGGAGATATCCCTAACGGTAAGGGCACGCGAATGCGATTTAAACATCCCTGGCCTCACCGTAGTAGAGAGCACACCGTACCCCAGAGGAAGCTGGAAAGTGGAGGATGATGGTAGCTTAGTTAAGCCCACTTGTCGACAACCTTGGAGTCACTGGCGCCATTGCGTTGTAGAAAGAAAGGTGTGGAGAGGAGGACGGTTGGCGGGCTGGAGGGCGTCTCCGCCCCAATATGCCTAGGTAGTTTAGACCAGGCTGCTTGTAGGGCTTACATGGTACCCTACACTCCATGGGCGGATTGATAAGGATAGAGTGACGCAGTTGGACGCAAGGAGAAAGTCACCTGGGCAGTTTCAACAAATGAAACAAGATCACAATCTTTGGGGTCAGCACGCCTTTTCCTTACCTAGGTAGGTACACAAGTATGTAACGACTGTGAATGGGTACCTAGGCACATAGTACTGTTAGCTGTGCCTACGAATAAGATCATATTTTGGGAGGATGACGAACGCGCCCTGCCATTTGACATCCGTGAATGTCCAGGGTGAAATACATCTGTACATAGTACTCAGGTACTTACATATTTCGGTATGTACATTGCAACACTTAGGTAGCATGCATGGTTCAGGTGGTACCCTGCATACATCAAATGTGCCCACATCAATTGATGCAACCTTGGAACGTCAAAGCCCCATTTCCGTAGCGACCTAGATACCTCTTCAGGTCGGCCAACTGTACTGGGTACCTACATGGTAGATACCTACCTAGGTAGGTATTCAGTGACCTCAACTTACGGCACCCGAGGTCGGCTTCCTTCTCACACACACACTCAAGGGCAAAGCGCAGCACACATCATGCCTTCAACGCCGCCGTTATCGCTTCCTAGTAGCCACGTTCATAAGTTGAATGTGATTACAAAGAGCAAATGCAATTGCACCTTAATTAAAGTTCCAAGGTTGTGATGTTTGTCAGTACACAACTGCGGATAGACAGCAGGATGATGACAAAGTATGTATCCATGACAAAGCACATGCCTCCCCATCCACAACCTGGGGCATCCAAGTCATCGACCACATCAAGAGTCTAGACACTTACTGTTTGCGGGGACCTGGCTTGCCGGGAAAAGCAGATACGGATCCATACTTGAAGGATGCCATGCCGGGTCGATGACTCCCTCTCGGCTCAATTAGACAACCGGCGCCGTATCGCGTCCCGGTACCCAGATGTTCAGCCCGGACGACGACTTGCTGGCATTCTTTGCACGTGCTTCAACTAACTGCACGACACAGGTGGGGATCCGGGTCGATGGGGTTCTGAGACAGTGTCAGAACTCAAAAAAACGCTGACAGCTGTGTAGTCAGAGAACAAACATTCTCTCTGAGTTCCTGTCAGACCCCGAAACGAGACCACACAGGTGGGTGGGACCCAAGAGAGCAAGCCACAACATACCGGTGACCATGTGGAGTAGAGCTTCTCCCGCCCAATCCACAATTCAAAACCCGAGCCTGGGACTTTTGGGATCTGGGACCTGGATCCTGGAACCTGGAACTGGAGGGCAGGGGTGAGCCGGCGCTTTGCGCAACTGAGCATGAGACAACGGCGCAACAAGAGTTTGCGATGACATAGGAAACCCCCACTAGAGAGACGCCGGTCGTCTCAATTTTTACCGCATGCATCAAAGGAGGCTGGCCTGGATGGCTGTCAAGGCATCAAACGCGGACGGGTATTCCTACCGTTAGGGGGTTTCCCAGACTGCGGGGACCACTACTAGGCTTGAGCTAGATACTCCATGCACAAAGAGGACATGACTCCCAGGTGCCTGGCCCACCGTGACGATTCCATGTCGAGACGTAGACAACATAAATTTGCTCGACCAAATGTCTAATGTCAAGACTAAGAAGGGTCCAAGCCTGTAGTCTTGATTCTATTTATATCGCGCCATACACATGAAGGTCGCCAGCCCGCCAGCCCGGATAACAAAGCACCCCCCCCCCCTCTTGGTTATTATCCTGACTCCGACTCACCATGCCCAGCCCACCATACGCCGTCCACTTAACAGTCTCCTATCTGTCAGCCCAGCCAGCTGGTCCATAATGACCTGCAGAGACCATTTCAGTCATCCCATGAGATCCAGAGCATGATACCAGCACCCACGGCAATGGCCGCAAACTGGCTCAGCGTCTTGAACACCTCCTCTCTCTTGTTCTTCCCCGTCTCCAGCAACTCGGGGATCACGGCCACCGTGCCCACGTACAGGAAGGTACCCGCAGTGAACGGCAAGAGCAGGTCTCCCGCCGTCAGGCTGGTTCCCCAGATGCCCCCGTTCATGGGCATGGACTCGGACGAGCCGCTGCCCCCTCCGAGCTCCTGGACCGCGATGCCGATGCATGTGCCGAGCAGCGCACCCAGGGCCGTGATGAACTGTGCGCCCATTGCCGCGCGCTTGGAGAATCCGGACTGGACGAGGAGGGCAAAGTCGCCCACCTCGTGGGGGATCTCGTGGAAGAAGACGGCCATTGTCGTGGTGGCGCCGACGGTGGGTGAGGCGTAGAATGATGCTGACATGGCGAGGCCGTCCGTGATGTTGTGGGTGAAGTCGGCGATCATGTTGAGGATACCCGCGAGCTTGACGCTGCTGCTGATCTCCTTCTGCTCGGTAACCTCCTTCTCGCCAGTGGTAATAGTTCTGTTAGCCTTCTTCCTGGCCTTGACGCCCTTAGCGTCAGTACCCTCAATAGCCGTGGACGTTGCACTACCGGCGTCGTCTCCGTTCTCGTGGGCATGGGCATGGCCGTGTGAATGATCGTGACCCCCTTCCCCTCCTGTAGCGATCCTGAGCCCCTTGTCCATAGCCACGAACGTCATGAACCCAACCAGGATGAAAACGCCCAGCAACAAGTTCCGGTTCGGCTCCACGAGGACAAACCTCGCCCTATCCGGGCTGTCCTCGCCCAGGAAGATCTCTGGCAGCAGATGGAAAAGTGTATCTCCCATAAGACCGCCCACTGCAAAGGCGACCATGATGGTCAGGGACGACGGGTCGATGTTCGGCGGGCAGAGGGCGAGGATGAAGTTGGGCGGTCCGGAGATGTAGAGGGTCGCGAGGAGGGCATTGATCGCCGGCGACGCGCTGGGGAACAGGATGGAGAAAAGACGGGTGATCTGGGAGGTGTTGCCAGAGAGGCGAGCCAGCTTCTGGCTCGTCAGGGTGTGGACGATGGGGCACTCCTGGGTTTCCGGTTAGCTCTTTGCTCGACCTTCTTCTAGACCACCTCCAAACTCTGGGCGACTAGGAGGTACACGTACTTGAAGCTGCTCATCGAGCTCGTCGAGGCTCAATGGCGCACCCAGCGTCACGTCGTCCAGTATTTCATCCTTGGCACCCTCAGCTCTGACGAAAGCTATGGCCACACAGAGGACCAGACCGAGGGCGAGCCTGCTCCAATTGACTCGTAGTGAAGGCATTGTCGACTCAATTCCAGGCTTCTTACTGATGAGCCAAGAGATTTGAGATAAGGGGAAGTATACAGAGCAAGCAATTGTCTCCGAAGAAGAAGAAAAAAGCTCATGCGACGACAAAAGACACCTGGCTGTCAGCTCTCCTCTCCAAGGTCAGACAGGGGAGATGACGCCGTTCCTGATCTGCCACCATAGCGGGTCAGCCGTGGCCGAAACTCGGCGGGCTTGTTGGACTTGTTGGACGGACTCTGCTAAGACATTGTATGTAAATCGACACTCAAAGCACCCCTGTACGCTGTAAAGCTCTGGAAAGAGCTCCAGAAGGCCCCTCCACACCAACTCCACACCCCTCCACACAGGGGTCCTGAGACCCCGTGCATCAAGCATCTCCATCCAAATCCAACCTCAACCTTGGAAACACTTCCTCTTTCGTCTATATCCGATGTGACTGAACAACCTTAAATCGACATCGTCTGTCACTCGGTACCATGGTTACAAGTATATCGGTACAAACGTCCTCCAGGTTCTCCAGGTTCTCAATTCTGAATTCGACTCTCGTCTCCATTTTATTTTATTCTACAGCCATCGCCTTGCTGTTCGCTGGCCGACTTAGCACTGAATAATGATCGCCGAGACAACTTCGAGCAGTCCTGCTTCCTGCCTAAGTATTCTGTACACCCTTTTTGTTCAACACCGACCCTCATGGACTCAGGTACTTCGCAGAGACTCTTCTGTAGCTGGCTGTAGTCCATCCAGCCCGTCAAAACTCGCCTCCTTGCCTATGATAGTTATCCTGTCCAGTGATGTACACAGCACAGTGTCGATTACGCCGGGTCGTTGTAGGAGCAAAACCTCCCTACCCTCTCCAGATGCGCACCTATATGTGTCTGCTCCTAGACGCCTTGGCATCGGCCCTTTGTTGTCACCAGTTTACCCGGACCGTTACAACGACCAGCAGAGTCTTGATGTCAACAGTCGTTGCTCAATCCCACCCACACACAGAGAGACCTGAGCAACACGACCGTTGAAAACCCTGCAGGCCCTCAAACAAGCATGCCGGCCTAGGGGCAAGCAGGAGACACCATTGGCACCGCGGGAAGTTACAAGACTCGCCCGGAGGGAACCAGGATATCCAGAAAACCACCCGTGCCGACCTAAAGCTGCCAAGCCGAGCCAGAATATGCCGGAAGCCATATCGTAGACGACGTAGAAGCTTTGCGGGCGGCAATCTCTTCCTCGAGAGACCATTGGGGACGGCAACGACCCGTGGGGACTTCCAGCTTCCGGATGTAACGTAGAGGGCGGCCGAGTTTCACCGTATCATAACTCCTCGGAGACACCTGTATGAAGACCGCATGACCACAAAAGAATAGTTTCATTACTGCAAGCTGAGCATCCCAGTTCCTCAATGACGTTCTGGGCACCAGATCACTTCGTTGATTGCCACGTCGCTATGCAAATGCACTTGACCCCATTACCCTACCAAAAAGAACCGCAAAGCTGCATTTTACCTCTTGAACGCCCGAAATGACACCGATTACTTTGCTCTCGCCCCTCATCGACCCCATGATCCAGCCACCGCCCCCCCTCAAAGTCCATAAAGTGAGCGCTCGGCAGTAGCCTCGCCTCCCTCACTCGAGGTACCCTCCTCTGCGAGGGTGGGGTTGTAGAAAGCAGCCACTGCAATGATGATGTAGACGATAACACAGAGGAAGCCCTCGAGGTAGTTGCTTTTCTGATCCCTCAAGAAGTTTCCGACCGTGAGGATGGCAAGGATGAGCATGACCAGGTTGAAGATGTCACTACAGGTTGTCAAGTTAGCCCATCGGTGTCCCAAAAAGGTGCAAGTCCAGGGACAGGATTTTCCGGTCATCTCCCGTGGACCAGTACAGAGCCACAATGTGGGGTTCACTTACAAGTCCAGGCCCATCGGCTGGTTCATTCCCCAGCCAACAATCACCACCAGGGGTCCGTTGAACAGGGCTGTCTGGAGGGTGGCGCCGAGGACGTGCGAGAGTGCAAAGTTCATCTGGTTATCCCACGCCTCATCGACGGCAGTCAGATGTTCAGCCGCCTTCTCCACCAGCGGCACGAGGATCAGACCCATGAACGGGTCGGAGACGCCATGGCGCTCAACAATGGCTGGGATCTCATGCACGAGTGCAATGGCGATGACAGTCACCAAAGCGATCGATATAGCGAGGGCGATGATGCACTCTGGGAGGGTGAACTTGGCCTTGTTCATGTCTTTGTGGCGATCGTGATCGCGCTCCTCATCGAACTCGAAGACGGCTTCGTAGATACCATGGTGCTGTGTACAATTGCAAATCAGTAAATCGCCCTTGATAGAGGAGAATAGCAAGTCACAAAGACATGATCCCAACAGCCCTCACTGACGAGACAGCCATGCTTTTTCTTTTTCAGGGCTGAGACTTTGCGGACAGGAAAAGAGGCGAGGGAAGAAAAGTCACGTCGTTACTTACAGTGCGTCCCATGAACCAGACGTAAACGAAGTACGCAATTATGAGCAGAACGGCCGTGATGCGGGAAACCTGGAGGACATCCCTCTCTATGATGGCTGCGGTCGCGCCGGCAGTGTTTTGAAAGGCCATGTTAAAGACGGTAGGGACGGCGAGACCAACACCAGCAGTAAGGAGGAGGCCCGTTCCGGCCTCACTAACGGCCTCGCTGAAGTGAGATTCGTCACGACGCATTCCCGCAGCGAAGAAGCAGAGACCCAGACAGAGTAACATATTGGCCAGGATGGAACCCAGGATGGCGGCCTTGATGACTTCCTCATTGTTTTGCTTGACGAGAAGGACCAAGAACAGGATGATCTCCACAATAGACCCCAGGGTTGTCTCAACGAGGACTCCAACCACGGGCGGCATCTTCCTGCCAAGCTCCTGGCCAGCGAAGCCGATCAGGTTGGCGCAGGGAACCATGGCAATATAGGCGAGGATGAAGATGGCGAGGTGGTTCGTGGGGTCGGCATACCGAACAGCAATAGCTGCTGGGACGGCGGGCCAGAGGACGTTGACGGCGGCGGAGGCCTTGCATGATGACCGGGAGGCGATGGCGAAGAAGTGCATAGGGTGGAAGCCCCGACGACCACTCTCGCCGGCGGCCTTGATGTGTGGCGTCAGCGTCGAGTTGCCATTGCCATCATCGTACTTATGTTGTGCCGGTTCAGCCTCGTGCCGGGGGAGGGTTTGCTTGCGCGAGCCAGACTTCTCGGCCTTGGCCATGTTGCGCTGCGATGAGGTGTTGAGTGGACGGTATTCTCTTGGTAGCATCCGGGGCTTCTGTGACGATGGGAAAGTTTGCGGGTGATCGACAGCCCAGATAGATGGTCGACGATCAGATGCAGGCGGCGAGAGAAGTATTTATGAAGACAGATGGGAAGGACGAAAAGGTTGCCCGAAGGACGATGGCGTGGCTACCCACAGCTGCAAAGCAGAGCAACAGAAGCACAGACAGTTATGCTATGTACTCGGATCTTCGTAGCTGAGAAAAGTACAGCTTGAGTACCGTACGTGGGTGGACTTCCACGAAACACACAGCCGACTAACTGTGGACTTTGGACTTCAAGCGACAGAAAAGAGGGAACCTATTGATAGTGACAACAAAAACTCAAGGAAAGAAACATCATCACGCGCCGATCAAATATTAGCAGAGCGCCTCTCTCTCTCTCTCCCTCACAGTTCCAAGGTTTCTCCACGCCCTAGTATTATGACCCTGCCAGGCCTTACCTACCTCCTATTTTTGAACAAATGTGGTCATCGCCAAGAGCAGTCCAGAGCAGCCCACAAACCAAGCTGGAAGTCAATAGAGCCCCGGAACGTCTTGGCGCCCGTTTCAGTCAGCTACACGCGTTCACTCCCTTGAGCAGGCGTTGAGCAGGGGGAGGCTTGTACACAGTAGTGTACAAAGAGGGGCCGAAATTACCTGTAGTTTGCATCTGCAGTTGGATGCGACTGTGCCGGTGCTGGGATTGTCGGTTTGAATCTCACCGCCTGCCCTGAATTGACTTGATTGAATGATTATAGGATTGAATGGGGGGGAGGCTTAGCTGATTCTCAAACTGCCCATGTCAGATGAGCTGGCACTATGCATGCAGTCAGACAAGTTCTGGAGTACCTCTGGAGTCCCTCTGGAGTCCAGGGCCCCATACTATGTATGGCTGGTTGTCGGTGCTGTCAGCAATTTGAAGATCCGCTTTCTGAGTTGTCCCGGCATTTTGGTTCGAGCGATCTGGTCCCAACGGCCTCAGCCGCATTACGGCAGTACGGGTAACCAGATATGTACTGTAACAAACACTCGTGGAGTCGTTGGCTGGTTCATGGCCGCCTCTATTAGCCGCGCCCTCAGATGAACCTGGGAAGTTTTGACCGGCGCGACAATCCTTGGATCGTCTATCAGGGCTGCCAAGGCTGCCAGGACAACGCCCTGGCTCCCGAGGTCCGGCTCAACAAGCGCCCGCCCGCTCGGCCAAATCTTACAACCTGAAAGCCTCAAGGGTTTCGGCGTCTATTTTCCGTGTCGGCTATTGTTTCTGTCTACACAGTACTGTGTACAGCCTCACAATCGCATTGTTCTGTCTCAGGGAGTGGAAAGGAAGTGATCGACACATATTCCTTCTTATCCACCTCTCCCAACAGACCCGTAATGTCAATCCTCCGGGACACTTCCATGATGCAGTCTGCTATCCTATGGGGTTCAAACCTGAGGTTTTGAGGGGCGGCTGAATGATCGCCGTAAGCACGATGTTGACTCGAAGTTCGATGAGAGCAACATAATTTGGACTTGGCCAGTAAATTCACGGAAGGGAATATCAATTCACATACATCCAATATACACATGCCGGTGATCATGGATACTCAGTAGGATTGGAAACCGTCCATGATCTTTGCCTACCACATTAGGAAAATGCAAGAACAGATGCCCATTTATCTGGATGCCAAACCCATATGTCGAGTAAATGATATATTATGCTGAAAAGGGGTATCTTGAGACCATGACCAGTACATCCATCTATGCTGCTGTCTTCCCGTATCATAGCAACCCATGAAAGCTCTTTTGTCCGGGTTTGTGACCAGCCATCTATGCGCCGTTGCGGGACCATCGTTCCAAATTAAGACTCTGCCAAAACACTGGCGGTTCCCTCCACCTATGCCCCATCGCCTAAATATCGTTCCAGATCAGCCCTCCCAAAGATTTGTCGTTGCAACTTGTCCGCCCTCTTCCTATCTTCCGCGGCCATCTTGCGCACTTTCTTTGCGCCTAGCAGCTTTGGCTTCTCTTTCTCCTTCACCCGGAAGTCCTTGGGCACGACCACTCCGATGCCGAGGTTACCGGCTTTAGGCTTTACTTTGATGGGGTGCTGCACACCTTGCCCAGCAGCTCCCAGGCCAGCCCGGGAGTCAGGATCCCAGCCTTGGGACTCCAGCACTGATAAGCCCATTCGACCACGGTCGAGCGCTGATGGCGGATGGGAGTGGGCGAGGCAGACCTGGTGAGCTATTGATGCTTCGTGGTGGCTTGTTGTGCTGCTGCTGCTGCTAGCATTTGTCCTCGATGCGCCTGTAAGAGGTATCTGGCAGACTTCACAGACCTCGATGGTCTTTTTTTCCTCAACCTCATTTGCCTGCTGCGGCACTGCAGGGTCTGGCTTCTTCAGTACCATGTTTAGGTAGAAATCACTGACGGACTGCCCATGTGGCTTCCCTCCTGCTTGCTTTGTGACTTTTGGGTCTCCAGATGAGGCTGGTACGAACTTGATCTCGTTGCGCCTCAGGCCGGAACCGAAAGGCTTCCTGTGCTGAAGCGGGATATCATCGTCCAGTTCATCAAATTCATCCCCCGACATCGTGACTCTTGGGGTGAATCTGACTTGGGGGCTGATAGCGGATTCGTATATCGCCTCCTAGCACGAAGGCGAGTCAAGTATGTTGATCTGGGGAATCAAGACGCAATGTGAGAGTCGTATATCAAAGTTGAAAGTTCGGCAATGATGTTGAAATATATGTCTGAGTACTTAGTAACTAGGAAATACGCCACAGCATTTGATAGCCGCTACGGAGTTAATCCAGACGCCACTTCGCCCGCCGGCAGGAACCGAAGCACCGGGTTCCAGGCCCTGTCAGTGGACTAAATTTAGGCCCACTGACGCAACAGCGCGGGACCGAATTCGTGTATCCTATTCAACTTTTTGCAGACCTGTCTTTTTCAAACCCCTTTTCAACTTGACTTATTATATCACCCTCGACGACCTGGAGATACCGCTTTCACTCATTTCTTCACGCGATATGCTCCCATAATCGCAACAACTTCCTGCCGCCTTGTCCCCCGTCCGTCCTCCGCAACCATGCCGATTCCCTTTCTCATCTACACCTACTACAATGGCCTCCCAACGTGGTTTCCGGACCCATGGAAGCTCGTCGGCGGAGCGGCCGCCGTCGGCGCCCTCACCGTCATGAAACGCTATTTCAATGGCGCCACGAACCTTACGGAACGAAACATGCACGGTCGAGTCGTCATGATGACCGGCGGAACCTCCGGTATTGGCGCGCAAACCGCCCTAGAGCTCGCGAAACGGGGTGCCCAGCTCATCCTACTCACACACATGTCCGCGTCGGACCCCTTCCTGGTCGAGTACATCGACGACCTGCGCGCCAAGACCGGCAACAACCTTATATATGCGGAGCAGGTCGACCTCAGCTCGCTGTACAGCGTCCGCCAGTTTGCGACCAAGTGGATCGATAACTCGCCCCCTCGACGGCTGGACATGATCATCCTGGGCGCGGCGACCCTGACACCGCCAGGCGGCAAGAGACAGGAGACGGAGGAGGGTGTTGAGGAGACGTGGATGGTCAACTATCTCGCCAACTTCCACCTGCTGGGAATCCTTAGCCCCGCGATCAAGGCACAGCCATTCGATCGGGACGTCAGAATTATCCTCACCACATGCTCGAGTTATATACGATCGCCACCACTCAAGGAGGCCCAGGCCCATGCGCTAGATAAGAAGGACTGGTCGCCAGGGAATGCATATGCGAGCAGCAAACTGGCGCTGATGACCTTTGGACAGGCGTTCCAGAAGCATCTGGACACGTACAAACGACCGGATCAGTTGCCAATGAACGCTAAGGTGGTGTTCGTGGATCCAGGGTACTCGAGGACACCGGGCATGAGGCGATGGATAACAAGAGGGTCATTATGGGGACTCCTGATCTATCTACTGTCCTACATGTTGATGTGGATGGTCATGAAGAGCCCGTTCATGAGCGCACAGTCCATCCTGTTCGCTGCTTTTGACGGAATCGTCATTCGGGACTCGGGCGGTAAAGTTATCAAGGAGTGCATGGAGGTGGACTGTGCTAGGGTCGACGTGAAGGACGACGAGGCTGCGAAGAAGCTATGGGAATCGAGCGACAAGCTCATCGAGACGATAGAGAAGCAGGCCGCTCTGAAGAGGGCCGAGGAGAAGAAGAAACGTGAGGAACAGGAGAAGAAGGAGAAAATGGAACAGGAGAATAAAGCAAAAGTCGAGGAGATAGAAGCCCTGGTTGATACTATCAAGAAGGGCAAGGCGAAAGAGAAGGGGAAGGATGGAGGCAAGAAGGCCAAGAACATGAAGCAGGGGAAATTTGGACATAAGGCCGTCCCATAATTCCTATAGATATAATGATAATTAGCCGGAGAATTCCCTTTCTTTGGATCATCAGCGCAACCCTGCCCAGTATGGTGTGTGTGCGATGTTTTGGTCTACAGGGCCTACCAGTCCGATTTATCATAAGTAAACGTCTACCTGACCGCTCAAGTATTCAAACATCTGCTCAGAGGTGTTTGCCTGTAGTTTGGAACGATTTATTCAGCCGAACAAGAATCCTCTGAGTCGATGATGACGGTGTAGTTTCTTGATCTAACAATTGCGGGGTTATCTAGCGGACGAGAGGTCAACAATGCTGGGTTATCGGAAAGACAAATGAAACAACAGTCTCTCAAGCCGTATCACTAAGCCATTGCAACATCTTGGCATCAGTCACTAGATGATACCTGCGGATTGACCTTGAATTGATTAAAGTGTTCCAATTTGTGCCGAGGACATACATACACAGAAAGGCCCTCTCTTCCACCATAATCATCATCGATGTCTCAAATCAGACCGCCGCCTGGGAACGCAAGCCCGGTCTCCAGCCATATACCACAGCAACTCCTCGTACCATTCCAGACAGCCTGGGAAAAGCATGTTCAAGTTCACGACTCGGCACATCGACACCCCGTATTTTTCACCGAGCGGCTGAAGAGGCATCCGCCGGGCTTGGGGACAGCGGCGGCAACAAGAACGACAATGAGCAGCCCCGTGGCCCATGGGTATGTCTACCAGGATGAGAAGCAGAAAGCTTTGGCAACGTCAAAGTTGTGATCAAGGGACTCGAAGTTTTGTGGGTGGACCAACGGATGGATGTGAGGTTCACGGTACTGGCATTGGGCTGGTGTGGGAATATAGCCACGTGTGTTGATTTGCTATGCTATGACTTTGTTAGGAAAATGAGGAGTAGTATCACCAACACCCTATTATAACCGGCATCGTGGAGCTGGACCTGTACAGTCAAAGGCGAATTGGGGCGGAACGGCGTGGGTTGCCAATACGGTTCTCAAATATAGCATGCTGTTTCATTGAAATAACAAAACCAAAGGACTAATTCAACAGTCATTTTTTGAAAGAGAGCTCATTTTCCTCGCCAACAGGATATAACCCAACCGTAACGCCATAGCAGTAAAGCCCAAGACTAGCTCACATCAAGCAAAGCAATAACAGCCGCCAAATCAACCAACGCAAAAGAATACACAAGCACTATTCAAGGCCAGGAGCACACGACCAGTCTTCTAGGTCATACCTTGACAGCAAGAACGATCGCCACTATGATCAGCACGACCACAAGAACCATCAGGGCCATGAGCTTGACATTCTTCCACCACATCTGCCTCTTCAGGCCCCTGCTCCGCACGCGGAACTCCCTCGCAGACCCCCCCAGGCGGTCCGTCTTGTCGACCAGCAGGTCGATCCTCTCGCCACGCTCGAGCAGGCCCTCGATGTTCCGCGTCATGATGCCCCGGACGTCGTCGATCTCCCTCTGGGCGGAGCTGATGGCGTCGTCGCGGCCGCCGCTCGTGGTGCCGTACTCGACCATCAGGCCCTTGAGCTCGGCGTTGAAGGAGGCGGCGCCGTAGTTGGGCAGCTCGTCGAAGTCGGTGGTCCCGGCCGGGTGCTGGGCGAAGAAGCGCTTGCGGATCTCGAACAGGAAGCCGAAGGGGATGCGGCGGCCGAGGGACGACTCGGCCACCACCAGGAAGGTGAGGCCGCCGGCGGAGGCCGAGTCATGCTCGGACGGGGCCTCGGAGATGTAGTGGATGTGGTTGTTGCCGTGGGTGTAGGTGAGCTTCTGGGGCGTGTCGTGCTTTATTTTGGGGAGGATGAGCGAGGCCAGGGAGGACGTCTGGGAGGAGGCAGAGGTGGTGCATTCGGAGAGGATGGTGCTGTTGTGCGCTATGCACGAACTGAGGATGTTGTGTTAGTCTTGCTGAGCTTGTCGTCGTCGTATTATCGACTCGAGGGGAGCTACCTAGCAAAGGGAATACGTACTAGAGCAGTGGTGTTGCCGAAGTCGATGAGGACGCCATTGTGGCTTTATTTTGTGGTTTTCTGATGTATTCTGTTGTTGAATTGTGAGGCAACGTATTGGAGAGGACGAATTCACCAGGCTGAAACTCGCTCAGGTTTAGAAAGCTTGTGGTTGGTTAGGATCAGACTGATCGATATATATGTGTGTCAGTGAGTGCCTTTCTTGCCTTTCAAGCTCACGCGTCAGCAATCATCAGGCCCGCCCGCCCAGGCATTATGGCACTTCTTCCCGGATCGAGCGCCAGCCGCGGCTTGATGGCGTGGCAGCGTGGGCTGGCTGCATGGATAGCTGGACGGCAATTACTGGGGACCGCAACAGCACCACTGCAGCACCGTTGATAGCGCTTGCGGCAGGCATGATAACGACTCAAACGCCGGTAAGTGGCGGCAAAATTCTAAAAAGTTCCAGACCTGACGGCTTCTTTCTATCCTTTTTTTTGCTAATACGGGCACATCGAAGGGACATTGACGTGCAGTATAGGATCCCTTACGATTTCTTTTCATACACCAGTATGCGTCTAGTGGCCTGTACACTATACGGCCATGAAATCCATATGGAAAACTGCTTGGGCACTTGAAAGACGGTCCCCGGCTCTTCTGCCCGTCCTCTCAACCCTCCCCGTACCTGCGACCAGACGATGTCGAACCGGCAAGGCTGGGGGTCAGAACCCCAAGTACAGCGCAGCTAATGTAAGTCGCAGTTCGAATTCACGTGTTTCAGCAGTCCCTCTGACAGATTGCGCAGTCGAAAGGCCCGAACCGAGGGCCGTCCTGGGAGCTACTTCAGGATCTTCGTTCCAGCCTCGAATCGCAAGCCCAAAACGATGCCGTCTCCGAGTCGAAACCACGAGGTGCCAAGGGCCGTTCGAGCTCGAGAGGCGATGCGCGATATGGCATGTTCAAGCGGCTGGTCAATTCGCGCTTCGAAGCCATTCTGAAGGATAACGACTTCAGGGAGTTGAAGCCCCTGGGGATCCGGTCGCGCGACGATCTGGCCAAGGAGGCAGCTCTCTTCCGGAACATTATGGACAAAGCCTTCGATTTGGCTTCACGTACTGGTGCCACGGGGAGACAGCAAAATCCATACTTCTGGAGTTGGCGCAATGCTTTCATCAGTGGCGACACTAGGGAATTGTCGACAGAGCTCAACTACTCTTTCACCAGTTTTATAGTCAGGCAGCACCTTTCGAAGGACGCCATCGCCTGTCACGAAAGGCTGGCGGACTTCCGCTTCCCGCACGAATGGTTTCCGGCCACAAGGACTATGCAGAGGACGATACATCTGCATGTCGGACCGACAAACTCAGGAAAGACGTACAATGCCTTGAAGGCCTTGGAGGAATCAAAGTCTGGTATCTATGCCGGTCCGCTTCGGCTGTTGGCCCATGAAGTCTACACCAGGTTCAAGGCCAAGGGGAAGCGCTGTGCCCTTGTCACTGGAGAAGAGCAGAGGATACCCGAGGGAGACGAAAACTACTTTGCAAGCTGTACGGTTGAGATGGCTCCCCTCAACGAGCGTGTTGACGTTGCTGTCATTGACGAAATTCAAATGATTGGCGACGAGCATCGAGGATGGGCTTGGACGCAAGCGTTGCTTGGTGTCCAGGCCAAAGAGCTTCATCTGTGTGGTGAAGAGCGGACTGTGCCGCTCATCCAGGCCATATGTGCCAAGATTGGCGACGAGGTGATTGTCCACCGTTATAAGCGTCTTAGTGGGTTGAAGCCCACACCGGAAAGTTTGGGAGGCGATTTCAACAACCTTCGCAAGGGCGATGCGGTCGTATCTTTTTCGAGAGTCAATCTTCACGAGATCAAGGCCGGTATCGAGCAAGCAACGGGCAAAAAGTGTGCCATTGTCTACGGATCTTTGCCCCCTGAAAGCAGAGCTCAGCAAGCTGCCCTATTTAACGATCCCAATAACGAATACGACTTTCTCGCCGCAAGTGATGCTATTGGAATGGGCCTGAATTTGGAGATCAAGCGGGTGGTCTTCGAGACTGTCACCAAGCATGATGGAACCAAAATGCGAACTCTAACGCTTCCAGAGCTCAAGCAGATTGGAGGCCGAGCAGGCAGGTATAAAACTGTGGCGCAAGCTACCCAGGCCTCAGACGACACACCAGAAGCACCTACGCCGGGCACGTTATTGGATCTTGCACCGCCAAAACCAACGACACCCGCCGCGAAAGCAAAGCAGGTGGGATACGTCACTACATTAGATGACGAAGATCTGGACGTTGTCAACGGCTCCTTCACTCAGGAAGCTGAGCCTCTAAAAACAGCTGGGCTCTTCCCACCCACGTTCGTCATTGAGCGATTCGCGTCATACTTCCCGTCCGGGACACCGTTCAGCTTCATGCTCCTCCGACTCAGGGACATTGCCAGACTCCCGGGTCTGTACCACATGTGCAGTTTCAGGGATAACATTGAGATAGCCAACAGCATCCAGGGCTACCCGTTGAGTGTGCACGACCGCTGCATCTTCCTTACTGCCCCAATATCGCTCAGGGATTACGGCATGAAAGATGTCCTCAAGGCTCTGGCGCAACGGGTGGCTTTCAACGAAAGCGGCGATCTCGTAGACATCAAGGAGATGAACCTGGAGATCCTTAACTACACCCGCGATAGCTACCCCATGGGACCCACCGACTACCTCAAGCATCTGGAGGCCCTGCATAAGTCCCTGACGCTGTACCTCTGGCTCAGCTACCGCTATGTTGGTATCTTCCAGAACCAGAGCCTTGCATTCCACGCCAAGGCGCTGGTCGAGGAGAGAATCGATGAGTATCTCGACCACCTCGACTACTCAGATGAGGCCAGAAGGGAGCGTATTCGAAACATGCGGAAACAGGCGGCTAGCAAGCGCCGCAGGGCCCAGAAGGTGTTTGGAAAGGACGACTCGCAGATCGAACAACAACAGCAGGAAGAGACTGTTGGTTCGTGGAACGAGGCTGGCCACGAGGAGCCGCTGCTCAACGGGCTCGGCGAGGAGGAGAAGATACCGACTGCCCACTCTTGAGAGGCAGAATGTGCGTGTAGTTTTGACTCTGTACGCCCTGAAGCCGAGCCGGAAGTTAGGGAAGACAGTTTCGCATAAACATACCAGGAGCTGTCTGTGTACCATAAAGCTGGATGGTCACGACCGTATGGATGGAAGAAATGTACAATATTTTAGGTGACATAGACATGGATCAATCACACCTCGAAAAGATACCCTGTAATATCAAGAGTGAAAGGTCAGCAAGCATGGAGTTGCCACCATCTTGAGCCAAGATTTACTTCCTACTTGCATCTATTACCCTGAGGAATACAAAGAGCACCGACATGAAATGTCAGAAGAAATTCTCACTTACCTGCTTGTGTAAACACTCTTTGTGTCTGATACATTGACCCTGTGGTGGGGTCGCCATTCACTGGCTGAATGAGACGCGTCAACTCACATGTGACGCGCCTGCCTGGTTTGGCGGGGCAATTGTTTAAGTGATATGAGATCATAGGACAACCCACAGCACTGCAACAGGGGGAGCTCTGCTGAAGCTCTTATCTTCACGACTCCCTGAAGTCGATAAACAACGTCTATTTCCCGACAAAACTTCCAAAGTTACCCTTGCCTCCAGCACATTTCCAAAAAGAAGCACAAGCTATAACCACCATCAAACCCTAAACCAACATGGCCGCAATAGCAACAACAACGCCCGCTGGCGACAACGGCCGCGTCGCCTTCGTCCCTCTCGAGGCCAACCCACAGCTGATGAGCGACCTACTCCACAACCTGGGCCTGTCCAAGGAACTGGCCGTACACGACGTCTACAGCCTCCACGACGCGGAAATGCTCGCCTTCGTCCCTCGACCGGCCCTTGCGCTGCTGCTCGTCTTCCCCGTGTCGGCCGCATACGAGAGCTTCCGGCTGGCAGAGGACGCGACACTCCCGGAATACAAGGGCAAGGGCGAGGACAAGCCTGTGGTGTGGTTCCGCCAGACGATACGGAATGCGTGCGGTCTTATGGGGCTGCTGCATGCTGTTGCTAATGGGCCTGCGAAGGATTTCATTCGTAAGTAGACTTTCGTTTCCCACGGGCATTATTCCGCGGTCATATGTTCTGTGCTGTATCATCTGTGCTAATAACTTCACTGAATACAGAGCCCGAGTCCGACCTGGATAAGCTCCTCAAGGAAGCCGCGGACCTCCCAACCGATCGACGCTCCAGACTCCTCGAGACCTCCCAGTCCCTCGCCAAAGCCCACCAGTCAGCCGCCAGCCAGGGCGACACCGCAGCCCCTGATGCGACGGACGACGTCGACCTACACTACGTCTGCTTCGTGAAGACCACAGACGGTACTCTCTGGGAGCTCGATGGACGGCGTAAGGGCCCGCTGGAGAGGGGAACCCTGGAGAGCAATGAAGATGTACTGAGCGAGAAGGCGCTGACTCTGGGTCCACGGAAGTTCCTAGAGAGGGCCGGCGAGGATTTGCGTTTCAGCGCTGTGGCGTTGGCTGGAAGTATGGACTAGGCGGAGAAGTGTTTTCCCCAGACAACCTGGTTGTTCTTGAAAAGAAGCCTTGGTGACTCCGACACCGCCGGAGTTCTGATAAGACAGAAGCAACGATGGACTGTTTGAGTTTTGAGCGTTGAGGTGGGCTGGATCAATATGGTTCATTTGAGCTGAACTGTTTGTTCGCCATCTTCTTTGCAGCATTCTGCGGAGTTTGGTTCTTTTATTACTAACGACCATGGTAAAAGAGAGGCCACTATCAAAACACAACCACAAGGGCGGCTAGAGTTTGACTTTGAATGATACCATCCCAAAAGCTCACCCTCCCACACACTTTTTGTGATGTCTCGTCCAAAACTACTGGCCTTCTTGTGTGTGATTCAACAAAGATAAAGGCCGCAGCCATATGTTATGTGGACAGAGGAGACAACCACATTGCCAAATCATAACCACCCTCCCCCATCACAATACCCGTGTGTTCATGCAGTCAGCCCTCTACCACTTCGTTCTTCCGATAGGTGCACTTGACGTACGCCTTATGTTCTTGGCCATCACACCACCAGTCCCATCCTGACTCTCGCCTGCAGGTGTCGGATCAGGTGGCTTGATCCTGCTCCACGTTGGTACATCGTCAAAGTCCCCATCATCCTGCATTCCTGAGTCTGGCGAGAAGATGATGGATGGCCGAGGGCATTGAGACTCAGAGTCGGGCCTCCTGATCTTTGCCACGCAGGGGCTGCTGCTGCTGTTGTTGTTATAGTTGAATGGCTTGGCCCCTGGGGATGGGGTTGGCGTGAGGTCTGGTGATGGTGAGGGTAGGGCTGCTGTGGATGCGACATAATCCCATCGGGGAGATGGGGATTCAGGCTCCTCGGCGAGGATAGAATCTAGTGGATCCTATGAAGACTGGTCAGTGATTTGTTCGAAGACCAAGGGGAGGGAGAGTGGTGTGCAAGCAAGGAGATAGTGCCTTGTTACTCACGATCACAAGTGACCTGCTTGCACAGGCATCACTGCTGCTTCTCCTGCCTACCGACAATGTATCGCCAGACAGAGTTTTGGAGCCTGTTGGGGGAGGTTTCCATAGACCTGGTTTTTGGTGTTCAGGACTTGATGCCTCCTGCTTGTCAGAAGCCACACCGGCGTTTGAGGCTCCAAACCCGGGTCTTGAGGCATTGTTCATTTTGCTCGATGGCCTTGAGGCCTGGTTTGAGTACAATGCTCCACAAAGGTGCATTTGATGTGAGGGCTTAGGTGGATAGGATTCGGTTTTTGGACAGTTAGGATAATACTGGGTGACTTTAGGTAGGTGTTGATGAGGACATAGAGAAAGCTCATTCCAAGAAAGTAGGATTGCACCCTCAACCGACTTAGGTGCCTTTTCAAGAGTCCCATAAGAGGCTCGTTAAATCAAGAGAGGAAGTCACCATACATCAGCGAGCAAACCACGCTATTTGATGCCGATTTATCCGAATATCGGCGGAGTTCCTCTGAGAAGGGGAAGTTTCGACAACCACACCTGTCGCCTCCCTTCCCCCGTTACAAGGGCACGTATCGAACTGGAAACTGGAAATCACTTCACTCAGGAAGAAACGTCATTATATGTCCAAGGACCGAAAATAAGCAAGTCATACGAAACGAAGATGAGCAAATGCAAATGTACAAAAAGAAGGTATCGTAACAAGCGCTCAACTGTCTCAAATGCTTACCATGCATATGAGCTTGAGTTTCCACTCACCATTTTGGTTTGCAATTTTGAGAAGCGAGTATAGTCATGATTGCTTCCATGTATGTTTCGAAGAGCTCGCCACGGACAGGTGTTTGGTGTTTGGGAAGCTGGAGTCGATCACACCGAGCCATAAAGCAAGGCGGCAGAACTTGTGAAAACTCACCAAAACTCATCCGTAACACTTGTATTTTTTGTAATCACCGCTTTGAAGGAGCATCTTGAAACCCAGGAAACTCTATATTGACAATTAGTTGGAGTAAGCATTCTGTCCAATCTAGGTATGCAGTTCGAAGCTGCAAATCCACCCCATTCTCGTGTTGTGATTCCCCATATTAGATGGGTAGGGATTCTGATTCTCTGAGCATATGTAGATGCTTGCCCCTTGTGTTCTCACTCCACATGGGCCAACCTTATATGACTTTGCAAAGAACATGATTGATCCTTGGAAGTCGATTCACTCAATTGATTTCGATCTCTCTCGAACCACATGTGCAGGCAGATCTGGGTAATCTTTCAACTACAGACTTGATGTTGGAGAAGCTTATACTGCCTTGGTACCTAGTAAGTCTATGCCAAAGTCCTCCATGTCGACTTCTCCCACAAACTTATCCCAGATGCCGTGACCAGGAGGAGTTGGAGCGATCATATAGCCCAGACGGAGGGAGTGTTTCAGGCCAAGTGAGCAGGATCCAACCAGCTCCTCACCAGCTATTCATCTACTGCTAGCTTAGCTAGGTAGAGGCACGATAATATAACGAAAAAGCAGGACTAGATTGTGCACCTGCAAGTGTGGATAACTGGTGGTTGTTCGGTCTCCACCAAAGCATACAATTGCCGCCGTCGGGAAGAAGGTGAGTCTGTCCCTGCAGGGTGCCTAGTTGCCGAAGTGTAGCAGCATGATGAATTGTTGGGCAAGACATGCAGGTGAAGCAGTGTCCGAGCACTTGATACAGAAAACCTGTTGATTCCATAACGAAGTCTGGTGGGCTCTTTAATTTGTCTGGTAGTTTCATTGAATGTACTGTCTGGAAAACTTAGTTTGAAGTCTGCTGTGAGATCATGAAGTGAGGTGAACCTCCCACGAATCGGCATTATTGCGAGGTAAAGTGGACCTTCAGGTCCATCCAGATGCTATATGCAAATGCAAATGCATGGGCAGTGTGTGGATCTGGTCCAGGGCCCCGGACCCTGTGTCAATCAATTTTCGGTTGCCTTCGATCCGAGCCTTACCGTATTTGAAGTGGCGTAAGGTTCGAGAACACCGGTCTGGTAGGAGTATCATCTACTGTAGGTACTCTGTGCTGGAAATGGTCTTGGCAAAAGGCAACAGATGCAAGTGTTGTGGCATCGTGCTATCAACCTTGAAGCATTTGGAGATCACCCCGGCAAGCAACATATTTCTAGTATGTTTTCTTATCACCCCATAGGAAGGAAGGAGAAGAGAAGACTCCAGGGCGGAGACAGGAGGCAGGAATAGATGGCATGCAGCAATCTCCACTTGTGAACACGGAAAGGAATATCAATTGATCATCCCACCATCAAGAGAACTCCAGATATCACCACGTCCAATACTGTACTATACATATGAAGGTACCTAGGTATTTTGGTTCCACTTCCCCGGAAAGAGACATCCAACATCGAACAGACACCCCAAAAAAAAAGGTATAAGTTTCAGAATGTAAGTTGCCGGGAAATTGTTTTCTCTCCCTTGTCTTTCTTGTTCGTTCTCTTGTACCTTCAAACGTTCCAGCAAAGTAGCCCAAGGAAAGTGTCATCCTGTCAAGACCTGCGGGCAACCCCATCAATCTCGGAGGAAACCTTGGAACGTCTTCCGGGCCATCGATGTGAAGCTGGGGAATCCTCGACACAACCATGAAATTCCCCTCCATCAATTTTGTGTAACCTAGACCCCACTGCAACACCACCCGAGGCTACACATTCCAGATGTCACTCACACACAGAGTTCCCGGAAATGGCTTGTGAATATCCAGGTATTTATTGCTCATTATTTTGTTCAGGATGATGCAACTGGGGGGTTGGAACTTGGCCTTGCTCCCCATCGACAGACAGCTGGAGTGGCCAAGATCTTGACAACCTTGGAAGTCGATCGACAAGTCACATCTCATTCTGGTCTGATGAAACAACGGTCCGTTTGCAGCCTTCTGGTCCAAATTAGCCCAGCTGCGGCTCCTGGAGGAATTATATTAGGAATGACTTCTTGTCCTACAATATTATGGATGGCCGCATATGCGCTGACGCCTTCAAGGCCACCCTCCACTGCCCTTGCTTCAATATGCAAGTGGCAGAAGCGTTTGAAGGATCCGGTTTTCATCGTAATTCAATGCTCCTTCGCACCAAGCAATTGCGCAGATGAGGCGTGGGGTCACACTTTGCAACCTCGTCACCCCCCCTCTGGCATACCGCCATCTCGGACCCCAAGTATGGATGTAACTGAACCTACCTCACTGTCTCCCCTCCCGCCTTTTTCAGATGACCCAACTCCAGCTCGAACTTCTTACGCACGGTGTATCCGAAATCATATCCAGTACCGATTTCACGAGGCAATGTCCGGTGGTACGGATAACGCGAGCAGTAACGATTACAGCAAGGCTTCTAGTGAGGGTATTTCCCGTCAACCCGGTCTCTTCACAGCTCTTTACAGCAAGCAGTCTTCCAGCAGTGGTGTAGCGCGGATGTAGCCAGCCTCTTCACACCCACCCGCCTTATCGCCCCCAAATCCTTGCTCCTAGGATCCTTTGCCTTTGGGATCCTGGGAACTACATAATGCGGCGCCTTTCAAGTTTCCACTATCCCGCGACCACTTCTCACGCGGCCCCCATCGACCGCCTCTTGCCTGCAGATCCGCCATTGCTGATCCTCTAGGCTCATCCAGCCGTTGAGGGCAATAACACTCTACTTCGGAGACTTCGTACAGAAAGGATATGATGGACGGCAAGGGACCTTCGGTTCGCGTGCCTGCTGTTGCGCTGGTCTCGTTCCGCACCAGAAACTCCTCGGTCGTCGTTGGTCCTAATCTGCCCTCAGGGCTGGAACTCCCTGGCGCGAGCCTAGCTCCGTTCGTTCGTTCCTTGCTTGCCGGCTCTACCTAGGTATCTGTAGACCAGGCATCGGAGTAGCTTGTCAAGCAGGACCCCGTTCTCTGCAGGGGCAGTTGAACAAACGACCTCTTCCATGCCAGAAAAAGGTTTGTATACCCGTCTTAGCACATCTGGTATCTAAGTATATATCACCGCGCCGCACTACTTGTTCCCGCTTGTGCGACTGTGTACCAGGCCGTTTGTCGAGTGACTTGTCGTTTCGTTTGTCGTTCTTCCAATTTCTCTATTTTATATTATTATTCATTCTATGTTACAGTTGCTTTGGGGTCGTCATGCCTGTATATATCCTGAAGGAGCCAACCGTTGCATGTACCCTTCAACGTCCCGACTCTAGGCCCCGTCTGTTTCTTGGCCACACTACCTACGCCTCAAGTCGTCAACAATTTATCGTGCCTTATGGGACTGGCACTGTTCAGAGATAGGTCGGGAGGCAGGTACTGTGCAATTCCCCTGCTGATGATTTCGTCGTTGTTGGTTTGCTTTTTCCACCGCCAATTCACATCTTCCCCCGTTGCCCCAGCAGGCAGACTTTCTTTGTTCTCCCGTCTGACCGCCGCTCAGCGACTATCCTATACCGGTCCTCGCTCCGTTCTTAGTCTTCTAGTGCTTCTACTCCTTGGATGCGTGACGTGGATTTGAGCTATCCGCTGCCACCTTGATGACTTGTCTGGTCTATTCCTAATTACACTGCTTGAGGTGGAACTGCTTTATATCCAGGCTGCTTATATGTGCCCCCGCTTGCAACAATGGGCTTCCTGAAGATCTTCACCCGGAGACCAGGCAAGGATAGATCCAAGAGCCATAACACCCAACTCGGGCCGGGAACGCCTCTGCAAGGTAAATACAGCTTCAACCTTCGTTCTGGGCAAGACTGCTCACACAATGGGTCTCACAGGGACACGACCTGCACCTGATTGTCGGGCAGAGGCATTAGACACTGTGAAATCACTGCATGAGAGATCACATCGGCCGCGAAAATCTTCAGCGCAGTCAGATTACTTTGAAATGCGGTCTCGTACTCCGGGTATATCTCGTCGTCGAGGCCGTATTTCGGAAGACCGACCGGGAACTGCGGCGAGCAATCATAGTGCCACTCAAGACTGGTTCCAATCTCCGGCACGGCCAAGGCGTGAGCCACGAAGGCCTCCAATTTCCTTCAAGAAGCCTAGCTCCTCGGCGTCCTTGTCTACGGCATATTCAAGTTCAGCCCAAGTCGACGACAGGGGAAACGAGGATGGCCTGGCGGGCATACGCGGACGCAATAGTTCGATATCGAGCGTTGGGAGCACACGATTCAAAGATGTTCTGGACGCCCAGGAAGCAATACGACCAACCGACTTCCGAAGCCGCCTGCAGGCTACTGGTGCAAGGGACTATGGCGAAGATGTGGCAGATCGCAACATGGTTCAGATTGGGAAAAGGGACAATCATGCTGTTCTGTCACCACGACCTGCCAATAAACGATCCAAGTCTCTCAACTCGGCCAGCTACTTCTCTCATTTCAAGCAAGCCTACATGAAGGGGCAAATGTTTGGCTCCGTTGTGAGGGAAACGTCGTCTATGAACGAGGTGGAAGAAGTGAACTCAATTTCGAGACGCAACAAGCAGCGATTGTCTCTGAATACGTATATCCCTAGTGGTATGGCGTCTCCTATCAGTCCACGGTCTGCCAATACATCTCCCGGTCTGCCCGGGATCACTGAAACCAAGGACTTCGCGCTCCCAAATGGCAGACCTGCGAGTGCTGGTCGATCTCACAACCCCTCACCCACAGTTGGCAACTTCTCCTTCCCGAAGTCGTCAAAGGGTCCACAACGGACGGTACTCGAATGGAGAGAGTTCTTGTCGCGCTATGGATATGGCGACGATGTCGACGACAAACTTGACGAGGGTCGAGTCCCTGATAACAGGTCCGAATCCGATCTGTCAAGTCACCAAAGATTATCAAGCGTGAATGTGTCGTATTCATCGCTTCCCAGGTATCCACGGAGAGAGAGCCATCAGTCTTTCATGTCTTCTCTCGCCTCCTCTGTGGTCAGTCGGCCCTCGTCTCTTGAAATCACACCGTTGACCTGGCCTAGGCCGAGGAACGAAGAGACGTTGGTTGACACCAAGGCGACCTCTGATGACGTTGACGGAGCAGACGGGAGAGCACAGTCTCGATGTAAGTGCATAACGCAATCTATTAAAAACGTACACCGCTGACCCTTCCAGTCTCGCAGCGTCATTCCACGGTGTCCAACAGCAGTGAAGACCAACGTGGGTTTCATAGACCTAAGAGTATCGGCTTGCTGTCGTCTCCACTAGAAGCTGATGAGCAAGTACCGGAACGGCCCAGCAGCACTCACAACGGGTCTACCTCGGAGGCATCCAAATCCGAGTCTACTGGAAGTTCGAATGTCTACTCGATGAACAGCGACCGCCCTCACTCAAGGCATACCGCATCCACATCCCTCGACTCCACCCAGGCGTTTTCAATACGCAAGAGCGAAGAGAACTCAATATCTGTCAGCAAAGGCCAGCCGGCTACCAGTAGCAGCTGGTCGCCAGAGACACTGTCTACAGCGTTCAACATCGACGATTACGTCTCTTCTGACGACGAGTCCTTCACCACCGCCAGGAAGCGCACACGTCCCTCTGCTGAAGGTGAGGAAGACTTGCTCTTCAAGCCGGGGTATGGGATCACGGGCGTGGCTTTGCCAGGACTTGAAGAGATAGAAGAGGATACCGTATATCCTACGCACCATTACCGCTCTAGCAGGAGTAGCTCCGTGTCATCTGATGGCTCTGCTGCAATCGCTGCTGGTCCCGTTGATAACCGGTTCAGTATGGCACGAGACATACCAATGCCGCTGAGACAAGTACGAAGCGACCCGGAGATGGAACTATATGGTGGGACGTTTGGGCGGAGCTCTATGCGCAATTATTTCAGGGACTCCGAGATGAGTGCCTCTGCTGGGGAAGAAAGGGGCATGCCCTTTGCAGCGGGGTTCGACGATTATTTCCTGCCGCTGTCCATAACTACCACGGCGAACAGTGAGAACGGGGTGCACGACGATGTGCTCGCCTCGAACCTGCGCTTGTCTGCGCTGGGGCACCCCCAAGACGGGGACGTGGGCACTGATTCTGGAGCGGTCAATTCCGCGGCGGAGATGATCAGAGAGAAAGGGAGGGTCGATATTGCTACCGCTATCAGGATAAGGAAAGAGGAGAAGGCGAGAAAGCGAGCCGAGGGCCTGAGGCACAGCCGAGAAAAGAGGATGACGAGGACATCTGGCGAGATGGAGACTGGAGAAATGGCGAGGCTCAAGGGCCAGCTTGACGATGACGAACGATGAGGCTCGGGATCGTCAAAAGGCAGGAAGTTACTGACGGTCAGGATAAAGAGGTCGCTGTCGAATGAGCGAGATGCGAAAGAAGCATGTTACGACAACGGAAACGAAAGCGACCGATGAAGGGGTCGAACTCCATGGCCATGCCATTTTCCTTTGTGCTTGGCGTCTTTTCAAACTGGTTGGATATCCCGAGTTCATGCCTATTTGTGGCAATACAATTCACTCCTGTTATTTTCTTCGTCTGTTTCCAAAGAGCAACAATGGCGAGCATTGGCGTTATTTATCTGCGAGTGGCTTGGGGTAGGGCGTCAGCAAATCAATCAGGCGAGATATCATAGGATCTTCCTGAGGGCAGGTTTGATGGCCCTCAGTGGCTTAATTGATGAGATACCGGGTTTACAAACCAAATTATCATATTTTTTCCAAGCTTTGGGTAGCGAAGTTGACCCCCTTACTTTCCAAAGGGACCTTTATCCTGCGCACCATTCCTCCGAACCATGATGCTGGAGTACCAACCCATATACCACAGCCCACGGTGATATACCCAAGTTCGACAGTCCCATAGTCCGGGAAATCATTGCAATTTCCCGTATTATTTGGGGGTAGGATGGGATGGATGGTATACCCAGCCACGGCTGCTGTTTTCCTGCCAGACGGTGTTCCTGACGGAGCATGATAAATGAAAATGCTGCATATTTTAACGCTTCATGTATGACTGGGAGACGATCATGAACTCTCCAAATCCCCCGCCAAAGCCCCTTCCAGCCAGGCAGGTCAAGCCAGGCAGACAGACCCCCTTGGTTCTAATCCCAAGTAGTCCCCGACTCCCTCTCGCCCCACGCCCTCTTCCTCTCTCAACGCAACACCCTCTCCTTGTCAACCCCCGCCATCCCCCCCCCGCTACTACTAACCCCTTACCTATGCCTGCCCATATTCCTAAACAGCACGCCGCCAACGACGCCGGCGACGACCGCGATGCCACTGACGATGGCGACGCCCACCAGGCCCTCCTTGGCGACCTTGTCGTCTATCAGCGTCCGGAGGTTCGACGCCTGCAGGTTCGCGGGCTCCCGCTGGATCAGGAGGTCGTTGTACCGCCGGGCCTCGGCGTAGTTGCCCAGCTTGAAGTTGCCGAGGGCGAGGTAGTAGAGGCACTCGCGGCGGCGCTCGGGGGAGGTGCGGAAGATCTCGGAGAGGAGCATGACGCCGAGCTGTTGGTCGTCTCGGCGGGTGGATTTTACGAGGCCCTGGAGGGAGAGAGAGAAGGATGTATGGTTAGCTGGGAGGATCTTTTCTTTTCTGAGGAGTTGTTGAATAAGGAACTGTGAGGAAAGGGGTGGTGGGTGTTGAGGGGGGGGGGGCTTGGATTTGGGGAGGGGGAAGGGAAGCGTCGTACCCATGCGAAGTTGAACTTGGTCTGTACGCCGACCATCTCGCCCTCCTTCTCATATTGTGCGCGCAGGACCTGAAGCTCTGCTGGGTTGAGGGGCGTCTCCGCGTCGACGGCATCTGGGTTGGGCGTCAGCAAAATATTACGGCAAAGGGGGACTGTCGAGTCCGCCGGCCCTCGGTAACTCCTCTTGACTTACATGGTAGGTTAGACCCCATCTTGACGGTGACTTGTTCCAGAGCTTTCGTGGCTGTTGGTGTTCGTGACTTTGGTTCTTGTTCGAGGATGGTAGGTTCGTCAGAGAGAAAAAAGAGTGGACGTTTCCTAGGTCGTCGTTTAGGAGTTATGTTGTTCAGGTTCTAGTTGTAGTAGACTAAAGGAGGCGAGTTATTGATCATCAGGCCTCCATTTCAATGAGGTTCTTGCTAACCCCTGTAACGCCCTGCTTCAGTGGGCGCAGTGGGCGCAGTGGCTAGGGAGCTCGGGCCTCCAATGACGCTGTAGTATAAAACATGGGGGGATCCCTGATGGCTTTGATGGGCATTTGACGGCACTGATAAGATAAGACTTTTGTGCTGTCGTCCCGGTGATACGCTTTTGTTTGGAAAACCCCAGCAAACCCCTGCAGATTAACGATTAACCATTTCCCAACTCTTCAATCACCACTTCAACGACAAGACAGTCTATTCACGACAGCATTGCACCGCCACCACCACAAGCACCACCATACCAAACAGATATCGAAACCAACCTCTACATCCTGACTCAATCGAATCAACAACCCGCTCTTGGTATCAACCATCAGACAAGATGCTTCTCGAAGAGGACCCCGCAACTGTAAGCCCACCCAACATCACCCAAAACGCGCCCCGTACCCGTTGAAGCCCTCAAGTCCTTGAAGACTAACCCACAACCCACTTCCCAAACACAGCTCATCAACCACACAATATCCAACTTCAACGTCCACCCGGACAAGGCCGCCGTAGCCCGCGTCAATGACTCCATCTCGACACTGCAGCAGGCGCGCGACCTGCGCATGAAGGAGGCCGAGGGCGCCCTCCGCAAGCTCTCGCGGCAGCTCTCGACGATGCAGTCGCAGCACCAGGAGCTCGTGTCGACGCACTCGGCCGCGGAGCACGCCTCGGAGATCTCGCGCCTCGACACGCAGAAGTTCCGCATCGCCAAGGCCGCCAGCGACCTCGAGATGGACACGGAGAGGCTGGCGGGCCAGCTGGCCGACCTGGGCGCCCGCCTGCAGGAGCTCGAGCTGCAGGGCGTCGAGGGCGGCGAGGGCGGCCGGGACCCCGTCGAGGACGAGGTCCTGCTGCGGCTCAAGGTGTACCGGAGCCTGGGCATCGACATCGAGAGGGACCCCAAGGACGGGGACTTCTCGCGCGCCGTGGTGCGGAACGACCGGAAGGGGGATGTGCACGTTGTCAATCTGGATAAGAAGTTCTCGAGGTTCTTTTATGCCAACTACTTCTGGCAGACTCTGTAAGAGAGGCCCGGTGTGGAATAGGTGGGATATGGGACCCGGATAGGTGGCAGCTGAAGGGCTCTTGTGCATTATCCTATGGGATGGGTGGCTACGGAGCGACGCTTTCGACCCCATAGGGAGGGACACAGTTGAGGGGTTTTTACTGTTTTGCGGAAAGCAGAGGGGGATTTGACTTTTTGATACCAGCCCTCTCTCTATAACTTACGGCTGTTTTTGGGCGTTCCGGGGTCAGGAGTATGGCCACTACTTTAGCTGGGTCGGAGTAATATGGCAACAGATTTACGACAAGGAATTGATGATTGTATGGATAGATGGACACAAACATGGCATGTCTTCATTAATTCGTAGCGGGCGTGATCCGTACGTATACTATGTTAAATACGATCATCCATCCGTGAGACCTTGCCCAGCTCCAGGTTGTTTTAAATCAAAACGCCGTGCATGACCCGCTGGTAAACACTCAAGCTTCATCCAAACCATTTCCTTGCCTCCATGCGCTTTTCCATGCGTGAAATTTTCTGTAAAAAGACCAACCAACTCCTGTGTGTAGATAGCCCACACCGTGTTCAAGCACGATGCATTGGTTTTGCATCCGTCAGGATGTCAAATAACCCCACTAGCCGACCTCTTTTCAGCCCTCGGAGAAACAACCCGCGGGAAATAGGAGCCATCGGTCCCGTCCGCCGTGGTCAAGAGTGGCAGCAACTTCGTCGGCGTCCTACCACCACTACCCTTGGCACTCCCGTCCTTCTCCCTACGCTCTCCACCCCTCTTGGTGCCGTACTCAGGCGACGACCTCTCCTCCGAGCCCAGCCGCACCCCCGAGGGACTCCTCATCATCAGATACTCCCCACCAGTATTGGCCCCGGGCGTCGCCGACCCCGCGCCAGAGGGTGAGCGGTGGTGATGCCGCCAGTGGTGATCCAGGGGCAGCGACAGCCTCGAGTTGATATGCGTCCACGCATCGTCGTCGTCGTTGGCAGTCTTGCCGTTCAGCCGCCAGCCCCCGACGCCCTCGAAGTCGCGGTCTATGCCGACTGACGAGGGCATCATCACGAAGGAACTGCGCTTGCTCCCGCCGTTGATGCCGTTCCCATTACTATGGTTGCTGTTGCTGTTGCTGTTGCTGTTGCTATTGCTGTTGTTGTCGTCTGTCGGCGTGACGGAACCGAGGGAGATGTAGCTCGCGCCGCTGGTCCTCCGCCGCCTGTGGTGGCGTACTACTGCTACCTGCCGGGCTGTGGTTGGCGAGCTGTGCTCGCTGGCGATACCGTTGGCGCCGCTGGCGATGGGTGAGAGTGAGGGTGGCATGCTGGATGCTGCGGGTGCCGCTGGGACAGTGCTTGCATTTGCGTAGCCCCTGAAGAGGGGGTAGACGGGTCGGCCGGCGACGTATTGTGGGACCATGTTGACTGCTATGTCGACGTAGACGAGGGCGACCCTGAACATCAGGACGGAGAAGGCGAGGGTGGTGGTTATGCCTGCAAGTATGGCTAGTGGTATGGTGACGACGAAGAGAAAGGGCACGATTAGCCCGTAGACCGGATTGAGTATTGCCATGTTGTGAGAAGATGTGTGTGGGTGAGCGAGTGAGTGAGTGAATGAATGTTGGTGGTGGAGGGTGTGATGTCTCACATGGTCGGAGGGGTGATCTTGTTCAACCGATGAGCATGGGGAGAGAAGAGAACACTGAAGCACAAGAATACAATAAACATATCAGCCTTGAAAGATATGATGATGGTGAGGGCTGAGGGCGGATCTACACAAAAAGAGGGGTCCAAATCCGGGGTTTACTGGAGATCGCTGTCTGGGGTAGTGTATGTACGTACTAAGTATGCGTGGTACTTCACTTGTTACGGAGTAAGTTGGACGGTTATGGTCGCATTGAGTGGCACCAAAGACCAAAGCTGACATGTGAAAGCCAGTGGAGAGATTCCATTCAAGTGCTAAAGCATAACTGCAGCTGCAGCTGTAACTGCAACTGTAACTGCAACTGTAACTGCAACTGCAGGCATATCTCCGGGGGTGATAGGCGCTAAAAATGACGCATCCCAAGCCATTCACAGGACTAATTATCCCTACTGTACCACTCACTTACCATCTTCTGTCTTGTTGGACCCTGGATTTCGACCAGCTCAGCTGAGTGTCAAGCTACTGTGGTATTTATACTACACAGTAGGTAAGTATAACAGATACCTTAGACCTGCCCAGGTGGATATTTACGTGTACAAAAGGCGTGGGTTGATTTGACTCCGCCCCTGACTTGCAGGTGGACCAACCCATCGTCCGCAAATGCGCATTGCCAGTGACAGACAGACGCATCAAGTGGAATTGAAGAGGGTTATCCAGGTCAACTTCCGAACTGCTCGTCAGTCAAGGTCACCAGCCTGGAATTCACACACAGTATACCTACCACTCGAGTGCAATTATTAGCGTCCTTGAAAACTATTAGAGCCTCCACGCAGAGCCGCATCCTCTTACATCATATTATACCCACCGCCGCCCAGGATCTGATCTGATGTCAATCAGTTGGGATATAAGAGACTGACCTGACCCTTCACATTGTGCCTTTTGGTCTACATTGTTCAACCTGGACCGTGAACATCGACTACAAACGTGCCGTGTTCAACCTCCGACTAGCAACACGACCTTATTTGAGTTACGCGTGTATTCACAGACGAAATAACCCAGCATGGGAGAAGACAACACCAACGCCAATGCCAACGGCACACAGCCGTTCCCTTGGGATCTAGGCATCTTCGACGCTCACTGTCATCCTACAGACACCATGTCCTCTATCCCTAGCATATCATCAACCATGAAAGCCCGCATCTTGACCGTCATGGCCACCCGCTCTCAGGACCAGGACCTAGTTGCACAGGTAGCTGAAGAGCACCGTGTCAAAGGCCGCGAGGCTATTCACGATAGCCTCTCCGACAGAATAGTCCCCGCCTTTGGCTGGCATCCTTGGTTCTCTCACCAGTTATACGACGACAGCTTGCCTGTCGAGGAAGCCACTTACGACCCATCATCTCCAGACTTGGAAGGTGAGAAACAGCGCCACTACAATGCTGTGCTATCACCATCTCCCCAAACCAAAGACGACAAAGACTTCATAATACAGCTTCCCACGCCTCAATCATTGTCATCCTTGCTGTCACAGACCCGAAGCTACCTCGAGGCCCATCCTTTTGCGCTCGTTGGCGAGATAGGAATCGACAGAGCTTTCCGTCTTCCCAGCCATGGAGTCTTCCAGGGCGATCCGGAGAAGGGAATGACCCCAGGACGACGCAATGGCGAAAGTCTGTCCCCGTATCGGGTCAATGCAGACCATCAAGTTCGGATCTTCAAGGCCCAGCTCAATTTGGCCGGAGAGGTTGGCCGACCTGTCAGTGTCCACGGCGTGCAGGCGCCTGGAATATTGTACGACGCATTGAAATCTACCTGGAAAGGCCACGAGAAAAGGGTGGTCTCGAGCACGGAGAGGAGACGCATAGCCAAGGGCGTCAACGAGGATTTCTCCTCCTCAGAATTCGAGGACGACGACAATGCGAACGATGCTGCGGATGTGCAAAGGAGGAAAAAGTATAAGCCAAAGCCTTACCCACCTCGCATCTGCCTGCACTCCTTCAGCGGCGGGGTCCAGACGCTCAAGCAGTACGTCGACGATCGCAGCTGCCCCGCAAAGATTTACTTCTCTTTCAGCATGTGTGTGAACTACTCGACGGGTGGTCACGAGCGTGAGAGGAAAAAGCATATCGCCGACGAGGTCATCAGCGCGTGTCCGGATGACAGGGTGTTGGTTGAAAGTGACCTCCACACCGCAGGAGATAATATGGATGATGCGCTGGAGGAAATGTATAAAAAGGTGTGCGAGGTAAAAGGATGGGAACTTCGGGAAGGCGTGGAGAGGATCAGGGACAACTATGAGGCTTTCATTTTTGGCTGAGCGATATTGCTGCCCTGAACTGCTGAAGAGCACTTTGGTGAACGACCGCTGCCGGAAAATATCACTGCAGAAGTTCTCGTCATATAATTTGTGCCTTCTGCTTGACATCTGGACCTGTGGTATTCAAAAGAACAACAAATCCTCCTCCCTCCAACCCATGTATGCGAAGTGTTCTCGGACGCTTCTCTCCATCGACTCGGGTCCACAAACTATGACCAGCTCATCCCGATCCTTGCCCGGCGGCCCAACCTCACTCTCAAACAACTTCCTGTCCAGTCTGCCCTTTGCCCCCGTCCACCCGTCATCCGGCCGACTCAGGGAATGTATCAACCTGCACCTGTCCTCTTTCCCGTCAGTGAGGACATCCATCTCCAGCTTGCAGAGGATATCCTCCTCGGTCCGGTTCCCATCCAGCACGAAGCAGTGCGTCTCATCCTCCGGATCCTTCAGAACAGCCCTCAGCACCGAAAATATGGGCGTGATGCCGCTGCCCGCGCATATCATCACAAACCTCCTGACCACCCTCTCCTTCCCGCCAACCTTACACCTCCCCCTTCCGAGATACTCAAACCTTCCCACCGGCCCCTTGAAGTCCACCCAGTGACCCAGCGGTATCGAGTCCAGGGCCTGTGTCATGGTCCCGCCTTTGGACTTGCCGTCCTCGCTCGGGCGATAGACCTTGACGAGCAAGTCCAGCTTTCCCCTCTCAATGGCGGAGTCTGACAGGGGCGTGTACGCCCGGATGATGGCCTCGCGCGTGACGGGGTCCCGCAGGCGCATTAGTATGTGTTGGCCTACGGAGAGGCCGATCCCTTGCCCCTCGTGGTCGAGCGTGAAGGTGAAGATCTTGGCGTCGCTGCTGACGGGGGTCTTGCATGTCAGCCTCGCCTTGTGCCATGTCTTGGGGTGGAGGAACATGGACCGTGGCTCCGATAATTCTGAGCTGCTGCTGTGCTCGCCGGAATTGACGAGTTTCTTCCTGGAGTCCTTGTCCAATGTGCCTATATGATATGAAGGCATCATGGCCTTGGCATTCTCGCTGTCTGTTGTTGTCATACGTCAATAGTAGGTCAGGACTGAGGGAGGCAGTGAACAGCTTACGGATGGCCATGAATTCCTCCGTGACGTCCTGCCCGGCGGCTCCAATGATTGACGCGGCGCCTCCTGGATGTTCCTCGAGGAATTTGGTGCCATCGTACACCTCGCCGCTGAGGACAAACCAGGGTTCCTCCTCTCCTTCGTGCTTCTTCATCTCCTCGATGCTTATCTCCCTCTCCACATCTTTGCTCACCATGGCGATCACCTTGTCAGGCTCAATTAGTGGCTTCTTGTCTCCTGCTTCGCCCGGCTCGACCTCGCCCCAGTATCCGTTGGACAGATTCCCACCTCCTTTCTTTACCCTCTCCATCCAGCCACCGGGTATCAAAGCTGGCTGTGTTGGATGTTCGAACCTTAGCGCGTCTCCTTCCCGGTGTATCACCACCCGGTACCAAGGGTTGTTCATCATCCCCAGCACGCTCCAGTACATATCCCGCGGCTGCACCATCATTCCCTCGTCCATGGCTCGGACCATCATGTCGCCGGTACAGACATCATTGTCTGTGAGGTCTCGTAATGGGACGTCCAGGGACCAGAAACACCAGCAGAAGCACGTCTCCCGCCAGCTCATGTCCAGTCTCCCTCCAAAGAGCATCTCCCCCTCGCCAGCGAGGCGGTACTCGTCTTCCGGGTAGTTGATCCCGGCCAGACGCCAGGACTTGCCCCGATCGAGGGACAATTCGACGCGGGTAACACGTTTCCCGCCGCCAGAATACGCATATCCCTGCACCTTATAAGTCCCGTTGCCCCCCTCTTTCTCCCCTTCGCCCTTTCCACCACCATCCGCCTCCACCTCCACCTCCACCCTCTCGTCATGCGCCGGCCTAGCCACCGCACTATTCGTGTTCAGGTCATAAATAGCATACCTCTCATCCCTCCAGGTCCCAGGCAGGTCCGCGCTCTCCGCGGGGCTGATGGACGTCGGCAGCACCCTGTTGTCGTATATATGATACCAGTTGTCGCTCGGCTCCGCCGTAACAACAATCCTCCGCAGCCACTTGACACTCCGCCCGCCAATCTGGCCCGGCACCACGACCCGCAGCGGCCTCCCGTGGTCCGGGGCCAGCGCCTCGCCGTTCATGCGGTGCGCCAGGAGCACCCCGCGCGCCGGGTCCATGGCCCAGCCGAGCCTGATGCTCGTGCCGTAGCACCCGTTGGGCAGGCTCTCGGCGCCCTCGAAGCAGACGTACCGGGCACGCTGCTGGCCTTTACCACTGCCACCACCACTGCCACCGCCGCGGACGAGCGGTTTCGCCCTGGACAGGAGGGCGGCCAGCGGCACGCCGGTCCACAGGGCCGTCGCCAGGCCGGCGGCGCCCCACGAGAAGCCCTTTGTCTTGCGCACGACGTTCTGCTCCTTGCGGCGGTTGCCCGCGCACACGAGCGTGACGGGGTACGTGACCTGGTCGAACCTGTCGGCGTCGACGAGGTCCCGCAGGGTCAGGGACAGGGGGTTCTCGACGAGCCCCTCGACGGTGAAGGCCCAGTCCAGCATGCCGTCGTCATCATTGTCACTGGGGACGCGCGGGACGGCGCCGTGGTTCCGGACATAGTGCAGGTCCCGGGTCGTGAGGAAGCCCTCGTCCCAGAGCTCCGTCAGGGGCGGCTCGACGTTGAAGGGGTGGGCGCCCGTCAGGCGGATGAGGCGGGGGTCGCGCGGGACGTGGTTGTCCGGGGTCTTGAGGTCCTCGGGGAGGACGGACTGGGGTTCTCTCGGACGGGGTGGGAGGGGGTAGGGGCGGTGTTGTGGGTGGTGGTGGTGGTCAGGGAGGAGGAGGTCGGGGAGGGGGGTGTGTTCGCCTATCTGTGAGTCTGTGTCGCTCTCTGTGCTTGAGCTGAACCCTGTGGTTGTTGATGGAGGACTGGGAGGGGGTTGGGGCTGAGAAGTTGGTTTCTTCTGTTTGGATTCATCCATTGGCGACGCCATTCTATTAGCCTAGAGTATATATAGTAGCCATAGACACAAAGGGATACGGTTCTGAGCTAGACTAGGGCCATGATAGAATGTGTTTGTGTCGTGTGACGAGAGCCGAGTAGATGCTATTGTACAATTTCATCTCCCATCCTATGGATTAAGCCAAACAGGAAACAGGAATTATATATATATTATTCGAATACGAGCGGCGAGGGGTATCTTGATGGAATATATAGGAATTCAAAGCAGATAACGACCCACGATCGAACAGACCTTCTCGAAACAGATGCCTAGGTGTCAGCAAGATGAGGAGGAGAATCAGAGAATCACCGATGTAGTAGTAGTTAGTAAGATCTGACGTCGCTTAAAGATCATAAGTACTCACAATACTATCTAGATGGGCAGAGGGCGTGGCCTAGAGCCAATCTAGAGTTGGCTGACTATCGAATGGGCCAACGACGCCCTCGTTCCATTGCCGCCAACACTAGCCAGGGTAATGCAGCCATCATCCCACCCAGCCTACCGGTATCGTTCCCCGGATAGTTCCCGCGGAAATGCGTCTCACTTTTCTTTTTCTTTACTTTTCGTGGGGGAGTCCTTGTCTATCATCTCATCATCCCCCGTCGCTCGTGTGTCTTTTTCTTATCAGTAACCTGAACGGGATGGACTTCTGTAAACGGCCGCTGGTTCGTATGTATCACCAGGGGTCATTGGCGGATCTTGACCGAAATCCGCAGGGGAAGAACGCATCGCACGACAGCAGGTTAATCTTGGAAAAAAGAAGAAGAAGAAGGAGAAGGGAGATTGGCCACTATCCAGATGTAACATCCACCCGTTATTCCTAGACTCGAGTTGATGAGGTCCTCGGGAGTACATGATTCTCGTCGAATATAAACCCGGAAGGAGTTTGCGTGTCGAAGCCATATAGAATCGTGGGGCCCTTATCTGAGACAGACCAGTGAACCACTCGTCAACTTGTTGCACAACAATACTCAGAATCAATAGTAGCAGCATTGTGTTTGTATCTACATGTAAGTATATAAGTACTTAGGTAGTATTCAGGGGTAGTCACAAGCATACTTACCGATGTGTCCTGATATACCCGGCTTTACTCTGTGTGTGTCCCATCTCCGACCAGAGTTCGGAAGTACTTCCTTGTAAAGGCCAATGGCTAACAATATGTATCTGCATGTGAAAGCAGCCTTGGAAGAAGCAACGTTCTGATTTGTATGTATGCATGTAACTGCCTTGTAGCCCATTCTCTTCTTGACAACAGCAATCGATATCGACGGACAAGGGGAGAGTTCCCCCAAGAATATCCCGTATCTACTCCGAATTTGTCAACAGTATGACACACTGAAGATAGAATATTGTTGGAGCTTTAGGTCCTGTCATACTGTCGATATTTACCTCGAAGTAGTAGCTTCGGGGTGGTGTACAACACCATACCGGTACCCCCCTCACCGGGGCCCTTCAAATGCGTGCTGGAGACTCCAACCTCCTTGCACTACAGTTAAAGGTAGTCGTACGAAGCGTCGTTCCGGTTCCTGATGGGTTGACCTCGAATATCTCCCAGCTTGACCATCCGCTTCGGCTGAACAGTGATGTGGGCGTGTGAGATGAGGTCTGAAGCGGAATATGTCCAAGGGCTCCACCCATCTTGCTCCATTCCTTCGTACGGCTTCATTCTCTCGCGCTTTCGAGCAACTTCCTGAAGGACTTCGACAACCTCTGTCCGCGCCCGATCCACGAGACTATCGACATCAGCCTGTTTCTCCTCGGTCGAGCCTGCGGTCCAGTCTTCCAGGCGGACATCGGGGTTGATAACTTGCCAGCCGCTGCCGTCAGTTCCCGCGTTCACGTCGTACATCAGCACATCTCTCCCCGTCCTATGATATGTCGGACCAAAAACCACGGAGATTTGTTCCAGGTCCCTGAAGAACCGAAGGCAACGCTTGAGCGCATCCCAGCCACTGCGAGGCGGAGGGCGCGTATCCTCCTCGTCCTGATACACATCCTCCAAGACGTCGTCAAAGCACTTCGAGGACAACGCGAGGTGCTTGATCCTCCATGGCTTGGTCCAGTTGCGGTCCTTGAAGGCATACTCCAGGAGGTCCCGCGGGTTGTCTATCCAGAAGACGTCGATGTCGCTCATGAAGGGTCGGTCCGGCATGTCGAACCAGTACTGGCGCGGGTGGCCCGCCGCGACCCCTTTCCGTTCCTCCTGTAGCATACTAAGGGCATAGTTCCGTGATTCCTTATTCAGACGCATAATCGCGGGACGCTTTTGCTTGGGCACCAGCAATTTGCGGAACGTAGGGTAATAGTTGCGGCCCCCGCCCTCTCCATCCTCATAAAAAGTCCATGTCCAGAAATCCTCCTCGTGGAAGCTGTAGACACTGGGACCCGGCAGCATCGCCAGCTTCCAGATCTCTTGGCGGATCTCCGGGGGAATCGTGTTGAATGTTGCCATGGTGGAAGATGTACAGGGTCAAGTACGTAATGATGCGGCGTGGATGCCTCGCCTCAGTCGTGTCCGGATATCACCGCCAATGAGTCTGCAAGGGCACAACATGTACACCCCCGTACGGAAGGATGATACCGTGGCTGAAAGCAAGATGAGTCTGCGAGGCTGAAGAAGAGTACCCAAGTGGCTCATAGGTGTCGTAATTTGTACTAATAATACTCCCTTGTCGGAGCGGAATGACATGACTCCGAAAGGCAATATCTGCTGTTCCACTCCCGACTCTTGAGCGTGAGTCGCAGACCAGATCAGCCCAGTCAAGCCAACAAGGGTTCTCATACGAAACTATAATATTCGTTCTGGGCTGCCATTGTGTTATGAATGCCTCAAGATCGTTCGAACGAGATGAGGTTGGGGCCATATGACACCTCACAAATGACCCACAATTCAGAGTCTAACGATGGCTTCAATACCGTGACAACGACATAGGCTTGCATATCACTCACATGGCCGCATCCGCCCTGTATTGTTGTGTTTCTATTTTGGGATATTCCGCCTTCTATTTCTCACTCTCTATTTCAATATGCACATGCGCCAAGTATTGCCCGAATTATATCTCCAGAACAGCCACACCCGTCGATATCCTCATGAAGACGAAGCCATCTCCTTAGACCGGCTCACATCATCATCCACAGAAGGCTTCCCAGGAATCTCGACCACAGGCGCCCGGTACTGCATCCCCACATACCCATCGCTAAGCACCAGCACGTCAACCTTCCTCGCCTTGCCGTCCTCGCCGCCGGGGATCGCCTCAGGGAGCTTGATGTTGGCCCTGGCAGAGGGCCTCGACCCCGTGCTGACCGACTTGCCTGGTCCCTGGGACCACCCCATCCGCTTCATGGCGTACACCTCGTCCCTGGCTAGGTCGCCGACGACGACGAACCAGCCTTCGTTCTGAGGCTTGGGGAACTTGGGCGCATAGATGCGCGCGTCGCGCTCCACCAGCGGATTCTGGCGCTTCAGGACCACCGTCATTGACTGGGCCGTCACGCCTTCCACCGCCACATTGAGATTCGGAAGGATGGATGCGGCCTTGAGGAAGCGCTGTTGCTGGCTCTGCGGGATACGTAGGTCCCTAGTCAGTTTGCTTGCCTGGCCTTGGTTCATGGCGCTGAGCTGCTGCAATGTCGTGGTATCCTTGGTCTTCTCCGGGTCGACTCCGGGGAGAATTGACAGCGGCGCTTCGGTGGGCCAGCGGGCGGACTTGATTGACTGGAGGAGCGAGATCATCTGCAGCACACTGGTGAGGTAGCCCAGCTCCGTGAGAATATCGATCGAAGCTTGGATGATACGGATGGCCTGGTCAAGAACGCTGGTCTGATCGCCCACGTAATCTGTGATGGGAAGGCTGATGCGAGACATGTGAGCTTGAAGAAGCAGGAAGGCCTTGACATGAGGATCCCACATGGGTAGGCCGAAGGATGTGCCCTCAAAAGTCAGGTTGCGCGATAGTTCGGCGTTGATGAGGTCCTCATTGTGCCGGACCGGCAGTTCGTCATACTCCGTGGCACGGCACATCCACGTCAGGACGTCGAGGAATGAGGCTTGAGGCTTAGCGTGCTTCACGAGGTACCGGATAGTCTTGTGAGACAAGTAGTAGTAACTCATAATCTTGCCCATAGGCGTCGGATCAACGTCGCCGTTGGGGTAAACCTCCACACACTTGGACTGGGCGAGCTCGTTCAGGGACTTGTCTACCATTTCGATCATATAGTCATTGGCCAGCTGCTGTGCCGCAATGCTGTTGTGCTCATCCGCCGCGATCTCGAGGCCGTAGTATGACGGGTTCTTGTGTAGTCTTCGGAAGAAGAATGTCCATGTCAAGTAGTCCAGAGCATCTTGCTTGGTGAGTACTGTCTCCGCAGACACCTCGGCGCAAAGATGGTTGTCGAGCACGGAGTGCAATGACGACTCGACAGGGAAGCCAGTGTGCAAGAAATGCTTATAGAAATCTTTCGAGGCTTCCTTGGTGAAGATCCGGGCCACACCAGAGTTGTCGAATTGTGGACGTCCGGCTCGACCGAGCATCTGAAGGACATCGGTCAGGTCCATGTCCTTGTAACCCTCAATCTTGGCGTCGTAGAATTGGGTGCCCTTGACAACGACTAAGTGAGCGGGAAGGTTGACACCCCAAGCAAGGGTGCTGGTCGCTATAAGAATTTGGATCTTGTTGTTCAGGAACAACTCTTCAGCGAGCTGACGATCCGACTCCACGAGACCGGCATGATGGAGACCGATGCCAAAGCTTATGGCCTCCTTAAGTGCGTCATCCTTGACTCTAGCCAGGTTGAGCTGTAGGTCTTCCTCTTCCATATTCAGGAAACGCCTGGGGTTGTCTTCCATGCCGCAGTAATTGATCAGATCTTTGGCAGTAAGACGGGTCTGTCTTCGTGATGGCACGAAAACAATGACCGGCTTGTCAGGACTGTGGCTCTTGATGGCCAAGAACGTCGGCCTATTCATCGATTGCATCAAGGGACAGAAGCCTCTGACTTCAGGGAACCCGTCGATGTACAGCTCGAGAGGCACAGGGCGCACAGAGTGTCTAAAATTAAAGAGGCCCTCTTTGACACCAAGCCAATTGCCGAGATCAGTGGCATTGGCGCAGGCAGTTGACATTCCCAGAAGCCTGACTGAGTTCTTGGTTGACGCAGCGATGTAGTTCATACGGGACACGATGATCTCAAGAATGGGACCACGATCTCCAGCCAGCAGATGAATCTCATCAATAATAACAAGACTGACCTGTCGGACGTAGCCTCTTGTCTGCCAACTTCGAGAAATACCATCCCACTTTTCTGGAGTTGTGATGATAACGTCGGCATCTTTGATAGTCCGTGTGTCTGGTGTGTTGTCACCAGTCAACTCGACCAACTTCAAACCGAGCGGCTTTGCAAGCCGTGCTCCCCAGTCCTTGACACGCTCTCGAACCAGGGCTTTCATGGGTGCAATGTAGACAACCTTCGAGCCAGGCTTCTCACGGAAGGCCCACCACATGGCTAATTCAGCCGCCACCGTCTTTCCACTGCCAGTTGGAGAGCCCAGCAAAACGTTCGCAGGAGTGTTATACAATGTATGGAAGATCTGTGTCTGCATAGGATTGAAGAACTGGAACCGCTGCGCGTAGATATCTTCCAGTGCGGGATTCTTCAGGGCTGAGATCGGAAGCGGCTGTAAGTTCAGGAGATCCGTATACACACTCTCTGTATCTGGTCTTATGAGATGCTGGAAGGAGACTGGCGTCACAGTCTCCGCTCCCAGCCATCTGTCCGAAACAGCCCGTACGTAAATTTGATTAGGAAGCGGGTCCGAGAGAGGAATCGTGAAGTTCATCTCGTGGTCATCGTTCAACTTCCTGCGGTTCAGGATGAAGAACTCGTGATGGTAGATCTCGGAGGTTTCAGAGTTTTCGACCCAGACGTAGTACGATTCCGAATTGCCGTTGACATGGTCGTTCCACCTGAAATCAGGATAGATGTAGAGTTTGACCCGTAACACATCGCGGTTCAAAGGTGCGATCTCCGCCTCCACGCTGACAGTTGGGAAGTTGTTGAGGATCCTCGCGATCTTCGTCCCGGCGCTGTGATTGTGAACAAGTGCTCCTATCTCAGCCGGTTCCATATCGCGCATGGCTTCGATTGTCAAAGACTCCTTAGCGTCCAGCTGATTTAGAATCGGTCTGGTAAGTTCGAACTGGTGAAGAGGGTGCTGATAAGGCCAAACCCGCTTCTCAATCGACTTTGCTAAAGTCAGGAGAGTGAGGCACAGATGGCCCCATCTCCTGTTCAAAGCGATCATGAACACTGCACGACATATACGACCTGCCTGCTGAGCAACATAGTTGAGGTCGTTGCTTAGAGCAAAGTCCTCTGGTTGTGCTTTCGAGATGAAGGCCTGCAGGAGGATGTTGGTCTTAGTCTGGGCTTGATCGATGCCGCCTTCGACCTGGCATGGTACCACATTATCATTTTCCCTCATCTTGGTCAACTCCTTGCTCTCGCTGTCTCTTGATTGGACATTGTCAAACTCGCCACTCATTGCGATCATCTTCAGGAGATCGGCCTCGGTGGAAAATGGCTGCATCATTGTGTTGAAGATCTGGACACTGGTGTGGAGGATGTAGTACTGGCTAGCAATACGGCCAATGTCTTTGCTGCGAAGCTCCTCGGTTGTCTCATTGAAGATAATCATTTGACTTTGTTGAAGGGTTCTTGCAGCTTGTATGGCGAGCTGTCGCCGGCGCTGCACGAGTGAAGGATCATCCTGGAACTCAGACCAGTCGATTCCATACGCCATGGGATTTCTCCTCATGCGAACGAACAAGTATGAGTATCCTATCCATTGTACAGCCTCTGGAATGGATGTCACTGTCCCCAAAGCAATTTCTGCATTCAAGTTGTCCACGAGCTTCGCCGAGAATCTCGATTCGATGGGCAGCTGATCCGTGACGGCCGTGAGGTAGTGTGCAAGTTTATCCTGAGTAGTGCAGATCATTCCTATACCGGTGTCTTCAAACTGCGGACGACCAGCACGTCCAAAGATCTGAAGTACGTCAAGGATGCCAAGGTCGACGAACTTACCTTCCTGAGCGCTGTACACTTGTGTGCCTTTGATCACGACAGCTGCGGCGGGCAAGTTGACACCCCAGGCTAGAGTAGCGGTACAACATAGCACCTTGGTGACACCTTCTGAGAAGAGCCTCTCCATAAGATTTCGGTCTGCTCTTGCCATGCCAGCATGGTGGACACCCAAGCCTTTTGGCAGCAAGTCTCGCAGCTCTTTCGCTCTGCACGACTTCATGTCTCTGACCGCGGCTTCATATCTGGGATGATCAGACGGGTCGAACAGGTCGACGCAGATGTCATCCACTGCCTTTTCATACAGCATCTTCGCTGTTGCGACTGTGTCTTTTCGGGAGTGGACAAAGACCATCACCTGATGGCCCTGTTGCAGCATATCCCTGACCTTCTCGAAAGCCACCTGATCAAGGTTCTCCCGAGACTGCTTGGACCCAGCCTTGCCTTTGACACCGATGAAGTGTTGCTCAAGCGGAACTGGACGGAAAGAAGCGTCGAAGAAGAACAGACCAGCGTATCTGTTAACTTTCAAGAAGTCGGCCACGTCGATGTAGTTTGGAAGTGTTGCACTGAGGCCCACGATACGGATCAAAGACTGCGTGCTCTCGACCTGTCTCTCCGTCCGAGCGACAAGGGATTCCAGAACGGCTCCTCGCTCATCATGTAGCATGTGTACTTCATCGATGATCAAGAGCCGGACTTTCTGGACAAGCTCCGTATCGCCAGTCCCCTTTCTAGTTACCACGTCCCATTTTTCAGGGGTAGTCACTATAATCTGGGTGGCGACGACCTCGGCTTTGGTCAAATGCATGTCGCCCGTGTATTCGCGACAGCGAATACCGAGCCACGACAAACGCTTGTTGAATTTCTCAGTAATTTCGGCGGCCAATGCCTTCATCGGAGCGACATAGACGATCTTGAAACCATCTGCATCGACGGCAAACTCGGTTGCCGCAGGGTCTTCGGATGGGTTCGGGGTCAAATACTGCCTGACAGTGTGCAGTATCGTCAACATCGCAGCATCGGTTTTACCCTATATTTCATTAGCCATACCTCTTGAACATGTTGCACTACAGGTCAAAACTTACAGCACCAGTGGGAGCGCAAATCAGCATATTTTCGCTTGTTTTGTAGGCCACTGGGTAGACTAGACTCTGCATACGGTTGAGCGTCTTATATCCCCTGAACGTACTCCGGCAGAGGCCATCCAAGTCTTTGATCTCGATGAGCTTGTGGCCGGGCAACAGACTTCCGGGTTTTCCTGCTGGTATGGCGTATTCCTCGTACTTGTCAAACTGAAGTCTCTCACTACCGGCGGGCAGACCATACTTCTTGCCAGCATGGCTCAGTGAGTTTCCAGCAGCAAATGCTCTGTATACATGAGGGTACTGTGGTTCTTTGGACGTTGCTGCAGCAAGACCGGCAGTCTTATGGCGGATATCCTGGCGTCGAAGGTTGGCGTCTCTCTCAGCTTTGGTAAGGAGACGTCCGGTGGGCTGCTCATCGTATCCTGTTACTGCCGGCTGGTCCAGAGCGGCCACGATCTCAGCCCTGTGAGAGATGAGTTCGATGACGAAATCCAGGTCATCAAAGCCGACCAGATCTGTAAGCAGAGACTGCAATTCATCTTCTTGTTGGTTGGACTTGAGTGCCTCCGAAACCTGCTGCTGGAGGGTCTCAGCTGGGAGACCATCCCTATGCACCGCAACCTCCATGCACTTCATTGAGAACCACTGAAGGCCATATGGAGGCTCCTCCTCCAAATCCAAGCCATCCGTACCATCCATCAAGTCGCCACTGTCCAGGCCGAGCTCGTCGATATCATCGTCCGAGATGAAGTCCCATACATCGTGGGGCCCGGGACTTGCAGAGCTCAAGTCGAAATAGTCGTCATCATCTTCGTCGCCTGTAATGTCGCCGTTGGAGGTCTTGTCTGGTAGCTTAAGTTCGGCTATCGCCGCCTTCATAGCGGCGACTTGGTCCAGCCATTGCGCCTCTGCAGCGGTTATGGAGGATGGTGACATGTTTGAAAGCTTGGTGAGTCGTTTGATTGACAAGGCTCAGACAAGGATTTGGTTTCTGTCCGGCTGCTTGCCCCTTTTATAGTTCTCAAGCTCACCTCGTACTTGGTGACTGAAATTCTGTCTCTGTAAGTTACCCACGTATAGGTAGAATTAATACACACTTCGACGTCGGTATGACTGTGTCGTCAATGCTTACATAAGTGGAGAGCTGCTTTGACATGCAGACATGGATACCGAGGTACGTACTCCACGCATCGGTAGTGGCACCTCTAAATGGCTAGCGTCTGGTCAACTGGTTTTAGGTTGCGGTAGGGCCCCACTAATCTCCTCCAGATGTCGACCATGACATGTGGAAACAGACAGACACACTTCCATGCCTGCCCAGTATCGCCACGACCGCCCTTTCAGGAGTTGAACTAGGCTTCGACTAGATACACCTTCTACGCCTACAGATTTCGGGTTGCCGACTACCTTTTACACACATACAAAACCTAAGACCCACCAGATACCCATATCCTTCTGGCGAAGTGCCATCACGGACTCCTCTCCGACTCTCGACTTACGATAAAGCCCGACACGAAACGACACGAACGAATCCTCTGTCATCATGAAGCTGCACTACATAGGCGTACGTTTGTCTCGCCCCACCGATAACGATACATGTTTGCCATTCTGACCACTCCTTCTGGCTGCAGATCGTCCGGAACGTGAGCACACCCTCGTGCGAACTGGTGTGCGAGAAGGAACTCAGCGCTTATTCGCGCTTCACGAGAAACAACTATGGAGTACGCAACGCCACCCATCCAGGCCCTTGGAAACCCAGTGTTTCCGGAGCTTTGACTATAAAGTGAGGACGGTCTGTTGACTTGTAAAAGGAATTCATGACGGTGTTCTCCCGGACGGTAGCAGAAAGGACAAGGCCTGGCCGTAAGCTTCTCTTCCTTATCGCCACAAAGAGATAATCTCACTGACACTGGTTGTTACAGAACGACAGGACGTCGAGGAGCAAGGTACGTTTTTACGTTTGCTTTTCTTGTTTAGTGATATGCGACCGGTTACCAGACGAGGATGATACACGAATCGCGATGCCATTGCGGACGGAGGAATGGAGTTGCCGGCCCGCGGACAACCCGATTTATTGCCAGGACCGTGGACATGGCCCAAGAGCCGGGACTACCAGGCGACATGCAGCGTTTCCGCCTTTCTCTACCACTTATTTGGGGAGTAGAGGAATGGTGCACCGGATTATTATGGCGTTTCGACGAGCAGACTTTGAGCAAAGGCATTCGACGGCCGGGTCCGGGCCAAGGCGGTTCGATCATTCATGCGAGGGAGGCGATCTCGCATCTTCAGTCGTGAAGCGGTACGAGACAGCCTGGTCAAGTCTGGGCCAATGTCGAAGACGACATACCTGCTACACTGGAAGTTGCAAGACAAGCACTGGGTGCGTCGGATCTTCGACCCGACGCTGTCTTAAGAAGTCTCACAGAACAACATATGCGGGGCATCATTCAATAGCCATACAACTTCCGCCTTGGTTGCCGGACCGCAATTTGAACAGACGACAAGTGTCGTCCTTGTTTCGTGTTTTTCCCTCGCGCATATTGTGTGGGGAGATGGTCTCATCGATATATCTTGGGTGTCCTGTTTATTGACAAACTTCTAGATTTCACATTCCACGCCTACGGCCGATCTGAGGGCGTCTGCGGCATCATCATTTCCGACCACGCATACCCAGCCCTCGTGGCCCATCAGCTTCTGTCTAAGGTCGTCGATGAGTTCCTCGAGTCCAACCCGCGGTCGTCCTGGGAAACAGGCGAGCCAAGACTGGCGATGCCACAACTGAAGGAGTACCTCAACAAGTACCAAGTGAGTGACAACTCATAAGACTCTATCTTGAATTTTAGAACCAGTCTGACGACAAACCAGGACCCACACCAAGCAGACAGCATTCTGAAGATCCAGAAGGAGCTGGACGAGACCAAGATCGTGCTCCACAAGACGATCGAGAGTGTCTTGCAGCGAGGAGAGAAGATTGACGACCTTGTCCAGAAGAGCGATGGACTGAGTGCTCAGTCCAAGATGTTCTACCGTACGTGGCCATGACTTTTCCCACATACCTTTCATCGGACACTAATATGCCTCCAGAACAAGCAAAGAAGAATAACTCGTGCTGGTAAGTTGCTAAGAGAATGGGCTTGCATACTCAGCGCCCCCCCTCCCCTGCTCTTGAATAAAGCATTAGCTAATCTTTTCCGCAGCGTGATCATGTAAAGATGTTTGCTATTTGCAGCTGTCGTCTTTCTGTTATTGACATGGCGAATTGGCTTGGTCGTTCCTGGGTAGTCTAGTTGCTGGCCAGAGACTGTGTTCCTGCACGCTAGTATACGAGACATACGATGTTACAGCGTGGAGGCTATCGCTTGCGCCGTCCCTATCCATCTACATAATTAGTTCTTTACAGCTTTCCATGAGTAGAAATGATCCCATAATGCGGTGAAGTCTGAATTACAGTAGTTGACGGGTGGTTATAAGGCAAAATGGGGCTACCTTGTAGCTGCAACATCTAGACTCGTTGCTGAACATAACTCATAGCTATATGAATACCAATAAGTGCTCCTCTCGACATCTAGAGGATCGATGTACATGCTATGATCTCTGGGTATTTGTCGTGTTGCCATATCATATCCGTTTTCCTTCCTACGATCCGTTACATTCCATCACAGCCAAGCAGAATAAGGAAGACTGGGTCACCGTTGTTGGGGACATGCAATCGAACCAGATACACAAGGTCCGTCTCAACTTGGGGTATATGTGTGTAGAAGAGCCATGTCACTCAAGCAAGTCGGTCCGTATCCGTCCCAAACAATTTTCTCGTTCAAAACTATCTCTTGATCTTCGTGGAACTTTATCCAACTCAAATTTGCCCCAAGCCCTTCCCGTGGTCTTCGAAACCCCGTCCCCCAAACACCCTTAAAACCGCCTGCGTTTGCCATGGTAGCTAAAGGAAGCATGATGCCCCAGGTATCAATGAAAGAAAAGGAGTCTAGATCCGAGCCCGAAACCTGCCGAGGATAATTCTCTGGTAATGTACAGAGGA
>LKEA01000004.1:1053987-1064253 GCA_003795315.1 Cytospora schulzeri
GGGGGGGGGGGGTGTCATTCGTACATAGGGGAAGAAAGAACAGCTATGGCTGGTGGTCAGTGGTCACCCTGCCCAGGGCTTATAATGCCAGTCCCTTGGAGGCTAGGATGTAAGGAAGAGAATTTGTGAAACAGAGGAAACAATTGCAACGCTCGTGCCGTACCCAGCCAACTCAAACCCGCCTTCGCTTCCCAGCAGCATAAAGCAAGAACACCAAGACGCAGCGTGCGCGCCACCTCGAAACCCACCCAAAAGACGTAAGGCCAGCCCATGATTCAAATAGACTAGCCCAGCTCCGGCCCGCGAGCATATAGAAGTAAAGCAGCCACTCACTCGCCGTCCTCGACGACAGCCCACGAACTCTTCCTGTTCTGCGCCAGGTGCGCCGGGTTCACAGGGTTCTCCCGGGGGTTGACCAGCGTCGGCGTGTTGATCTTGGTCACCTTGATGGCCTCATCCTCGGTCAGCCGCCGCGTGGGGCTCGCCGACTTGACGACCTTGACCCCCAGCGGGTGCGCACTCGTACTCGCACTCGCACTCGCCCGTGACCCGCCAGGGCCACCAGCCCCTGCACCGGCACCGGCACCGGCCCTCCTCGCCTGCAGCGGCCGCAGGAGCTGGCGCTGCTGTCTCGAGATGGAGATCTGCCTCGCGATGCTGACCTCCACCGCGTTCTGGAACGCCGCGTCCGCGTCGTCGATCTCGCTCGACGGCTTGGTGGTGTGCGTGCGTGCGGTGGCCGTGGAGGCGGAGGACGGCGAGCGCCGGCGCCCGCCGCTGCTCGTCGTGGATGACTGGACGGAGGGGGCCTCGGGGGACGTCGCTACTGGGGGCGGGGACATCATCTGCCACTGGGGCTCGTGGAGGGTCGGCCTGAGGGGCTGGGTGATGACGAGCTCCTCGGGAGCATCCATGTCTGTTGGTGATTCGAGTATGGTCTCCGGCTCGTCGGTACCAAAATGGAAGCTTGTGTCTGTCGGGTAGATAGGGGCCAGCTCTTTCTTCCCCGAGCTCGACATCGTCTGTGGTGGTGAGCTTTCGAAAGGGTTCGGCACTGCCAGGGTCTTGGCATGAGGCGTCTTTGCTGTTGTGGGAACTTGTTGTATATCGAAGGTTGCTTGTGTAGGTGTTGGAAGTCTTCCCGGTGAGGTGTTCGATCTCGCGAGGCGAGACTGAGACTTGGGGGTGTCCATCGCAGGGGTGATACGACCCGTGGGTGGCATGGGGAATAAGGCCAATTTGGGGGATGGTGCTGGTTGCGGCGAGGTTGCACGCCGTTGCCTCGACTTCTCCTTCTCTGCGTCCTCCACTTGAATGTTGTTATTGATCGTCTTCAGCCTTTCCAACGTCGCCTGCCGCCTCGCTAGCAGTGACACAGTTGTTTCCTGCTTCGGGCCTTCGTTCAGAACATCACTAAACATGACACTATACCTCTCAAGCGTGGTGTCTGGAATGTGCACATCCAAGAACGAGGGGACGGGAGGAATAGACGAGTTCGGCTGAGACCGCTGATGAACATTCCCCTTCCGAATATATGGTTCAGAAGCCTTTGTCCTCAAATTTGGCCGGGCGACATTGTCTGGCTGCGAGGGAGACCCATCGGGATTGTAAGGCAATGTCTGCGACCGTATCATGATCGGCTTGTGTTTGGGTACTTTGCGTTCGGTTTGGGTTTGGCTCCTCGTCGGCGTTCCTTTGGTTGAGACATTGATAGTAGATGTTGATGCTGCCCTGAGTCTGCCAAGTGTTGTGGTAGACTTTCCTGCTTCACCCTGTCCCGAGCCCTGAGCTTCTTCCTTCTTCTTCCCGCCGCCGAACAGCCCAAACAACGTCCGCCGGCCTGTCCTCTTCCTTTGCAAAGACCCAGTCGGAGCTGTAGCTGCGGCCGAAGATTGTGAAGAGGTGGCAGTATGAGAAGAAGCAGGAGGAAACTGAGTCTGTCTCTTTGGAGTATCGGTAGGAGGAAGTGATGGACTTCCTAGAGCCATCCCTATTGGAGTCTCGCCGGACTTCATCGATTCTGGAGTCTGCATTCTGATCGGTACCGACACTTCATGTATGACTGGATGGAGTGGACTGTGCTCAGGTGTAAGATTTGGGCCTCGAACAGGTACGTGGTACTGTGACATGGGGACCACGCGACTCCTTATGTGCATATCATCCCTCGACATCCTCTTGTCGAAAGTATATTTCTGCCGCGCGCTGTTGAAGAACATGTCGTCTTTTGACATCCTTTTGTCAAAGTTGGCCCTTGATGATCCCTTGGCTGGTAACCCCCCGGATGTGCTAGGTCGGGGATGAGCCATGGTTGGCAACGGCACAGCGTCTTGTGATGGTGACGGGGTTAGAGGTATTGGGCAACCGAGCGACGAGCATGTGTCACAGGCATAAGATTCATGAGGGGAGAAGCCAGCATTTTGAGGTAGTCTGGTGACAGGGTATATGTTTAAAGATATTGCAGGGGAGGGCCTGATACACCTCCGTCTCGACCATGCATGCCCGCAACCCACATCCCCCATCTGTCCATCTCAAGACCCAGTGCTGTCCGGCTGGGCACTCTCGAAACTGACCATACTGAACATTCGGTCACCGTTTCCTTGTTACAGCATACGGGGAACCAAAAAGACTCCCTTGTCAATGCAGATGAGAAGGAGTGCTTCGGTGTAATGTGGGGAAAGGTTTCGAGATAAATGAAATGACAACGCGCAAGCTGCATATTAGTGGTCCAGGCCGGGCCAAGTAGATGCGCTAGGGAACAACAACATGATTTAAGGACGGAAAACTTGAGCCGGAAGGATTATAATACTTCTGCGAGGGAATCTCCTACACTTAGGCTGGCTAATTCGCGGAAAGACAGAGAGAGGGTGGGGGGCAGGGAATGGGAAGCATAGAACACATAGGAGTATAGTATAGGATGTATGATTACGATGTGTAGGGAATCTCTCACTTACACTCAGTAACAGCTGGCGAATAGCATAACCGGAGCAGAACTCTTCCAGAATTCAGGGTGCTTCTCCAAGCCTCCAGCATATTTGGTGTGTTTGAGATTGGAGGGATGGAGGGATGGTGTATTCGTGATTTCGAAGACCGGAAATCGACGACAAGGGTGCGACCTTGCATGGCTCCAGCTCCCTAGGGTGTCCCGGATGAGCCCAGGTACCTTGTGGGCCAGATGACGGGCGGAAGAGCATACCCTGGCTAGCCGTTATGGGCTATAAGAAAGAGTCGAGCTGCGAAACTCGTTGTAGTAGGGGGAAATTCATGCTGCAAAGACTCGGCCTGAAGGACGTCGTGAGTGGATTAACGGTAATGAAAGCCAATCCTTGACCGCGATATACGAGCTCCTGGCGCTGGCAGGCTCATTGGTCCGCGAGCAATTCTGATAATGACATCGTATGCAACGTCTGCCTGCTCTCATCTTCGGGATGGCTATGTTTACTGCCAGTGTAATTGGGCTGGTATGCTGATGATGAGCAATCGATAGTGTACTTGGTAGTGTTGCAAATCTGGAATCCGGTTGAAATACCTCTGCTGTCGTCCCTTTCATTTTGCAGCCGCCTTGCAGCGTTACATTGGCCTTAGCCACAGCAGCTGGGCAGCTGCAGGGGCGTCTGCAACTAGGGAACTCTAAATCCCCATGTGTTTTCTGACGTTACTGTTGCGTTCGTCAATGCGAATGACCCCCGTATTGTTAGTCGAAACGGAACAGCTCCTCAGCGCTCAGACGATGTTCGCCGGGGCGACGATAATCGTGAGCCAGATCTTCGTCCAAGCCTTTTAAGGCTGGCCCAGTGGGACAAGCTGAGCGATTGGTCCCAGGAGGTTCAAGGATATGATCGCTGTGGCAACATGACCTTGCGGATATTCGAATCCTCGCAAGAACACGGTTTCACGCTACCGGAAATAACCCAGCTTATAATGTCTCAACAACGCAAGTCGCCCGAAGCTGTGGCTACAAACTGCGACGTGGAGGGTTGCGCTTGGAGAAGAACTTCGAGAACCCCAATGGAAGAAACAGAGATGGATGGCTGAACGTGTGGTCCTCTTCCAAGAAACAATAGTGGTGAAAGAGACCTTAGATGAGCCGGCCCGCAATGCCGCTGGTTGAAGAAGCCCCTTCACATCGCTACTGTATCTGACGGCGGCTACTAATTCTCTAGGCTTGAGCCGAGATGATTGTCGAGATATGTCGGCTCGCGCCGCAGGGCTCGGACTGGCGATCTCTCTGAATCTCCAAGATTCGAGACCGAGGGCTCACTCATCCTTCGTCTGGTTATCTGCGTAATAATGAGTCGAGACAGATGGAAGACTACTCGCTTATCTGATCCCGTCGGTTCAAGCCCCATGCCTGCGATACATCGATACTACGCTCTTTGACAGCCAACAGTTCCGAGGTCCGCATGTCTGCCAAATCGAGGATTGACTTGATGACAGTCGGGTCCGCGCCCAAGCAAAGCCGAGAAGTCGATGCTAAGTCCTGGGAGGTGGTTAACTAATCCCACTGCCGTAAAACCGTTGACAGAGGCCACCATCTCAAACAGGCTGACAGCGCAGTCAGCTGCGAAAAAGTGAAAACATGGACGATGTGCGTTGTAGGGGTCAAGTTGAGTCTGGTTCGGTTCAATGAGGTTTCGAGGCCCTGCTCTGTGATGAAACTGCATCCGCTGTGTGAGCTCCAAGCGGTCACGATGTGAGCTTCGCAGGGAGTCAGGATCAATGGCTAGTAGGGCACAGCTCGAGGGATATATCTGTAGTTTGAAGTCTGAAGTAACTGTGATAGTCCACTGACTGATACCGAAACACGGCCATGTCATCAGGTTCGGAATCGCCTCGAGAACTGTCCGCCGATAGATGACGATGACGCTGAACGGAGGTGACCCGGACACACGGTATGGGGAGATGTCCGGGCGGCACTGTGGCCCCGTTATCCTCTTCTTACCGCTTCATGTGATCCATCGCATTCCTGGGAGATCCATGATCCATAGAGAGCGGTCTGCCTATGTTTCTTGTTGTTGTTGTTGACTTGTCAAGCTCGTCGGAGTCGTCGATGAACCCCCCTTTCTACCGTGGCGCCCACCAAAGCCAGCGAAAAGCGGCCGCGCAACATTGTTGCGGTGACCAACAGATTGGTCTCGCTAACACAATTTTTTGGCGTCGTGTCTGATGGGCTCTGGACAAATGACAGTGCAACAATTGATGGGGGCCAGCTAGGTGATTCAAGGAGATGAGTAGAAGTTAATGAGTGGATGAACTACAGCTGGCGAGCCCCGCTTACTTAAGGCATGCATACCAAAAACCCGAGCAGCGGGCGGCCACTCCTAAAACAACTCCATCATAACCAAACAAACCAGCCAAGCTTCCCAACTCTACCAACGACGCCAAACCCGTGTCACTTCGCAGAAATCCTATTCTAGTCCCTTCGTATCTAGCATCTCACAACACAAAAACACCATCAAGATGTCGTGGCAAGGTACTGTAATCACCATATTTGCTTCCCCTTCGCGCCCCCTTTTGACCCCACCTTGCCGTAAAGTCGAGGTAACGAAGCTAACTGTGTCACAGCTTATGTTGACTCCAGGTAACGACGGCAACCCACCGCAACCCCAGCTTCGACGACATTCATGTGCTAACGAGTTATCCAAAAAGCCTTGTCGGCTCCGGCAATGTTGACAAGGGCGCTATCATCAGCGCCGCTGGCGACAGCGCCTGGGCTACCACTGCCGGCTTCACGGTACGGATAATTACCCCGCCATCCCTGCGATGATTGCGACATTACGGTCAAACCACAATCTCGGGAGGACCGCAACGGCGGCATCAACAGGATATACGTGGAAAGGATACAGCTGGCTGACAAGGCTGCTGCGAACAGATCAGCGCCGAGGAGATGAAGAACATTGCAAGCATCGTGAATGGCGACCAGGCTGCCATCGAGAAGGCACATGCCGAGGGTATCCACGTTGGCAGCGAGCGATTTGTCGTCGCTCGTATTGACGATGGCAACATCTACGGCCGAAAAGTACGATCAAGACCCAACACCTTACCAGAAACCCTCGAAAGGGGCATTTCCAACCCGATAGAATACTGATTTATGAATAGGGTCGTTGCGGTGTTGTCATTTCCAAGTCGAAGCAGGCCATCCTTGTCGGACACCACGGCGAGACCCAGCAGCCCGGAAACACAACAAAGACCGTCGAGGGACTGAAGGACTACCTTGTTGGCCAGGGCTACTAAGGAAACAAACACGCAAAGGGGATGTGATACGGGAAGGGGAGTCGACGTGTAAAGGGAGGGAGCCACCCACCCAGACACGTGGCAGCTCGTTGAGTCAATAGAGCAGCGTCGATCATGTGGGAACACACTTGTTGAGCAGCGAAATATCTCTTGATGATCTTCTGCATACCGCAGACTTCGTACAAATCGCCATTCTGCAAAGTTTGAACTATCGCTTTTTGGGATGACTCTGCGAAACTTGAACATAACGGCCCGGTGCAAAGAAATGGGTATACCGCCGCCAGATAACGCCGGTCTATATGAGCATAACACATACATCGTTGGAGGATCCCAAACCAAACCTCGACTGTAGTACATTCACAGTCCTTGCGAGGACTTCCATGTGTGTCTGGCTATCACAAGTCCAAAACACTTAGACTGGCAGCTCAGAGTTCCTCCTGCCACCCAGTCCCAAGCTATCTATTGCAACTCCAATGTATGGTCCTACGACAGGCACGCTCCTCGCGAAACCAGCAATAGTACCCAAGAAGTCACCGAACAGAACCATAATACCGTATAGCTCGATACAGAATCCGATCAGCGGCCACTTCATCAAGATGAGAGCCAGCCCACCGAAGAACGCAGCTGTTCCCTTTGCCTTGTTTTTCCGCGCGAAGAAGAGGAGTGTCTTTTGTGGTCCGATGATGATGGTGAGCCCGATCAGGAAGAGGATCTGTCGCAAGTCATGTTAGATAACAGCCATCGCCAAGGTCGCGGTCGAGGAAGGGGTCGCATACGTTTCCCATCGCGAGCCTAAAAAGGTTCAGTGGTCAGCAGGGATTCTCCTGAACGGGCAAGTAGCTCTGCGACGACTTACATGGCTCGGTCGAAGAAGAGGAGCACTCCTCCTATCAGGAAGAAGCCACCTGTTTTTCTGTCAACACCCTGCCTGCCATTTTGTGATCACACAACAGTATGGGGCAAACCATCGTACCTCCGGAGCAGAACGCCACTCCAATTTCTGCCGTCGTGAATCATTGCATTAGCCATCATCACCAAGCCCCTTCAAGTCGCGTGCGACGCGTCGAGCGGCACAGGTTGGGGAAAGCGCATACTTTGGGCGTCCGACAGCCACATTGACGGCATTTTGGGCGGCGTATTAAGAGGACTTATCGGGATTCGACTTGGGAAGGGGGGGGGTGGAGGGTGTGAGACTCGTCTGTCTGGTCAACAGGGTCAACTGGAAAAGAATAGGCCAAAGAAAATGTCAAGAACAGCTGTCGCAATTGTTGGCGTATCAGGGAATAGCTGAAAAGTGTCTCTTCGCGTTTGTTGAAACAGGGGTCTCTCTGCACCCTCTGCACGTCAGTCAATCCTTGGAGCTACCGTGGCTACGTACTGTGTACGGATCTGTACTATGTAAGCTGAGGCTCCCTTGCCCAGTGGCACGGGCGGCTTTGTCATTGGCGATCCCTCCCCAACTGCCGAACCAGAACTAAGAAGCAATTGGAATATTTGATTCCCATTTCTTACCTTTCAACTCGCACACCTACTACTACTTGATACGCTACATCTGGTTCGCATTTCATTGCCCAGTTTTGCACGCCTACACTGGAATTGTCTCACATTGGGCGTCTTCCGTTAGCTCCCTGCTATACAATCTCACTCAGCAGCCAACAGACTTAATAGGGAAACTCATCCGAATACCACGAGGGTCTCGACATCGTGTGAGCAACCATGGCCATCATGCACATTGATGAACTCATTGGTACCCACACCGGTGATCGTGGGGAGCTCCGTTGCGTCGAACGTAACCATGGCCCTGGTCACTGATAGTGAATATCCAGGTATGAAGGTCATCAGCAACCCAGGGAGGTAAGATAAGCAAGACAGTCCGGTGCAAGTGGATCGAGTATGTATCAGAGATGTCGACATATTTCAACCCCCCTTCCCCTCCCGTTATCCACGAGAGTTGAGTTGGACATCCTCTACATAGTACTAGACATCATCAGCAAAAGTTCGGTTTACGTTCCCTGGCCATGGCTCAAGGCAAGATCCTCATCACGGGCGCGAGTGGGTTCATTGGATCCACCATCCTCATCGATATCCTTCAAGCTGGCTATACGGCCAATATCGCCGTGAGGAGCGAGTCAAAAGCCAAACAGCTCCAGGAAGCCCCGGCCATCGCCGCTCTCGACAAGGCCTCAGCATGCAACTACTTCATTGTGCCTGACCTCACAGTTGAGGGATGTCTAGATGAAGCTACGGCCGGCACGGACATCGTCATCCACTGCGCCAGCCCCTTGCCATTCAGCAGCGGCGATCCGGAGAACGACTTTATCATCCCAGCGGTCAAGTGCACCCTTCGAGCCCTGGAAAGCGCCCAGAAGGCCGGGACCGTGAAGAGGGCGATCTTGCTATCTTCCGTTTCCGCATTCATTAAGCCGGGCATCCTTGGGGGCACCTACGTTCCGCCGGAAGAGGTCATCTCCGGCGAAAAGCCCAACGACGAATTTGGCCCGCCGTACCACAGCACCTTGGTGGCCTACTGTGCGGCAAAGACGGCGGCGTACCGACGCTCAATCGAGTGGATGGAGAAGGCCGTCGCAGAAGGGAGTGTCGCCTTCGACACAATCAATCTGGCTCCTGGCTACGTATACGGTCCGCACCCTCTGGCAACGAGCGCCGCGGACCTGATGGGAACCAGCAACAGCACGCTTCTGTCCGTGATAAAGGGCACGGGCAATGTCCCACCGGCCGAGGCGCAGCCGAGGCGGCAGACCGTTTCCGCAGGGATTCTCATGGACGACTTTGTGGAGATCGTGCGCAAGAGTTTGGACCTGGACCGGGTCAAGACTCCGGCTTCCGGGCCCAACAAGCACATTGCGACTTTTGTGCCAGCCGTCGGGTTCGACTGGAACGACGTCTACCCGATTCTTACGAGGAAGTGGCCCGGGGAGGTGGAGAAGGGCATCCTGGCGGGCAAGGGAGATTTCCCTGTGGTTCCGAATCTCAGCTATGCGGTGGAGAGTACTGAGAGGACGTACGGGGTGAAGCTGAAGGGATTGGAGGATATGCTTGACGTATTGGTGCCAGTTTACCTCGAATTGTTGGAGAAGGACAAGTCTAAGCAACTGGCTGCGTAAGTTATTTTGGGAGTATGGAACCAGAACAATAGATAGAATATACAGAGTCTCCAGTCCATATTATGAGGCCCAGAACAAAGATGAAAACCACTAGAAGTGATAGCTCTTCGAGTTTATCCTACAGCAAGTTTCAGGGACGTGCCTGGGGGCGTCCAACTGCCTGATAACGTAATCACGCACGGACCATCCATATGGGAACTACCAAAATCTCTGCAGCTTTTCTTCTTGCAGTTCCTCTTCCTTTTTGCATTGAGAGCAGAGATCCCTCACGAACATGGCAATGAACGAGCAGCCAACGCGTAGTCTCACAACTGACTTACCAACAATCTTTTACTATTGGGATTGTTGATAACGCGGTCTTGACCAAGAGTTCAATGTTCTGTGACACAGGTAGGCAATCCGTGTTCTCTCAAGTAGACGGTCTCGAACACCCCCTCCCATCATCTTCTCTTCTGTTTCCACACCATATATGCCCCGGCGGCCTAGCTCTTTTGCTAGGTAACTGAGTTCTGTTCTTCTCTATAAGTTCTCAGTGATCTGTCGGCCAATTTTTTCAGGCAAAGATCATACAACACAAACGATTGCAATTAAGCCGGAGCGTCAACTTACATCCCGTTGTCGAGAGACTTTGGGTGCGTAGTCGGGGCTTGACTATGAAAGTCGTACATTTCTCTCTATCCCTCCATAGGCGTCAAATATTAAAATATAAATCTATTGTCGCTTTGCCTCGATGTCCTTGTCCGTCCCACAGGATTCCGTTCGCCTGCTTTTGATGTCTCCATTATATTTGTGTGTATGTGCATGCCTGCCTGCTCCCTAAACGCCAGTGCCAACCAACTTCCAAAAGGTCGTAGCCGTAAATCCCCAAACCCATCCAAAAATCGTACAGTCGATACATGAAAATCCCACA
>LKEA01000004.1:1064332-1113643 GCA_003795315.1 Cytospora schulzeri
GCCCCCCTCGCCTCAAGGTACTGCTCCGCATAGCCCTGGGGCAGGCCCCGGATCAGCGAGAAGACCTCCTTGTTGTGGTACCGCAGCCTCGTCTTGGGGTCCTGGTACGGCGCCGGCAGGCCCGTGACGTCGCAGTAGCGCTTCTGGGGCGCCAGGCTCGGCGCGCTCTCGATGTTGGTGTAGGTGGCGCTCGGCGCGCCCGCCCCGCCGCCGCTCAGGCCGCCCGCCGTCATGCCCGCGCCGTTCGGCTTGAGGCTCTTCTCCAGCACGAGCTTGGACAGGCTGCGCGAGGCCTGCGCGAGGTTGGGCCCGCTGGGCGACGTGTTGTTGGTGTTGTTTGTGGTGGCGGCGCCGTTGTTTGCGTTGTTGTTGCTGGTGGTGGTGTTGTTGTTGTTGTTGGCGGGCGTGCTGGCGCCGCTGGTCGATAGGCCGTCGTCCTTGTCGTTGTCGCCGGCGTTGGGCGTCGCGGCGCCGGAGCCGTTGTCCATGGGCGTCGCGGCCATGGAGGCGGAGGCTTCCTTGCGGGAGGACTCGCCCAGGATGGCCTTGATGTTCTTGTTTCGCCGCTGGTTGGGCCGCCAGGAGGGGTTGCGGAAGGACTTGTGGATGGAGTGGATGTCGAGCTGTTCGATCAGCGCGTAGTGCGCGGCCTGTTCCTCCTCCTTGGCTTCTTTGGCTTCTTTGCTGGTAGACATCTTGGGCTTGGGCTAAAGGCAATGTTTGTGGAAGTCTAGGGGTTGTAGCAGGTGCCTGCTTTCCGAGGTTTGTCTAGAGGGTCGACGGAGGTATGTAGATGTGTATACGAGAGTTGTGTTTGTCGTCGTTTGAAATGTGAGCTCCAGCTCAAGATGGGCAGCGACTGTTTGAAGGTAGAAGGCACCTGCAGTTAGTTCGTTCCTGGGTGAGCTCTCGGCTTGCAGCAGCACAGACACAGTGTGAGTGACAGCCGAGCTCATTTGACACTGTCCCTCGACTGCTTCTCCAAAAGCTTAGAACGCGGTCGCAAACGCGACTGAAACCCTGAACATCACATCGACAACCCTCATGCCCAACGTCGATATTAAGAGTATCTGAAAGCTGATACTCTATCTTCACAATGGTGCGTCACAGACTATATATCATCTCTGAACTGGATAACTGAAGTTTCCATAGGAGAGTCCACACGAACACCAGCAGAACCTCCTGCTGTCTCGTATCATCACCAATGCTGTGAGTCTCCACTTAAACATACCCTCAGTGACCCGTTCCGGGGTAGAACGACAACGACCTGACAACCAGCTATAGGAGAAGCTCAATGAGGCCGTCGTGGTGATGAACAAGACGCTACAGGTAAGATTGTTACTGTTGATTTTATACCAAGGCATGATACTTATCCTTCTACAGGAGATCAACATCCAAAACATGAACATCGAGCTCGTTGCACAGATGTTCAAGAACTATCAGTCCAACGTTCTGTTCCATCTAGAAGGTCGGTACCTACACCAAACACCAACTCCTTGATTCATAAGTTATTCCATTTGACTGACCAAATCTCTAGCCACTGAGAACCTGAAGGATCCTTCATGATGAACGAGGAAGAGACTAGACAAGATCACTAATGAGAGGGAAGTCATGGTGGAAATGCATAATTGATGGGAGTAACTCCGCCATCGAGGGCAATCACTTGGAATCAGTCAGGGTCGCCCATATACTTATTATATTTGGCGGATGCGCAAGATACGCAAACTACTGTATTGATCGATAGCCACTTCAGGAGAATAGCCCAGTCCCCTTGAGGAACTTCTTAGCCCAGCTCTCATACGAAGTCAGCATCTCCCGCGTTATCATACGCGGTGCCTTTCCGATCTCCTCCTTGAAGTCCTCCATTGTGATGCCCACAACCCCTCCAGCATCTCTTCTCCGTCTCGCCTCCAAACCAGCATTGTTACATATACCCATAGTCTCCGCACCGGAGAAGCCTTCTGTCTCCTTGGCTAGCTCCTCTATATCGATGCCAGGGGCTGTTTGCCTAGTCGCGAGGAACTTCCGGAGGATAGCCGCCCTCGCGGCCTCATTCGGCGGCCCCACGTAGATCAACTTGTCGAACCGACCCGGTCTCAACAGCGCCGGGTCCAGCGCCTGCGGCCTGTTGGTGGCAGCCAGCACCAGGACGCCCTGCGTGAGCTCGAAGCCCTGCATCTCGTTGAGCAGCGTCGTCAGGACGTTGAGGCCGCTGCCCCCGGAGCTGCTGCTGGCGCCCGAGGCGCCCCCGAAGCCGGACCGCTGGCCGCCGATGGAGTCGATCTCGTCGAAGAAGATGATGCTCGGGGCGGCCTCGCGGGCGCGCTGGAACAGCTGGCGGATCTGCCGCTCCGACTCGCCCACGTACATGTTGAGCAGCTCGGCGCCCTTGACGGCGAAGAAGTTGAGGTCGGCCTCGGTCGCGAGGGCCTGCGCCGCCATGGTCTTGGAGCAGCCCGGGGGCCCGTAGAGGAGGAAGCCCTTGGGCGGGTTGGCGATGTAGCGGAGGAGGCTCTCCTTGGGTTCTGTCGCGAGGGAGATGGCCTCCTGCAGGGACTTCTTTACTTCCTCCTGTCCTCCGATGTCGTCCCAGTGGACTGGTGGTGGCTTCAGGTTGATGTCGTGCATTGCTGATGGGCCGATGTTCTGCAGTGCTTGCTCCAGTATCTGTTCGGATATGTAATCGGCGTCAGGGGCGTCTTCACTCCCATCATCCTCGGTCTGGCTCAGCTTGGTCTCCCAGAGGTGCTCCGCCTCCTCAACCAGGACAGCCAAGTCTTCTCCGTTGTAGGCATGCGTCCGGTCGCTCAAAGAAGTCAGCATGCTCTCCCTGGAATCAGGAGGGAGAGGCATGTCGAAAGACGACAGGATAGCTTTCCTCCGGTGGGCATCAGGGAGTGGCAAGTTGATGTGCGTCTTGAAGCGTCCAATGCGGGTCAGCTTTGCGGGCATGTTTGTCAGGTAATCCAAACATGCTGCGAAGACGACAACCTTGGGGCGCTCATTCCTGGATGTCGCATCTGCGGCCAGCTTGTCCAGGAAGTCCACGACTGCTTGGATGACGGCGTTCCGATTGCTGCGCTCTTTGTCAATGAGCTCTTCAAACTCATCCATGATAACAATGCTCGGTTGGTTTTCTCGAGCTTTCTGGAAAGTTTCGTTGATGGAGGCCAGCTTGTCACTTGGCTGTATACGGTGGACTGTTCCCCACCCTGTCTCGCATATATGGTTCAAGAGCATCGTCTTGCCAGTCCCGTGACCGCCATGAAAGACAAGGCCACAGGACTTCCTCGCGGCTGAGCTCCTGAAGGGACCAGACCACATGCGGAGGTGTTGGTTGAGCTCTTGGATCTGGTGTTCGAGACCCGGTATCGTATCGACTTGAAGCCGTGTTGGACGAGCGCTCGCTGCTCCGGCTTCTATGTCCTGCCCGCTCCAAATTTGAACCTTCGTTGAGGTTGGCGTGAAGCGAGCGTTGGAAGTAAATGACCCGTTGACGGTTCTAACCTTGAAGCTTCTGAAAGTACCCTCTCCTGCTATCCGCTTGATGGCCAATCCAGGGAACACTTCCTCCATGCCTATTAATTGGCCCTTGATGGCCCACTCCCAGTGTACAAAGCTCTCTTGTTTCATACTGGGCTGGTCTACCGTAACATCCTCAACGACCACTTCTTCAGCATCTGGTATCGCCTTGCCGTCGGTGTAAATGAGCTTGACCTGGTCTCCAAGCTTGAACTCGCAGGCATCTTGGAAAGGCTTGCTCATCTGAACGACTGCGCGGCTCATCTTAGGATCTGTTGCAGCCCACAATGACGCCTCTCGCGTGACAGCCCTGCCATCCTCCAGGGTCTTCTCAACAAAGCAGGGCTTCCCATTTTCCAGGGCTGTGCCTGTCAACTCTAATAGAACTTCCTTGTTGACGTAGATCCGGGACGCGCCCTTGAGCGACTTGTCAGAGCTCTTATCCGAGGACGTTGGGATCGGCCTGACTTTGACCTCGATGAACTTCATTGTGAGTCGGAGGGTCCCCTTTTCAGAGAGACTTGTAGATAGTGGGATGAATGCCTCCTTGTGTATGGTTTTGGCGGGTGACCGTGGGAAAACCGTTGACAGTGGCTGGCGGGGTTATCGAGACACTCGCAGTGAAGGAGTCTCATAAAATTTCATAGAATTTATTGTTATAAGTTGGAGGCATCAACACGCCCGTTTGTTCGTCTAAAGGACGGTCTCAGGTCTGTGGTTGGTTTTAAGAAAGGATTTTATCACTTACACGACAGTACGTATCCTAGTGGTTTTTATCTGTGGATTAGCAAAGGGTTATGCGGGCTACGAAAGGACAATCTACGACTGTGGCTGTCTCTACTCAAAATAATTTGGATATTCACAACAGGAAAATATTGGCCTAGTGGAACATCAGTTTTATTTACAAAGGAACAGAATGAGACAGAAAAGATGAGCCTAGAGAAGGGATATTGGGTGATAGTCAAGTTAGCAACTGTCCCAGTATATTTAGTCCAGTTGAGCTACCCGGGTAAATCCCTGGTCGTCAACCTCGTCTTGACTCGAGCTTCGAGCTGGAGAACCACTTCCCCACCGACCAACTTGTCAACACATTTACGACGCGACGTCGAGCAAGAGAGCTCTAATGCCACGGACCGCTCTCCACGCGACTCGAATGTTTGAGATAGATCTAGCAGCGCGTTGCATTGATGCTGCGTGGTAGGCGACTGCCATTGCCGCAGTCCCCACGGTCGAGATGGGGAGCCCGCTGTTCACCCGTGTCAGCTCACCTCTTCTCCACGACCATCCCGCGACTCGATGACAACAAATATGACACAGACAACGGACAACCGGCCGAGCAGACGAAACCCCTCTTTACCAAAATCCGGGCCACTGGGGTTGACTGGGCACTTCTCCATACTCGACGTAGGGAAAAGGTCAACCCTGAACATGTTCAATTGAGCTTGGAGGGTCTCAAACCATTCGGCGCAAGAAATGTTGACCAATTTCAGAACTTGGAGCCTGTACACATACTTGCCCTCAAGCAAGCTCGAAAACGTCGTGACGAACCCAAGAAGGCCCGGGGGCAACCCAACAGTCACTCGCAAAATGGCCTTGAGCGCCCTGAGGAACCCCGGCAGGTTGAGGGGGGAATTAGCCGTCCGTTTGGGAGTGCCTTGAGGCAATCCGTGAAATTACAAGACACTAAGAAGGGAAATCGTCGGTCGTCAAAAGGCTCTAACTACACTCTTGGTTCGAAGATCGAGCAAAAAAAAGATGAGCTGGTGTGGAAGAGTATCTTACATCGCAATACATCCGAGGCAATTGACGGGAGAGGTCAGTCTTCACCGGAGGCTCAAGAATCCAACATCCTGAAACGGCGTACTCGGCCCAACACAATCGATATTGCCATAACTCCTCGATCAGGAGGGCAGGGACTCAATGCTCGAGAGACCGGCGAACTCAAGAAGGCGACAGCTCGCAATTCAGGATTCGAGCCATGGGCAATGCCGCAGCGGGTTAGAGAAGCCATCAATCGTCAGGTCAGACTGACCGCGACTGGGATAGCTCCCATATTGCCTATAAGGCCACCGAACACTGCGGGGCAACTACCTCAATATGCGCCTCCGCCGCCTCTGCCGTCGCCGCCGAAGCCACGGGATGCGGGCATGAATACCGGCGATTTCGCCGGGGCTGCCGCGACTATGGGACCTGCGGAATCCGTCCGGAAGTCGATGACTGAGGATCCCATCCTCAAAGAGGCTGGTTTGCTTTCGAAAGAGCGCATGAATGCCTCATTCTTCTCGCAGTCGCCATCAATGCTTGACATGCATGTCGAGCCGAGGTTCCGTGTTTTCCCAACATGGCTTCAAGGGAAGAACTCCAAGGAACTTGGATCATTGGAAGGTGCTCGAATACCAAGCGGTAGTACTGAGGCTGATGCACAGCAGCAGCAGCAGCAGCAAAACGAGAGCAGGCAAGCCAAGGCCCCTAGCTCACAGCATGACACAGTAGAACCTACGGCCCTCCAAGAGACGCAAGTCTTTAATCTAGCCCCAGATTTTACGCCTTCCAATGAAGAGAGCCATGCAGCAAGCGACGAGAGCATTGCGCCTGTGGAACTAGTGAAGCCCAAGGAACCGGTCCAGCCTGAGCGCCCAATCTTTGAGCAGCTCTTCTCAGAGGAGCGGCCCAGAGGCGACAGTTACTGGCAGATAGCCAACAGGCTGAAAGCTACATTTTCGGCAGTCGACAAGGGCTCAGGTTCAGACTCCAGTCTAGAGCGTGAGGCGCCTGCATGGAGGCCGCAACCTGGACAATCAATCTTTGGTCAGCTATTCCCTGACCAGGTTGACCCAACGTCAGGGCAAAGTGAGGATGCGTGGCGGGGACCGACGTGGGAACCACTGGCCCCACCCGAAGACTCACTCTTGGTATCATTGCGGAACGAAGTACGCAGCTGGATACCGGAGGATCAGCAGGACCGAATCGTCGGTCCCCAACCTGGAGAGTACGGATCCCATTCAACAGTTGTAGTGATCTCGGGACTAAGTCCGTCGCTTACCGATACTGACTTCTACCGGATCGCGCCGGAAGGAAAACACGTCGAAGGGTGGGCCGGCGGCTTGGTGAAAGTCGTCCAGGCGCGCGAATCTATCACATATGAGCCTCTAGGCCAGTATTACCTCATGTTCTACTCTCGACCTTCTGCACTTGCCTACGTCGACGAGGTAAAGCGGCTCCACGCTCTCAGCCGCAAACTACTTCACGCCCCAGCGGCATCGGGTAGAGAAGTTGCCAGGGGCGCTCTCGACCAGGCCCCGGCCACGCCCCAGCCTTACCTGACCGACGAGGAACGGGCGGCCGTCCGCTCGTTCACGCTCCTCTCGCCCAGTCTACCCCTCAACATCAGCGTGCGCCTGTGGAACACGCAGCTGGTGGCAGACATCGCAGCCAAGTCCAACATCGGCGATGTCGTGCAGGCGCTGAGGCCCGAGGCCACGACCCCGGCCAAGGTGCTGCTCAAGCTCAACCCGTCGGGCGGTGGCGGTGGCGGTGGTGGCGGCCTCACCACGGACGAGCTGTGGCTGACGCTCCGGGACGACGGCAGGGAGCGCAGCGCCCCCTGGGTCCTGGCCAACCTCTCCAGGGGCATTATGCCCGTCAAGCCCAAGTTCAACGCCGCGCAGTCGGGCATCAAGGTCAAGGCCAAGCCCGTCCCCGTTCCCCTGGAGATGGACGATGACGTCTACGACGAAGAGAGCGGGGAGCCGGTCGTCGGGCAGCTGCCGCCCGCTGCTGCTGCTGAGAGGTCCGGGGAGAGGCTGAGCAACGGCGCTGACCGCCACGAACGGTTCAGCAGGTTCGTCTTGACGTTTACGCAGCCGGCCATTGCCCGGCGGTTCGTGAGGTGCTGGCACAAGAGGATTATTCATGATGCTGAGCTGGGGAGGAATGTTGTGGTTGATGCTGTAGCCTTGATGTAAATTATGAATATATGTCCTGAATTGCGTGTGTGGCGATACCCAGGAGATGTTGAAGAGGTGTCCATTAGACTCCTCTAATATCAATCCATTAGAATTGCGCCGAATTTTGCGTTGTCATTCATTGTCATTTGATTTTGTCTTCATTTCCACCTAAAGCCCTCCGTATTGTACAAATGGCCTCCCGCCAAAACCCAGCATTCCCATCCTTGATGATCCCAACCGCGCAGATTATGCCCGTCCCCGCTACGTCCTTCTGGACTTCTTGGAGTGTTTGCGCCGTCGTGCCTCTTCAAGTTCTGCCATCGTTGGCGCAGCGCAAGTCTCCTAAGCGAACGCATTGCCAAGGTCGTGCTCCTGCAAGTCAAGTAGTCAGTTATAGCGCTCCCAGACCGGTAGGCCATTTCAGGGGTCACATACCTTGAACCACTCCGGCCCCTTCTCCAGGTACTCCTCCCTCGTCACCCTCGCCCTCTTCCACTCGTCACCACCAGCCCAGCTCGCGGCACCCCTCCAGGCATCGAGGACGGCATCCTTGGCACGCCTGATCCGCAGGGGCGAGTCCACAGGCAGCAAGGCCTGGAGCCCAGTCCGCAACCGGTCGTCGAAGTTCTCAAACATCGTGGCACCGCCAGTGAGGAAGATATCCTTGAGGAAGTCGTCCCTGTCGATGCCTGGGATGGCGGTGAGCCGCTGGGTGAGTATATCTCCAGCAATCTCCACGATGCCGGCCTGGTCGACGCCCGCTATCGCACTGGGTTGGAAGACCACCTCGGGGACACGAATCCGTTCCACATTCAAGTGCAGTTGGTTGCGCTCCGCCTGACTGCCCTCGTCCGGCCTGGGCCCATATCGCCACGCATGCAGCAGGGACTTTGTCCAGTTGTTCTGTGCCTCGAGAGTGTGCTCGTATGTGAACTCGGGATCATGTTTGAGCAGATCCGCTTCAAGGGTTTTGATGGTCGCATCAAGATTCTCTTCCTCGTCCTCGTCGTCGCTGTCGCCCTTGTTGGCTCCTACAGCGACGTTCCGATATACACCCCAGTCCGCGTCATCCGCGCCGAAGTCGTCATCATCACCACCCCGACGGCGCTTGCGACCCGTTGCGGCGGTTGGGTTGTCAGAAGCCAGATTTGCAATGGTCTTCATGCGCATTTGGCTCGCCAGGGATTTGCGGTTGCCCAGGTCCTGCTTCAATCGGTCTCTATCCTTGATTTTGGCGAGCGTTTCGAGCCGCGCTTGGCGCCGCTCATCGAGCCATGCCTCCAGGTCGTTTGTTCGCTTCTCCTCATCAAGTCGAGCTATCTCCGCAATTCGGGCCTTCTCGGCTTCCTTCTCTGCCTTGGCCCGAGCTCTTGCCTCGTTATTAGACTTCATGAGCCGCTGGTGGCGTTTCTCCTTCAGTCCAGCCTCGTCAAGCTGGTCGTCAGGGACATCCAGTAGATGGAACACAGGCTCTTCAGTTTGCTCCTCTTCGACTTCGCCGCCGAGGTCCTTTTGCCTGGCGCGCTTGATGGAGCCCTCCAGTTCCTTGACCAACTTTGCGAGGTGCGCCTCGTCCTTCACTTCGGCATCGTCCAGAATGCGCTTGGTCTCCTTCTTGTTCTGGTCTACCAGGCGCCGTTGAACATCCTTGTAATATTCCAGTTCCTGCTCCTTCTTCATCAGCCGTTCCAAGCGCATCTTGGCTGCCTGCTCCTGCAAACGGCGGCCGCTTTCCTTCTTGCGTTCTGCGACTTTGGCAAGCTCTTCCTCTGTCTTCTGGATAATGACTTCCTCAGTGTAGGGATACTGTATGATTCGCTCCCGATCTTCTAGCCCTGTCCAGTCAAGGTAGGTGCGCAACTCATTATCATAGTCCTTAGAAAGGTAGCAGTGGTCTCGCACCATGGATTCGGCTTGGGAAAGGTTCATCTTTCCGGGGAAATGGTCGTATTTCAGTCGCATGAGCTTCATGAGGTAGTCTGCCGCGTGATATCCGCCCCAATTCAACCTGATGGCCTGGGCAAGCATGGGTTTCCGGCTGTAGACAGGTATCAAGTGTGTAGAACTGTGTGAGGATGACACAACAAGGCCAGTGCTACCTCCATTGTATTGGTATGAAAAGAGGGAGTCGATTCCGTACGTCAAGCTCGGGGCGCCGTAGCATTCGAAGATGATCTCCGTCATAGCTATTTCCTGGGTTAGCATTGCTTTCTGCGTATCAACCCATCAGCCAATGTGACATACACTTCCGCGAGTATGGCAGATTGGCAACAGCCTCGGTCATGACAATTGGCATGTCAATGTTACCCTCGACGCTGTTCATGCCCAGCTTGATGAATAGATAGTCGAGTACATGTTCCATGACATCCCAATTGCTCACAACTCCCGTGCCCTGCTCGAATGCGTTCCGTATGTGGCCTCGAGCGGTTGTATCGGAGTAGCAGTCTAAGCCGGCGAACGAGAAAGTCTTGCCCAGTTTTCGGTCGCGGTACTTGGACATGATGGGTGGGATGGCGAATCGGGGCTTGTCTTCGAAGTTCCATCCTGCGCGGACTGAGGAGGAGCCTGGTTCGACAAGAAAGGCTGTCAGCTTGACTGTATAGGTGACGGCGCAAACGAAAGAGAGGGGGGGGGGTTGCGTACCATTATCTATTACGATTGCGGCCTTGCCATCTGGTTGTTGCAGCGCCTTCTCGCGACCATCAGGCTGTGACGGGATGGGCTTGTCGAACTTGACCTCCTTCACGGGGTACACAGTCGGCGGTGGAAGGCCTTCCCTTGGTCCCCTCGTGGAGGGTAGGGGTTCGTAGAGGGCAGAGGGTGCCATTGTTGGTTTGGAATTGAGGCGTTGTGAATGTCTGATCGACAGGATCGAGTTCACAGGGTATCAAAACAAGGAGAGGAAATAAATTGGGACATAATAGGAAGCGAAGTTTGGAAGTGACAGGAAGAACTGCAGAGAAGCGGTTGAATGTTTTCAAAGTTGTTTACTGCAGGGTCGCCGTTCGCAACTAGGTCAAAGTACTTAGAGATATTGGCGATAGGAGCTAGCTTGGTGTGCCTGCCGCCTGTGACAAGGCTCGTCGCGTCGCTCAGCACCTGCAGCTTGGGTTACTCTTTAGCGCCTTTGAGGCTGGCTGTGGGGGCCAGATGCTGCAGCTCCGTGTGGGGAAGAGCTCACCCCAGCAGGCCCAGGTGCATCAAGCCTCTTACGTAAGCTGTTCAACGTCTTATACACAAGGCATCTCCAGGGCTCCTACTTAAGTGCTCAAGTATACAATTAATTTCCAGAAACCGACCCATATCATAATCGGTGACAGTAGTCACTGATATGTTGAGGAAAAGGGCACAGAATGAGAGCCTGTCCTGGAGAAATATCAAGACGCACCTCCATGTTGAAGATAGCTGCACACCATTGTCTGCATCCTCAATCCATCCTCAATCCACCCTAGACTACCTTTCAATATTGCTTCTGATAGGCGTCACGGTACACCTTAATGGGAGACAAATCAATATCAGTATATGTATTAGAGTAGATATCAAGCAACCGACTTTAGTTCATAGGACTGTCAACAGCATACTACCCTTACCCTGGTCACCCCAGTATTGCTAGGCCAATAAAAGGAGTGGCAAGTCCCGTACACACCAATGCTATACCTACGTACCCAGGTAGGTTTTATATCCAACAATACCTACCTAGTTAGGTACCTACTTAAGGTATATTGGCAAGCTTAAAGCACCTGGATAGCAGTCTTCTATATGGGACTGATGTATCTCATGCTAGTATCTGCAGACTATATGAACCTTCAAATTGCCCAGGTGGAGACTAAATCAAGAGAGCTGACCTATTCTCTTCGAAAGCCTACCTAAGTAAGAGAAACAGATCATATATGTAGTGCATCGCCCACATGTGTCGGATATCAATTCAAAATTGGTTGATAATACCCTGATGTGCCCACACTGATCTTCTGGATCGCAATCACCTTGCCATCGCTTTCTGCTTCCTGTCTCAACACTTGGTAAATCTCGTAGTCGTCATCACCTGGGCTTCGGAGTATGTAGATGCTTAGTAAGTACCTAGGTAAGTAATGGTAGCACCTGGTATTGTTTGATCCTTCCCGTCCTACATGCTACAGATGGAGACGGGCTTGGGTGATTGCGGTTGAGAACCAGCCATATTTAGTCTAACTGAACAGAATCTGAGCACATACTGGAAAGTCGCATTACCATCCATGTATATATCGTTTTAACAACATCTTTCATGGGGTGTGAGAAGCTCACTATGGTACCTAGGTATGTACAAGAGTGGCCTTATGCATAAATACTTCAATGTTAGTAGGCAGGAGTGTCATGAGGTCGGCTACCTTGCCAAAGCAGAATGGAAGGCACGATCCAAGGTAGATGAACAACCGGCCAGAAAACACAAAAGTGAAAGAAAACCCAAATGTGATTCACTCAGTCTTCCACGTTCCACCTCTCTCAAGAATTGCTTGCATTCTCTGCTAGAGTTCCCATGCTCTGTACTACTCGATATTTCTTCCAGCTTGTTTTCTGTCTTCCTGCTTCCTGTATCACACCATTACAATACCGAAATTGATTACATTGATGCTCTCACTCCTATTGGCACTCCTAGTCTATAACATTCTCACTATTCTCAACATCTTAGGCCTCCAGCTTCATTCCGCCTCATTAACAAATCTGCGCTATTGCACATAAGACAGCAAGATGCTCTCCGCCATCATATTAGCCTTGAGTGTTCTTCAGGTAAGTGAGATCACACATACCCGCCTTATGGTAGAAGGGGAACTAACCCCCCTCATCAAGCTCCTCATAGCCATCGCCGTCCTAGGTCTCTCCATCAGCATTGCCCGCAAGCCAACCTACGATACAGTATCAAGATTGTCTTATGCCCGTTGGAAACCATGGTACTTTAACACCACTCTACGATATTTCATCTTCCTCGGCGTCTATGGCATTATCTCAGCCATAGTCAACATCATCTCAATGTTCTTTACGGCTGTCTCGAGTTTGATTACCCTCGTGATGAACATCATGGGAGCCATGCTGTTCCTCGCTGGGGGTATCGTCTGGGCCGTCAGCACCAAGAGATGGCGATTATCTTGCACTGACGTAACACTTGCCCTTGAGTCGAGTGGTTTCTCCGGCCCGTTTGCCGAAAAGACAGGCACCTCCTGCAGGCGTTGCATTGTGGACGGGGCCCTCGTATATGCACTGTTTGCCCTGTCGGTCGGTCTTGCCGTCTGCTCCTTCCTCCACCATCGGAACCTGACCCACAGCGCGAGGTTCTAGTAGGTGAGCAGGGAGCTCTTGTGGTTGAAACTCGAGAGACTATTAGTTCTCAGGTTGACGGGGCCATACTAGATCAGATAACCCAAGTCATTCCTGGGCATCGACAACTTCGGACCGGGCTGTTGCAGTGTCTGTGACCAGTAAGAAGATGAGGAATGGCAAAGGGCTTTTGGGGGAAGAGATGTGAGACACCTGGGCATCACAAGTTTGTACGGCGGACCATGATGGAGGACTGGCTTGAGGCTTTGAATTTGTTTACTCAATGAACGATCGTGAAGAAAGTAGGATAGGGGTTTGAGCACCCATACCAATAAACACCTAAGAAGTATACTTGAATATTATCAACCAATCCGCATACGCCAGACCTTCAAATAATCTAGTGGTATGTGATGGTAGAGGAGACTGACATGATGACTGTGAAGTCGGAATTTGAAGAGACAGGACAATGAGTAAGCGAGCTCAAGTCCTAACCCTCGCAGGACAGGCGATCCACCCTCCCCTCCCCCAACTTCGTAGGCCAACTTCGCCCGTCCATCACGTTCGCGGAGGTGGAATAAGCCACCCTGAACCACCTATTCCGTCCCGAGAAGCCATGATGAAAGCATTCCCCAGATACGGGCCTAAGCTGAACTCCCTCGCTTTCACCACCCGGTCATATTCCAGAACAGCCGCCATGGGAGCAGCAACGCCAAAATTCTCCGAGGGTTCTGACGTGAGCCTCCTCACCACGGCAGTGGACGGCCTGACAGCCAGGAAATGGGCCGTCACGGCCGATGGCCAGGGGCTCGAGCGGTCCTTTAAATTCAAGACGTTTGCGAAGACCTGGGTAAGTTTGGTGGATGGACAGGCCGGCCGGCTTTTCCTTTTGCTAGATTCCCAATATCAAATGTTGCATATGCAATATGATGCATAGCATTCCAAGATCATTGTGCTAAGAAAGGTTCCCGTAGGACTTCATGACAGCCGTGTCACTGCAATGCAAGATCAAGAACCACCACCCCGAGTGGTCAAATGTAAGTTCCCGCATCCTCTCATGATTTGACAGTAGGTAGGTAAGTAGGCCTGGACGAAACTTACAAGAGAGACACACACAGGTCTACAACACTACCTTCATCCGGTGGACAACGCACAGTCCACCGGGACTATCCCCCAAGGACGCAGAGCTGGCCGCCATCTGCGATGAATTGGCACAGAGCTTTGGAGAGGTCCAGGAGGAGGCGTCGTCTGGTGGCCAGAGCTGTCAGCTCAAGGGCTTGGCAGACCAGGCGGCATCAGCGTCAGGGGACTGTTGTACGCCCAAGTCGGCATCAAAATGATGATCTCACATGTATGGGAACATAAATTTACACCGAAAGGGGAAAGAATTGACATCATATCCTTTTGTGTTTGGTATTACTAGTATTAATCTAAAGGTGCCGAACGAGAGGCGGCAACCAAGTACTATATACAGGCGGAACTTCTAAGATCTCTTGAGGACGCCACCCTCTCTATCCATGCATCACTGTCGTCACCGATACCCTCACACTTGGTGGGGCATTTTTCCGGCCGACGGTCATGGTGTTCGTAAGCCCTCGTTCTGGCTTCGGATGAAGCCACCCCCCTAGGCCGACGCGTGGCGTGGTCAACGCGCTCACTCACCACATTCCCACAGCGGAAGCGGTCTTCCCCTTCGACATGGTCGACTCCTTGCCGCACATGCATGTACGGCGCCTTTGCAGCGAGTTCCCATAGCGTACGAGCCGCTTACTGGGCCTTCTTGGCCCTGATAGCAGCCAGCTTCTTCTCCCTACGCTTCTTGCTCGCGACCTCGCCAGCCTCGGTATCCAAGTAGTAGTCCCACCAGCGGAAGCTAGAAGCGTAGTTGCCAATGAACTTCTCGTGGTGCATGTCGTGATGTTCGGCGCCAGCCCAGACGGGCAGGAAGTGTCGCAAGCTCCAGGGGAAGTCGTAGCCGGAGTGGGCATCAATGGCCTGGAAGAGACGGAGAACAATCCACACGTACATGGTGAACAGGTGAAGATCGCCCGTGAGAGAGACCCAGAGGATGGGGCTACCGACGGTCCCGATGGCGAGGAGCATGACTTCGATGGGTGAGGCGTATTCGGCGGCGAGACCGAATGGCGCGGAGTAGGTGTGGTGCAGCTTGTGGATGTTCTTGTAAAGCGGGCCGTAGTGCAGCGCGCGGTGGAACCAGTAGTGCCATGCATCCTCCATGATGAAGAAGACAGCGATCTGGTAAGCCATCTTGAAAATGCTGGGGAAAGGTACACCGTAGTCCATGCCGAAGTAGGTAGCGATGGGATGGAACAACCAGATCTGGGGAAGCTCGACGGTGATGTGGGACAGGAAGACGAGGGCGGCGCAATCGAATTGTTCTCTCCAAGTAGGTAGTTTTTGCTGTCAAGAAAGGTTAGTCTGGTAAGGCCATTTCTCGGCGAGAGCCGGTGCGCGAAGGGGGGAAAAAAAGGGGGGGAGGGCGCTTTTCATGCGAGGAGGCGGACTCACGTTCTGAATCTTGTACTTGTTGAAGGCAGGAATGGCGTCGACAATCATCCAGGGAAGAGAGCGACCAAAGTAGACAATCTCGTGCATCATGAAGGACATAATACCAGTGGCGAGGGTGTCATTTTGCATGTAGAGATACCAAGCAGCCCACAGGCGCTCGGCAACGCTGAGCTGCACATTGATCTTGGAAACCTCCTCGAAGACGGAGAAGTAATCTGCCGGGTTGGTAGAGTTGAGACCACTGGTTATGGTGGAGTTGAGGGAAGAGAGCGTCGATGTTCTAGAAGAAAACACCATTTATTAGTACATTGCTTGGATCGCGTCGATTGATCAGGGGGGGGGGAGGCGATGTGGCGCAATACGTACACGACGGTCGCCATGATGAAGGCTTTCTCGCGAGAGCGCGGCCTCGAATAGTAAATCAATCCAAATTTGAAAGCAATTGGTTTGAGGATAAGAGAATGTTGGTGGTGACAAAGACCGGAAGTGAGGGTTGGTACTGTGTATAGTCAAGACAACTCTTTCCAACGAAACTGACACCCTGCGGAAGTGGGAGACGGGAAACGTTGAAAGATAAAGGTTTCTGCTAGGGGTTTTGTTGTGGTGTGGATAAGGCCATTTGACAGTATTGACCCCTGCAGGAATCCGAGGGACCCCGATCATCTCGGCCAATAGCGACCCACTCACTCTTAGAATGAGCAGATGGCCTAGTCTGAGATTCCGCGTTCCGTGCTCGGACAGGGCGTCACAGGGCGTGCAGCTTGCACAGGCTTGCACTGATGCAAGGCCCCAAAATCAATTGAATGCAGATCAGAGGCGAACTGTGATTGGTAGCGGCAAACGGGTTCCGATGGATTCCCACCCCCTCCCCCAGGCCATATGCCACCACCACCTTTCGATGACTTGCTCTCAATTAGGTTTCGATCAGATTATGCCTACCTTCTTGTCTGCGTGTCTGGCGCTAGTTTGCTTACTACGACTGCTGGGCGGTGAGGTGGATGGCTTAGTTACCGGCTCGCCTGATATGTAACCCGGAGTCGGATCGAGTCGGTTAGTCTGCCTCCCGAACCTCTTCGATCGAATGATGTAGCAATCCTTTGCAGTCCTTGGCAATCCCTGGCAGTCCCTGACAGTCCCTGGCACATTTGAACACTCTAGCCAACCCGACAGACTGGATTTGAGACATGCCTCAAGTCCGGACAAGTGCCCTTATCCGGGTACCTGATCTGGTGTGCACGGCGCCTCAATGCATACGTACGTACATACGTAAATCCGTTAACGGTTTGCTTGGTATCGATAAAATGGAGTGTCAAAAAAAATCATTAGAGTGGTAAAAGTGGCTTGTCCCCCACACAAATATCAAGGTACCTACTTGTTAGTACACCTGAGGTAGTTTATGTGAATAATAGTACTGCTATTGCATGTACTGCACCTATGTACATATGTACTTTCATCAGACAAGCAAATGCATTGATGACGTCTTCATTGATTCCTGTCAGTTTGCTTGGAAGTTCCAAGCTGTCATCAGCCATCCGCCAACAAGACCACGTCAATACACAGTAAACCAGCCTTGAAAACCCCACATTGATCTCACAAACCAGTCAGCCCCTCTAACGTGAACCCAATCAATCAATCGTTGAACTTGCCCGCAGCTTCTCCAATTGAGTGCTTGACAAAAGACTTCTGTTTGGAGCATAACAACACACACCAAAAGCTCCTCTTCTCTTCTTCTTTGTTGAGAGGTTGAGCTCCCGCTTTTTATTTGTTCCAGTCTCTCTCTATCTGTTGTCGGTCGGTCGGTCGATACCAAGGGAGGTGTGCTACGATTACCCACTTATTTCTTCCATCTGTCTTCTCCAGCATTCTTCGGTTGTCTTGCCTTCCGAGAGTCAATTTTGCATGGCCTGATCATACCATATTGCCACACCACGCGTATCTTCGACCTACATCCGGCCCATCACCCTCACTTCCCTACAGAGCACGGACTACTTTCCGTCAGTGATGCCTTGGGGGCATCGGTGAGAGGATGAGGAATATGTCCATTGTGACCGAGTAGGTAGAATCCCGGACCCTGAATAACTTCCCCTCCTCCCTCCTCCCCCCCACCAAAACGGCCCCCCTCTCCCGGAACGCGGGCCCCTGCGGTGCTCGTGCTCGCGATCTCTCCCTCACAGACTAAATAATCATGTCTATCCAATATCCCGGCTTACTAACCTCTCAATAGCCAAGTTCGGCGCATTGACGCCCAAATTGACCGTCTTCTGCTTCACCCTCTGGTTGATCCGGAAGACGCTGTTGACGAACAAGACTCTGAGGCCGATGACGAGGTCGGGGCCCGCAGCACCGCCACAGTTGATCTCTCATCACCCAGGATTAACGATCTGCTGCGTATTGTAAAGAGCTTGTCAACAACTTCCACCGCCGTGCTTCCGGCCGTACGTATCAAGGACCTTCTTCACCAGTCTAGCCTCGCCTCCGCCGACGAGCTCATTGAAGCTCAGAGCCAGTATGAATCCGAGGTCGAGTGGCTGCTGGTCAGCAAGGCCACCACCCAAACATACGGCCTAGTCCTGAACACTCTCCTCGATCAGATCATCCCTCTTAGCCACGATATCTGGTACTGGGATCAGATTCTCGGCTCATACACTTACAGTACTTACTATGCCATCCAGACCTCGCCTCTGCGCTGGTGGGGTTGGTCCAAGGATATCTACCGGGAGAGCAGGCTACGCTCTACACTGAGCCGGAAGGCTAGCTTATTCAGCAGGTCACCCCAGACTCAGAGCGACAGTCTATCCCAACGATGGGGCCGCTTCTACTCGATCGTGCGGGAAACTGTAATGGATCGGTCTCTGAAGGATGTCCAACACAAAATGTTCTCCACTGTGACTCTGTGTCGGTCTGAAGCCAAGCAGAAGCAGAACCAGCTTAAGAGATTACGAGAGATGACGGCCAGTGGACTGGGACTTTTAATAGATGAGGGCCTCGACTTTGACCTGGATGAGAACAAGATCGATGTCCGCGACCACGGCGCAGAGTTGAGGGCCGTGGTGGAGCGAAGTGTTGCCCTGATGGATGTAGTGCTGAGAGATGTATCCAACCTGGACCATGGTGTCACCGAGTTCGAAGATAAGGTCTTCGCGGGGGTTGGGGAGGATCCGGAACTCTCGATTCACGCCGAAGATGTGGCCAACAAGCCCGCAGTCGTGGCAAGACGGCTTCTTTCCATCCTGGAGGAACGCATGCCGGAGCATATCACAACCACCAACAAGGTCGTGGCAGAGAATGGTCGGCCTTCGCGACTCATCCGATACTGGCTGCCCGCCGGTGTGCTGCTAGCCTCTTCGTCCACCATCCTGCGCATACTCGTCAACCGCAAGGCCGATATCGTTAACTGGATTCGTGACCTTGGCGTCACTGCAAAAGACTTCTGGTTCAACTGGGTAGTCGAGCCGGTCCGTAAGGTCATCGGCACGATTCGACACGACTCCCAGTCTGAGATTGCAATTATGAGCCGCGACAGCCTCAAGGCCGACCGGGAGAGCCTGGAACGCATGGTGGTTGATTTTTCGATAGACAGGCCATCGTTGGCTGTGGAGGGGTCATCTACCTTGTCAGAGATGCAAATTTCTGAGATCCGCGCCAAGGTCAAGGAAGGTGATGTCACTCCTGTGCTGAAAGCCTACGAGAATGATCTCCGCAAGCCATTTGTCGGGGCCGTGAGAGGCGACCTGGTCAGGAGTCTGTTGATCCAGGTGCAAAAGACCAAGGTTGACCTTGAAGTTGCCATCTCCGGGATCGACGCCCTTCTTAAGTCTCAGGAACTCGTGTTCGGCCTAGTTGGTCTCACTCCCGGCATCATGGTCTCTGTTACGGTGCTGTCTTACCTGCCTGGTGTGCTATTCAGCAACCGCAGGGGCACACGGAGACGCGGGGAGAAGGTTGGCCGCTGTGTGCGGACACTCAGGAACATTGACCGGATCTTCACCGAGGCAACGCCTGTTGAGGCCAATATTCTGGCATACAAGGACCGTGGACTGCTTGTCGCGGAGGTTGCTATCCTCCGCAACCTGGTCAGGGAGGGGAGGCTCATGCCGAGGGAGATCGAGGGCGAATTCCTTGAGGATCTCAATGATATGGCGAACGGCAAGGGAATGCAGGTCCAGATGAGGGCGCTGGAGAGGGTCCGGTGGGCTTACTCCAAGTGGCTGCATGCCAACTAGTAGATGTGTGATGAGAATGTGAGATGAAGATATGGATTCTATAAGTGAATATGATCACCCAAGAAAGGAGCACCTGAAACATTGTATCATAGGTTTCTGTGTGTGTGTGTGTGTGTGTGTGTGTGTGTGTGAATGACGCGTGGCCCCAGTGGCTTGGATATCTTGCGAGATTTCTATCGCCATTATATATGTAGAAAAGAAAGTGTGTTTAAGCCGCTGTCTGGTCCTAACTTGACGATACCTGATGCCAGGACTGAATTTGGCGGCGGTGGCATTATGCACCTTCCTTGCAACATGGCGGTCAACACATGAGTGCACAGTGTATTTAGGAGATCCTGGAAATCTAGATTGACTGCCCTTAAGGAATCTCCCATCTAGAATCCTGGGGAACCGACAAACGTCTAAATATCCGAGTCTAGCGTGAGGCTAATCGAAAACTAAAAGTAAGTTAGTGTACTACACTTACTAAGTATGTTGGTACTTACCAGCTTACCTAGGTGAGTCGTTAGTGATATTGCCCCCCTAAGTTCCAAGGGTGAATGTTAGAGGTTAAAGGTTGGAAAAGGGTTGATGCTCCATGACGATGGCTTAACGTATCCACACCACCCCGGTGCGCAAGTCCCCAATGGCTAGACTACACGTAACTCCAACTTGACACGGGCTCGGCGCATCCACCCTGAACTCGTGCAGCACTGGAGCAGTGCGCCTCTCCACTACCGGTTCGTACCAGCTCACCAACTACCACCGCCGTCACCGTCAATCCGTTCCCCAAACTCTCTCCTCCTGCACAACATCTGTGAGACGGAAACTTTGTCCTACATAACCACATCATATCATTCTTCTTCCTGACTGACGCTTTGTTCGGCTCCCCCAGCGAGGCGATAAGCAATTCTCCAGATTCACCACCCCAATAGACCCAAATCCATCCACCCATCATTCCGCGCTACCAACTCCCTCACCGTCTGGATCGTCTAATCCGTCCTGCGAATACCGACCGAAAACATCTCAGCAACGGCATCCCGAGTGGTGCCCGACCAGCCCTCAACATGTCGAGTAACAGAAATTATGACTTCCTGGTATGTGATGACCCTACGGTGATGCTTTTCTGCAAGGGTTTCATGGAAGAGCCACGTTCCCACTCCCAAAACGTCCATGTCACTGCTGTGCGATAAGCGCGACAACGACACTGCAACCCCGATACACTCTATGCCTCTCCATCCACCACAAAAGCAAAACAGAACCATGCATAACTCCCCAAAACCGGGAACCTTCAGGGGGAGCGGGTGTCCCTCTGGAAGGCCAGATGGACAATATCTACAAACAAGACACCTTACAAGCCAGGCCATAGACTGACACAAGGCAACCGCCCCCCTTTTTAACAGATCAAACTACTGCTCATTGGCGACTCGGGCGTGGGCAAGTCCTGCTGCCTGCTGCGCTTCAGTGAGGACTCCTTCACGCCGTCCTTCATCACCACCATCGGTATCGACTTCAAGATCAGGACGATCGAGCTCGATGGCAAGCGGGTCAAGCTGCAGATCTGGGACACGGCGGGCCAGGAGCGCTTCCGCACCATCACCACCGCCTACTACCGGGGTGCCATGGGCATCCTGCTGGTCTACGATGTCACCGACGAGCGGTCCTTCAACAGTGCGTATTACAGGGGGTTTCCTTGCGGGGAGAGAGAGAGAGAGGCGGTGTGACATGTCAAACAAGAACGGTGGTGCTGACCTGGTGGATTTTCTTCCCCCTATTTACAGACATCCGAACCTGGTTCGCAAACGTGGAGCAGCACGCCACTGAGGGCGTCAACAAGATCCTGATCGGCAACAAGTGCGACTGGGAGGAGAAGCGCGCCGTCTCCACGGAGCAGGGCCAGGCCCTCGCCGACGAGCTCGGCATCCCCTTCCTCGAGGTCTCGGCCAAGAGCAACATCAACATCGACAAGGCCTTCTACAGCCTGGCCTCGGACATCAAGAAGCGCATCATTGACACCTCCAAGAACGATGCCACGACGACCGGGACCGGCGTCAACGTGGGCAGCAGCTCCGAGAATGCCGGAAGCAAGTGCTGCTAAAGGGGCACGTGGGGAGGTCCCTTTTCATTGGTAAGGAAAAGAGGTGGCTATCGAGGGGATCCCAGAGTTGGAGAAGTGTGTTGCTGGCCCGCTGGCTGGCATGTTTACGAAACGACAGACTCAAACTCCCGGGTTGGGGTTGATTTGTGGGGAAAAGGGGGTTGCGAGTTTCGAGGCGGGCAGCCCGGCATCATCACATGGATGCATCCGGACCAAAGAGGACAAGAAGCAAGGAGGCAGGCGATGCATGGCAAGAGACAGACATTGAGAAAGTCAACCAAGCTGGAATATGGGAAATCAGATCACCAAAGGAAAGTTGGTATTTACGAAAGGGAGACTACTCATCAGCCACCACCACCACCATCACCACTACTATTTTTTTTCCTTGGAAGCCGCAAAGCCAGAACACACGGCGATAAGGAGGCCCTGGGCGGACACGGCGAGACGCCGATCAACCTTTTAAACCTTTTCTTTTTCCGCAAATGATTGCGGAGGAGAGAAAAGCAAGAAAGAGAAGAACAAAAAAAATCCCGTGCCTCACATAGAGAAAGAAGAGAGCGAGCGAGCAAGAAATAGGCCCTCCTTCTGGCGGCGGCGGCGGCGGCGGTGGTAACGGAAAGTGCAAATATTTGGAAGCAAACGGAGTTTTAGTGGCTATTTCTGGGTTGCAAATAAAGTTTTGTTGCAGAAAGGACAAAAAGAAAGAGACAAGAAAGGACACCACCACCTCACGTTGTCCACGGCACTCCTCCATCCTATATTTGATTTTGACTTTGCCAGAAGAAAGATTTACCACACTTGGGTGTGAGTGGTGCCTTCGACATGCGTACAGACAGGCCTTATGTTTTCCATCCTGGTTGGCTGCTGAGCTCAGAAACCCATTCTTCAACCAACGTGAGCCGAGGCGGCGTCTGTAGTTCTTTTATAACCATGTCTTCTGGGAAAGTACTGTACCACACGCGACAGATCACGGGGACTCCATGCTGAGAGACATGTAGCACCAGGTTGAGAGGCATGTGCTACCATGACCAATATAAAGGTTGTCCTACGTATGGCTGGCCCTCTTTACCCAACGTTCCACACACCGATTGCTGCATGTATGTTTGTGCCTACCATCTGACGTCCACGCGTTCTGGACCCGCGAGGGAGGTGCACGGAGTAGACTTTTATTCACCTGGTTACAGTGGATGTGGATATGAAACACGACTCTCAAGAGCAAGTGCCCTTTATGCATTAACAGACTAGCAAGAACCCACCCCTAACTCCCAGTTATCCTCTAAAGATGATTACTGCGTATTCTGGGGCCCCGTCTTTCCTCCCTACACGGAGCAGTCAAGTCAAATACTCACTATTCATCCCCCTCACCCCATCGCATCCTAAGAGCAAATAGCCGCTGACTTCAAACGAAATGGGCCACGATCCCAAAGCCCTGTGCGGTCATCCGCAATGTCTTGCTCCGCTCAGTGGTAATAGTAAACCCCAGGCAGCTGCACAAGCCCTCCCCGCAAGCACGGATCCGAGTTGTTCCCAGCGCTATTCGCGTCCTACATGTTAGCCGCCGGCACTCCCTCCCCTGCTTGCGCCAATTGCCTCGCGAGCTCTTGCGCTGTACGCGCATCCTCAGCGGCTTGTGACTCGGCTGCTGTTGGCTCCGGCTTGAACGATGATGCGTCAGAACGACTCAGACTCTGGACCGCCTGCGCAACTGCATCCAGGGCTGCAGTTCCCGCAGCGGATCCGGTATTAGGCGTTGGCTCAGCTGGAGGAGCCCCTTCTTGGGCAGGGGGAGGCTGCTGAGGAAGACCGTGCATCGCTGCGTTGGGAACAGAGGCCGAAAGGTTGATGTTTGGAGGTGGCTGAGGCGGTTCGACTTGAGCGTCAATGAGCCGGGACTGCAGGTGAACAATGTACTCCCGCAACGAGTAGTTCTCAGTCTGAAGCACCTTGAACTGTTGTTCCATTTCGCCATAGTCGCGTACTTGCTGCTCGAGCTTCTTGATATAACCTTCCTTTCGTTGACGGAAAGCTCGCTTTAAAACACCGAGATTAGCATGAAAGATATTACCGGTTTCCACTTCGCCAAATGATCTCAACACCGCGACTTAAAAACACTGGGATCATAATTCTCTTACCTGAGCAGCTCGGTTTTGCGCAGCACGCTTTGACTGCGACAATTCTCGCTTCGCTTTTCGACCATCCGGAGATAAATCTTCAGGGGAAGACGGTGCAGGCGGATTTGCTCCCACAGGAACCGCACCGGGATGCTCGGTAGGAGGCGGAACACCACTTGGCATCATATTTGCCGTAGGGACGTATCCAGGGCTCCTCAACGTCGGATGAATAGATAATTCAGGATCGATAATCGGGGCGGTGGAAGTTGGAGTCACCGCGTCGCTATATCCATGCGCCAGTGACTGAGTGACCGACGGATCCGGCGCGGGCTGTGGGCGCGGAATCAACTTGGGATGCGAATTCGCGGCAATCACAGGGGGCCTCGTATTGTTGCTGTTGTTGTTCAAAGGCGATGATCCGGCTGACTGTCCTCTTGTCTCTGTGTTATTGAACCGGAGTCAGCTTCACAGCGCCAGGGTATAAGAAGCAACGAGTTATGGGGAGCTGTTGTCCAAGGACGATACATGTCATGGAATCATGGGCCAAATCTCCTGTTGAGCAAGGGCGTGAAGCCATTACGGAACAGGAGACAGAGGAGGGCATATTTAAACAGGGCAGCATTGTTGATGATCTGAACGAAAGAGTCACCATGTTATAGGGATCGAATTACCGTTTCAGGGAAACGGTCGGACACTTGACCGTAAACGTAGAGACACACGGGGCAAAAAGTGCTGAGGTAATTCGGAGGGGAGGAACCTCAAGAGAGGAGTGATGAGGTAAGCTTAGCCTTGACAATACAATGGTAACGTACAGCAAGGCTGAAACCGATACAGGCTGGAACGGCAGTAGACGACGGGATCTGCTGTCAAGCGAACCAAAGTAGGTATACGAGATGGGAAAGCAACAGGGGAATTATGGATGATGAGTGGGTTGCGATTACTTATTGTCGGTGTGGCGGAGAAGGAAGAGGTGCTGGGGATTTTGTATTTGAGAAGTACCCCAGAAAGGTCCAAGGTTTAAGGATGTCCGTAGAGTACAGAGAGAGTACTGTGACGGGAGTGAAGGGGAGGAGGGGTGATCATTATGTAAGAATTGCCGGCTCTTGGTATAAGTGGACTGGCTCTCTACCATACACCTGGGCAGTATGTAGAGGGCAGCGGACCTTTCAAGGTTTTGCCTGAGCAGTCTACTCAATCACTGACTGGGTTGGATTGTGATGGGATCCTGAGTCCACTTGACACAGGAATCGGATGCAAACTCGGGGGAAGAAACTGGAGGGTGCTGGTAGAGGCAGAAGGGAATGCATGTGTGTCCGACGGATATGGTATCTGAAGGAAGTGGAGGAACCGAGCAATGCGGGCGTGGTTTCCGAGGTATGGATTGCTGGATGACAGATGATATGAGGGATCCATGAAGGTGCAGTTTCGAATAGACCATCCTGGCAGTGAGTGCCATAGAGGTCGTGGGGGAGGAACCGGTGTAGGGGCAATTGGGAAGAGGGAGGGAGAGAGAGAGATGAAAAGGTACATGGCAAGTACTCACCAGGTTTGGTATTGGCAGCCTGCATCTTACATACAGAAATGAGTATGAAAGTCAAGAGGCAGTGGTGTGCTCTCTCAGCTGGTCACTCTGACTCAGCAGTAGGACCCTGACAAGTTAAATACCTGTCGAGCAGCCGCGCAATCGACTTGGTGTTGCCAAACTAGGGGTTGTTCTGTTGAGCCGAAGACACCTGAACACCTGGACACCCTGGGGCACTTTCGGGACCGACTAGGCAAGATGATGACTAAAGGCTTGCAGCCAAGAAACACTATCTCCGAACAGTTCGGCGGTTCTTAGGCGTGTCGGATTCCGCAGGTTGATGTGATGTGACTTTTGTGTCTTTCTAAGCTGTGACACCGTGTCGACCTTGTTTACCGTTGGGGCGAAATGTCAACAGATTGATCACTCATCAACAATGGTTGACCCGTGCCCCTTTGTTCCCTGGAGATACTCGGGCCTCGCAAGACTGGCTTGAGGTCTGGTGGCTTGACCCGTTAGACAGATACATTTTGGTGGACGATGAACAAACTGGTGATTGATGACTGATGACTGATGAATGATGATGACAGCCGCCAAAATGGAGGAGAAAAAAGAGAAGGCTGGCTGAATGAAGCTGGGGCTACTCACCTCCGACGGACGACAGCTGAATGAGAGGTCACTTTGACTGCCAGGACTGCACGATTGGCGTTGTCGCTCGCTCGCAAAGTTGCTAAGTCAGCGAAAGGGTACGGAAAAGGTGTTTATGTAAGATGTGGAAGAGGGGGAGCTCGGCCACGGTTTTAAACAGTAAACGGCGACTCGTGGTCGGGGCCCACTTTGGACATTTCTTTGTGGGGCACAGAATGATTACGTAAATCTGCGGCACGCCATCCTAAACTTTTGGTTTGAAAATGGTCATGCCTTCCCACCAACCCGAATCCCTGCCTGCCCGTTTGTGTATAAATTACGGAGTATCCGGACCATACCAAATGTACATGAGGGCAGTATTGACAACCTTGTGAAGCAGGTTGCCTAGCACCGACACAGGAAATAAATGATTTCTACACCTTGTAAGGTTAGAAACATCATTTAGACGACGAGCAGCAACTGGCATAATCTCCTCATTTGGATTGGCACGCAGCAGCGAGGGGGCCCCTCTCAAGTCCGACGACATGCCTGAAACGGCAACATTCTAGCATTCCTCCATCGAGTTTGTCAGCAACGCTATTGTACTAGTAGCGCGGCGGGGCTGGACAGGCTGACGGGCTGATGCGGTTGCACAAATACCCGACCCGACCGTATTGGACTTCCAAGGTTCAATGGCTACGATTATCCCGTCCCCAGCGGTTTCCTAGACGACCACAACAGCACGGAGTAATCGTGTACGGATCTGCAGCTGCAGCTAAGCATTCCACGATCCTGCAATGGATACTCCTGCAATGGAGTACGTTCTGATCACAACCTGTTTGCTGTTTGCCAGGCTCTATTGAGTTGCGCGCGAGAACAACAAGCGAGAAACACGTCCAAGGACTCCCAGCTCCCAGCCACGAATACGTACAAGCAGAGTGACACAACATTGCCGAATTACCCGAGAAACCGGTCTAGTTTCCGGGGAAGCTTGGTGATGAGGAGGCGCAAGTGCCAGCGAGCTGACCAACACCGCATTGTCCAATCCACCATTGTCAAATCGTTGAAGAATGGCCGTGTGAAGCGGCCAATCTGTCCTGCAGCCTGGGGTCTTCACACCATTTTACCACCAAGGTACTCACGTGTAAGTGCCATTCCACCAGGATGCCACGCGTTGCCCTTCGCAAAGCACCCCAGGATGTGACTATGACTGCTACATAAAAGAGGCTGGCTATACAAGATGGCAATGCTCTTCGGCAACTCACTTGGAGGTTATGGAAGATCGACTGCAACCATACTCGGTCCCTTTGTTTTGTTGATGCCGAGTGCCTTCAGTCAGCATGGTCAAGTGGCCCTTGAATGTCGATGCGCTTGCTTACGCCTCTCCCTTCGCTGCATACTTAGGTACGCTGCCAAGTGTCGTGGCCTCTTATGTAGCTACCTTTAGCTACTCGAATCTCCAAGCCTGTTGCCCGCACCTTGTCTGACTGCGCTAGGGCTGTTGTACAGTACGCAGCTATCAAGGTGTTCACAGTCACAACCTTATAGCTTTTCGTTGGCGTGTCGGACCGATTCGGCTCACTCGGTAGGTAACAAGGCGAAACACGCGCGTAATCGGGTGGCAATCACCAGGCTTTACAGGATGCGATGGGAGTTGGTCGGCTCGGCATGATCATCTTGCGGCTCAGTCCTCTCAGTGATCCTGGTAGTATTCTGTGGATATCCAGTGCTTGTTGGCACCTGTGGCTATCAGCTCTTGCCGGTCTTCACTCGAATAGCCATGGCGCGCGTATGAGAGCCAAGTCCATTGCCAAGGGCACTGTCCGAAGACAGGACAACTACCAAGTCCTCTTATCACCTTAGCAACCTCGAGCCCGCAACGGTCGTCATTCTTCATTGTAGGTTCTTTGGGAAAGGATTGATATACCACAAGTGTGTCAGCCGCCAAGTGGCCAGTATCCTTCAGGTGACCTTGAAGGTGGCCCAAGATCCGCGAGTCCAGAGGGAAAGTGGTCAGTGCAACCCAGGGATCGAGATACGCGTGTCTTGCCCACATCCCTCAAGCCACATGCCCAAGTCTCACGCATTTCTACAATGCCGGCATCTGTGTTGGTGATTAGGGGTCAGCATCCTCCAGGGCTTAGTCATGCCCATCCCATGTTTAAGGGCATATATCTGTTGCTTTTATCAAATGCAAGAATTTACAGCGCTCACAAACCGTTGCGACAGTGATGAACGACGTGGTGATCATGTATGCGCACCGTATGCGCACCACCCCGAACCGGCCGTTGAAAAGGCGGACGGTATCCATCTCCTGCTATGCCCTTGTGACGGGTCGGCCGAGGCATGCTGACTTGGGCACCTATCACTACTACTATGGGACTCCGGTAAACTCGCAGTCACCCCAGATGGCCTTGAGCAGCATTCTGGTTCCATTGCCCCCTGACCACCAAGCGTCGTCGTGTCTTTGCCCGTTGCCCGTTGAGCTGGGTCGGTGGCGGCTTAACCACAGCGATCGAGATATCTCCAGCGGCACCGAAACACGGGAGAACACCTCGGAGCAAGATCCTAGACACGTCTTAGACCACCAGGGCATATTTGCTCCTTCGTTATAACTGCAAGCCCGAGTCAAGGAAACGACATATTCTTCGACTTACATCCCGAGACGCCGCGGCACAGACCACATGGTTGCTTGGGATTGAAGCCACTCCGCTGGGAAGAATGAAGTAGCAGGACCTCATATCAACATAAGAGACTCTGTAAGGCCCTTCCCGTGTCCCACAGAAGCACGGCGGTCTGTGATGCCCTAGCAGCCCAGTCACACTGCCTCAGTCGAGGGGCTCAAGAAATCACTGCGCTATAGACACTTTTTCTTCGCCCGACCAATTCAGACCGCGGTCCGGGAGACAAAAGCCCACGGAGCGTCTTCGGGTTGACTCCCAATCTCTCAGACAGGCCTTCTATATAGGTGTATACTCAGTTGTAGTATGAGTAAGGGGCATCACGCACTCATGTGCTTCCACCAGCGAGCTACGTGTACTCGGAGCTCTCATGGCATCGGAAACGTCGGGCATCAATTCCATAAATACTTGCGATATGCACTTTATAGCGGCGGCCGACGCGGCCCTTCTATCAGTCATGATACCATGAGACAACAGAAAGCTGCCGTGAATAAGCAACATCAGATGAGTTGTACAGAACCATTGTTTCCACCCTTTAGTCTGGGACTCTAGCTTGCTATTCACATTATTCATGGAATCTTTGGCTGTGACCATGGAACGGACGTCTTGGATAATTGATCACGCCACTCCTCACCGCCAACCTTGGGATATGGTACTATCTAGGTACCTATAGGGGCGGCACAGTACACTCCAGCCTCCGGTGATCGAGCTCGACGGTATGCGTGAAGCCTGGATATGTGCTCTACACAGTGACTCTGATGCGGGAGCAACAAGGAGGTGAAACGAGAACATCGATGTCCTCCGCTGAAACTCGGCTGAGAGAGCAAAGAATCCTGGCCAGCTTCAGGGTATTGTCGACGCGTTTGAACCGGCAGCAAGGCAGATTTTGAAACGAGTGCTTACATTGTGTCTAGTCAGTGATTTCCTGACAGTTTGCTGGACGATTGCGACCTGCAAAGCCAATCACCACTACCAAATGACGGAAGGGCCTGACAGAAACCGACAGCGACCCCCCTCTCTTACGCTATGGAGATCACATAAATCCTCCAGACCATTCGCAGACTTGAGCTTGAATCACGTTGATTGCTAACACAACAGGGCCAAATGTCGAGCCTTGCGTACCATACCATCGGCAGAACACGAGCACACCAGTACATATGAGCATGCCCCCTAGTCTGGTTGAACCTTACAAGCTCGACTTCGATACGAGATACAATCAAATATCGCGGGAGAGCTTACAGCTACCAAGGTTTTCCAGCTTCGTGGTGTGGTTATCAAAGAAACAAATGATACAGTTATCCCGCGAACACCAACCATATATTTCGAGCTCTAGGGCCCTCACCTTCACCCCGAAGCTGATAGTCAGATGAGGTACTGTTCTTCATGCAGCACGAGTTGGATCAGTATACCGAGGCCAAGGCAATCTTCACCGGTCCGTATTTCCATAGATTGCCAGCACAATGTAGCCTGTATCTACGTGGCCATGCTCGAACATGACGCCCTAAAACAATCCCATGCTCTCGCACCGCTCAGGGAGCCGGTGCTCCTGGGTCCGAACTCTTCAGAATACAGTTCCACATCCAACTGCCTCCGTTCCTTGTCGTCTGGCCGCGGAATGGTGGAGTTCCTTCGCTATCGCCGCTGGCATCTTTTCTTGTCCCAGACCATGATGGTTTCAAGAGGTGAGTTCCGTTCCCCTGCTCGAGTGGCCTTTGTGGACCTTGTGAGGTCCAGATGAAAGAACTTCGTCAGGTTATCGGGATAGAAATGCAAAGGTCATTGGGCAGTCTCCCTAGCCATATTACGGTCCGGATTTCGTACAGGCATCGGAGCCCAGAGCCATTCCAGACGGGACGATATGCATATCAGCCTGTATCTCAATGCTACCACTTCTCATTCATTTGCTTTTGTCATCCTACCTCATCTCATCCGATCCCACGCGCATGATACCCAGCTCATAAAAGCAAGCAGGAGCGCTACAAAGCATGCTTGGTTTCCTACTCGATGCAAATGGAACAGACCTCCGGGTGGTTGCCGTTACACACGGGCATGCAACGATTGGGTGAGCCTCGACGCCATCAGGGAACCTGGCAGCCGGTTGGGAGGGTGCACGTCATATTTGTCCATGGGTGAGGCTCCTTGGTTTTCGCCACCACCCCCCTGTAATCATATAACTGATACCAGTCGCCGTGATGGATAACCCCCTCTCCCAGAATATACCATTCCGGGGTTATTGACATCAATATTTGAATCACAAAGAAGTCGATCCACATTGAAAAGGCTGCTCTGATATTTATCAAAAATACAAACCTACCACCCAAACCCAAGCACACTCCCGCCCATCCCAATCGACCTCCACCTGCTCCATCACAATGCCGAACGAAGGCCTCATCCCGTCCGTCCAGCGCGCAGTCCGCACAGGCGTAGGCTACGCCGGCGACACAGCTGGAAACTTTGTCAACGCCAACGGAAAGGCCATCCAGGACGCCGCCTACGTAGCAGGCCGCCGGGTGGACGGCGTCGCGCGGAGCCTCAGCGGCTCGGGGAAGACGGCGGGCAAGTCCGTGGACAACCGGTCCAAATCGACGGGGACGTACGTACAAAACGTGGGCAAGGGCGTGGGGAAGCAGGTGGAAGGATACGCGGGCTACGCGGGGAGGCAGGTCGGCGCGGTGGGACGGTACGTGGACGGGAGCGGGAGGGCGGCTGGTGGGCGGGTAGGGGATTTTGGGAATCAGGTTAAGGATAAGAGTGGTGCGAGGGGGAAGAGGATGAGCACGCCTGCGAACCCGCTGGGGTTGAATAAGCCTCATGTATGAATGATGGGGGACGATGGCCGACGACTTCATGCGTTTGCATATCTCCTTCTGTCTGACCTGGGTGCGGCGGTTCACTCACTTGCAATACATGTGATCGGCGTCAAGAATTATAAACTCAAAGAGGAAGGTTGGGAATGACATAATCGATATCGACTTCAGAGATGAATGACCAACTGGGTGATTCGTCTCTCGACACCGAGGTTCCCAGTCATCTACACCTTCAGCGCCCGGGACCACGGTGGCTGCTGGCATGCACCAAGGTCTGGCTACATGTGTGCCTCCTGCACCCACACGATTTTCTTATAGAATTATCCTCACTGTAAGCTTCGTGTGTGACTTTACTAACAGTCGAGGTTGTCCAGCCTGAAGAAGAAATCATATCGTGTGAGGGTTGGGAGGGCCACTCTCCCGAAGAGCGCGCCATTCCGGGTATCCCAGCATCTTTCATGGCCACGATAACCTCCAAATCATGAGTTTGGAAGTAGAACATAGTCTTTGGGTTGATTTATACTATGGGGTATGCGTTCCACATGCAACATCCGACTCCCTCTAACATTTGGGCTGTGACGGCTTGAACCCGCTGGGCTGACGGCAACGCAGTGAAAGCGATGCTGGCCACCTCAAAGATGACTCCAAGAGCGGTCCCCAATTGCTGTATGTGCAGGCGTAACACTATAATATCAAGTTCCATCCATTTGCCGTGATATCGTTGGCTGGTCTTGTTATTGTGCTACTGGGGGTGTCTTGACCATTCACGGTCGTGACCACTCCGTTGCTGTCAATCACACCTACACCGACGCCGGGCGCATGCTGCTTGTGATTTCAGAAAGATATACCCAGCTTACCGCAAATAGATGTATGATATGATACGAGGCAGACGTCTCGGTTTGGAATGATGACACCTGCGGGCACATCCGCGACTCGTCACGGCACCAATTTCCAACGCTGGATTTCTCTGAATGAACATCTCCCCCGCTGATATTTTGCTTCGCTAGTTATTATTTTATGTGGCAGATTGTAGCATTTATTTGATTGGTCACAACTCCAGATAATATGTCGCGCTGCGAGGAGGGCGCTGCTGCTGTACGACCATACCCGTGGACACGATGGTACGGGTTTGTGTTCGCAGGTCTACACGAAAGCCGCTCAAGTTTCACTGTCACCGGCGATTGCGGGTTCCGAAACCTGGAAGGAGTACGGTGCACGGTCCAGGCATATCTTTGTTTAGAATTTACCTTCCCAACTAATTTACGGACTAGCTATAAGCCTTCTCACAAAACTAAGACTACTATTAGAATCGTCTTTTCTCGAGCTATATAGCTATATAGCTCTCGGCGAGACGATTCGAATAATAGTTTTCATTCTAGCCTATAACCTAGCCTATAACCTTGATTAAGGGTGTAGCTTACCCCTAAAGATGAATCAGGATCGAAAACAGGCCTGGACCGTGCTCCATGCCCCCTCCAGGTTTCAGAACCCGCAATCGCCGGTGACAGCATATCGCAGACACTGAGAACTGCTCGTCTTCATATAAATAGTTCAAGGCATAAACGCTATCGCATGAGAGACAATTCCGAGAAGTGGAGGACGTATGGTCAAAGGCTCCTTTCGTCTTACACGGGGTATCAACATGGTCCCTTTCCCAACAGGCGTTGTGTTACTTGAGCCCGTCAAGATATCGACGTTGTCCAACGGGCTCTTGAGGACGTCGGTGAAATGGCGTCTAAGCCTAGCATGCAACTGCACTGCGGGCACTCACATGCAGTCATCGCAGGTGTGGCAGTGGCCGCCTCAACAGCGTGTCACTGTCTACGTGCTGGGAGAGACAGGCTGCTTTCGGTTGCGAAAATGGGGATATCCACAGATTCTCGACTCTTCAAATAAGTCTCTGAGACAGCTCAAAGGGTATGAGCTGCATTGGGACTAAAGTTGCTGCAGAGCCCTGGGCACAGCACACAGCTGCAGTCAGCCAAAGCCATGTTTTGGGTGAGGTATATTTGCTGCAAGGTCCGCCTTGTTCTGTAGGAGGCCTCTGTTTGAAACCCATTGAGATACTTCTGTCACTGGTTGTGGCTTTGGGTTGGCACACTTTCTTAGCGGGACATATCTGCACTCGCGTCAGCTGGCGAATGGCTTCTAGCTCTGGCGTCCATGGCGTCTGCTTGGGCGTTCCACCACCTGGGCACCCACCAGTCCAATCTTGACACATACGTCCAGTCCAGCCAACCAACCAACTCAATACATCATGAGCCATTCGTTTTCCCCAAGCATGGTGGCTACCTAGGGTGCCTAATCAGCTATGCCTGATTGACCACCATCCCCGGGCCCAGGCTGACTCCTTGGTCTTTGGCAAGTTCGTACTTACATTAAAGAGCGAAGGACGTAGCCATCGACTTCAATCAGTCAACTTTCGATACTTGTAACAAAATAACGAAAGAGAGGCGTTGCTTTGTCACGTTTGAATTGTAATGTCCGCATACCTTCACGTCTTATACTACCAACGGCTGCAAGTTCGTGCAAATACTTTCCAAACTTCGGACCAGATCATCACATGCAGATTGCCAGGCGTTCACGGACGCTATATCTAGCCATCTGGTAAAATCGAGATTCTTTCTCTTCTTGTTAATGCCCGCTTCTTCGAGACCTCAGAATGGACGAGCCGATGCGTAGGCAGAATTGCTCTGTTCTAGCGGACCCTACAGACGCAGATCTCGCAGGAATTGGGGTAAAGTTGACCCAACCGAGTTAAACCTGCTATTTAAGTTAACACCAACTGCAGGTTCTCTTATCCTTTGCTTTGACGGCACTCGCATCATGGATCACTATAATCCTCGCGTACGTGCTTCGCGGTATACCACACCAGCAATACACTCATACCGACAAGGTCTTTGTTTCCAAGCTCGAACAATGGTTCAGATGCAAATCGACGTCACAATGTACGACAAATGACCAAATTACAGGCTATCAATCTTTCTTGCTAGCATTGAGCGACCAGATGCTTGTGACCTCCATCGTTCTCTTGGTCGCGCTGTATACGCAGATCTACACTATATCGAACTTCTCCTTCCAAATCGGAATTTACATGGCCCAATATGCTTCAGTTATCCACTTGAACACCCTCATCGCGCTCAAAGTACACTTCAGAAACAACAAGAGGCAACGATACCTCAGAATATTTCTTATGGTTTTCTTCCTCATGCTGTTGCAGGCGAGCCAGTTCCTGCAGGCCGCCACCGGCGACTACGACAACTCGTATCTCTTTATATGTGCGCTCCGCCTTTCTGCTAGTGAGGATCATCTGAGCACAAATGCCTTGGGCTGGGCATCAACGACAGGTATCAGGTTGTATGGCTATTATAGAGCCTTCAGGTGGAATATGAACCTTGGCTCATCGGGAAGAACAAGTTGCGAGGATGACCACCCCTGGACCGGTTGGCTACTTGCCTTATGTCCCGCTTCAGAAGCCAAGGAGGCCTTCAAGGTTAGACTAAGATATCGTCTGCGACTGCGACTGCGAGGCAGGTCCAGACAAGCACAGTTGTTGGCAACACTGTACGAAGAAGCGCATAATTCGAGACTCCAGGGCTCAGGGAATTGGACATTCCTCCGAACTGTGGCTCCGCATATAAGCATCGATGTTGCCCTTTCCTTGCTAGCCTCTATACTTCAGAGCTTGCTGTGGTTTGTGATTTCTACCTTGAACATCACTCGATTCGTCCAACGATCTGCTCTTGACCTGTCCAGTCTATTACAATGGAAGCTCGGGCAGGTGATGCCTGTCCTGTTGCTTTTGGTTTACGCCATGAGCGCAGTGGAGGCGAGCAATAGTGAGTATTCTCATGAAGAATCGCATGATAATGATATTTACTGACATATTTATGTATCAAAGGCTCTCGGACCGCAGCTGTCTTGCCGCTGAAGCCTGAAAACTTGGACAGAAAGCCGGGAGAGTCGGTCAGTATAGGCTCCCAGTCCGGGGAAGTGAACACGGGAAACTCGTCGTCAGCTGCAACACAAATTGCTACAAGTCCGGTTAGTAGAGACGGGGAAAGAATGATCACGTCTGAGATGGAAACTGAAGGCATCGAATCGAACCAACCTTCTACAACCGTTGACAACTTTCCTTCGGTCCCAAGTCGGGCCAACACACTGGAACTTGAGGGAGGGGAACAGGCAAGTTGATTTCTTCATGACTATCACCATTGGATCAACCCCCCCCTCTCTTCTTCCCACACACCACTTCTCTTTTCTCCAGACGAACTCTCTTAGCGAAAAGCATTGTTCTGACTATTTTCTGATAAGCTCGACCAAAACATGCAGCCTATCGATATAGCAGGGATATCTTTGCAGTTCGAACATAGTCCTTCTCCGGCGCTAATGGTGGTTATAGTGCTTACTTCAATGATTGCCTTTGTTACTATGTATTATCACCGCCTAATACTATACCTATCATTCGTGCTTGGATTTCTCGTCTTGGCATATTATTACCTGTTTATACTTGTTTCAGACGTCGTGATACTACTGAGCATACTATGGGAACAACACGAGAGCATACTAGGGAAGCAACGAGAAGGCATACATCGGTAACAATTAGCTAGGGACCTTTGTGGTAAAGCTGATATGATAATCATACCGAGTTTCAAAATTGTTTCTTATAATACCAGTCTGAGGGTCTCAGCGTTTTTTAGGGTCCGTTTCACACTACGTAGGTACGAATGTATCTAGGCATTTACACACGCGCCTAGGTACCTAAGTACCTAAGTATGTACCAGACAGGGGTCTTCACTTCTCCACTCTCGTACATTCGCTGTGGCACCGACGCGGCGCCATGTCGCGTCGTTGGTGTAACTATGGCCGGGAGTTGGACTTGGCCTGAATCTTATACATGATACAATGAGATGGGATGCTTGAGAATGGCCGGCCAGCTTGACACAGAGGCCATGGAAGCCGACCAAGGGCTGCAACAAGCTGTCCTGAACGGTGCGGCACACAGTCCTCAGGAGCAAGCAGCTTCAGCCAGCCATGATCTTTCTCCAGGAGTCATGGAAGCAGATGCCGATGGCGACTCAAGTCCTCATACTGCGAATGGTCTCAGAGCTTCGAATCCGGAGATGGAAAATACTGATCTGAAAGAGAATCTACTGAAAGCCATTGATGGTCTCTACACGATCGGCTCATTCGCAGCGTGCGGAAGCCCGGAAGGGGCTCATATACCAGACCCGGGCATCTTCGTGAGGGGCGCTGGACTCATTAAACTACCGATGAGAGATGCGCAAGCCCAAATGCTCAAGCAGATGACAAATCAGATTTCGGTCGGATATGACCACGAAGCTGTCCTTGATACGAACGTCGAGCTAGGGCCCCACGAGTTCGACATCACAAATCCGCATTGGGGTCGGTTGGTCGAAGAGGCGACGCAATGGGCGGCCCAGCAGCTTGGAATCAGGACCGTTGTGTCTGCTCAATTGCACAAGATGCTGCTTTATGACAATGGGCCAACGTCGAATGCACATACAGAGTATGTGTCCCACCTACCTCCTCTCTGATCGGCCCCAAGTTGAAGGCACTTACACTGCTTGTAGCACGGTCGACAGACCCGGCACGTTCGGAACCTTGCTCATCTACTTGCCCTCTGGGCATCAAGGGGGTGAGCTCGTCCTCCGGCATCAGGCCGACACAAAGGCCTTCAAGCCCTCAGCAAATATGGGATTCTTCGCTTGCTGGTACTCCGATGTGACCTGTGAAGTTCTACCGGTAACTTCAGGTTATCGATGGGTCCTGTCTTATGATCTCATTCATCCACCAGGTACTGAACAGCCCTCGGCCAAGGGAGTATCGCATCCGCTTTTGCCGCTTCATCGTGCGTTGCGGAGATGGTCAGACGAAGGCGAGCACGCCGAATACGACCATTTGTATTACATGCTGTACGACAAACACACGGGACGAGACCTGTCACTCAGTTCCTTGCACCGTGCGGCTCGTATACAAGTACGGATGATGGAAGAAGCTGCAGCAAGTTGTGGATTTGAAATTTTTCTCGCTTTGCTGGAAAAGAAACAGAGGTCAGAAGAGGACTGTTATTCTAACCGATTTTATAATGGCGGATATCATGACGATGAAGAAGAAGAAGAAGAAGAAGTAGAAGATGAAAGAATGAGCGAGAATGTTGCTGAGGAAGCTACGTTTGATCTTACTAACCTCGTCACCCTGCGAGGTAGGCAGTTAATACCATACTACACCTTCTCTGATGAGGACGAATGTGTCAACAACATCGTACAAGGTTATGATGCCTTCGATTCGGTGTCCTTCGAAGAAGAACAACAGGTGGACTACTACAGTTCAAATCGAGGCAGAGAAGTACATACTATCCTCCCTCTTCCCAAGCTCTTCGTCCCTGCTCCTCTCCAGCCCTCCCCATCCTCCCCGCCCCCGGCGCATTGGCTGACCAAGTAACAGCCCGTGTACTGCTATTATAGCACACCGGTAAGAAATATCATGCGACTCATACGAACAACATACCGGCTGACTTGGCTGTAGGTCGTGGTCATTGTTCCGCGTCAACACACCATTAGGTTTTTGAAGGACCATATGGAAGGCCCGCCAACCGGGCCGTTCTTGAAGTATCTCGCTAAGAAGTGCTGTAAACCAGACACTAGAGCTGCCACACTTCCGATTTTCAGGGACGTCTTCCGAACAATGTTGCATAGACGTGGCGACGGCGACGCTGTGTCGGAAACATTGCATGTCGCGCTTTCGGCCGATGTCCGGCTTTTCAATTCCTTTATGGATTACAACCCTATGCCCATGACCCAAAACACTCTCACGTTGCTGCGAGATATGTTGCAGGCAGGCCATGTGAGGTTCGAGGAAGTGAAGCAGAGGTATGCCCTACAAGATGTGCCAAGCAATGGTCGCAGACTAACACAGACAGCTTGTCGTCAATGTACAGCCGAGCCACGATGTCGCTGGATGAGCGCCTCAAGACCTTGAACGCTCTCGTCCCCCCTGCCTCGGACTTGTCACAGCCAGCCGTGGAAATTCACAACTGGGCCCTTGAGATGGTTGCAAACTCGGTGAAGGACTGCAGTAAAGAGAGGAAGGTTGGACCAGAGGGCGAGACGTTAGTCAATATGGTCGTGGCTTATCTTGGCCTTGACGATTTGTACACACAGTGAGTGGCTTTCCGTATCGATGCCTTTATTTCATGCCAGCGTGATATACTTGGGCCTTTACCGCATGGACTCTCATCGGGCACCCTCAACTTTTGGATACTTGCGCCTATCACTCTATCAAATCGCCTGCCCGAATCATCGGTAGCAAGATCTGGACCCCCCCCCCCAACAATCTCATACCCTAGAGGCACGTTATGGCTCTGCGGATGTACCAGCAGCAGTATCTGTCTCACTGGAATCGACCATTTTCACTGCTAACAAGTGATTTAGCTTGGCCCCAGTTATCGAGGCTAAAGCAACTGACTACGGCGTATCGTTCTCGCTGGCCGCTCTCTCTGCCATCGCCCAACACATTTCTGGCGGCACCGTGCCCAAGGAGGAAGGTGTTGATACATACAGAAGGTTGTCCAAGCTCCTGGTTGAGAATCTTGACATTAAAAGCCTGCCAGTCCCTCCGCTCACGCCTCAGGAACGACCTGCGAAGTCGGCAAGGCACAGTTACAGCCTCAACACCCACACCAGGGCTTCTGGCTCAGTCACAGATGGCTTTGCTGTGCGACCTGAATCACTGGCTGGCTTCCTAGATGATCTCATCCGGACAGAGTCAGACGACATAATCATGCAACTCGGCTTCATTATTCTTGGTCAGATACGGGGTGTCACTCGCGAAAGTTTGGAACTATGGCTGCCGTTTCTGAAGTTAGTCCCCGGCATTCTTGAAGCGCATTCGATCCCACTATCCACTCCCCGGTACCAGTGCCTATTCGGCGGCATCCTTGACGCATACATCGACAGGCTTGTTGGCAAGGAGCCACATATATCCGAAGGTAGTCTCCAACGGCCACAAGTATCTTGCCAAAGAGGATGCCCAGACTGTGTCTTATTGAATAAATTCCTCGCCGACGTATCCCAGCGACAGATATATCTTTCAATACACAATGACCACCTAGAGCGTCAGTTTCGAAGTATCCGCGGCTGCAGCTGGACCCATGTGGACGGGCGGCCGCCTGAGGTTCGGCTCATAACCAAGGTGCCACCTCCTGACCCTGAGAGAGAGTACTGGGACCAGTGCTGCCTCCAAGCGCAGGAGGAGATCAAGAAAATTGACCAGGGGAAACTCTTGGCCGTGCTAGGTGATTCGCATTTCAAGAGAATCACGACGATGAGTCACCTCCGCCGCGCGCCCCCGGTGCCCGCCTGGGTCCCCGATATACCCTCGATGAGGGCACTAGCGCCCGTGTCTGGCAACCCGGGCGTTCGGAATCCGGGTCGTCTTCCTAGAACGAACACGACGGGTTGGGGAACCACCGCGCAGTGGCATACGGCTCCTGGCCGTCCACAGCCTGCCGCCCCTATCGCTGGTACGAAGCGGCCAGCACCGCCCCTTGACCAGGTCGTTGACCTGACGTGGATGGATTGAGCGTTTGTGCCGCGATATTAGGATCTGAATGAGCTACAGACCCCGGAATCTATATCGCATGATTGGTCGCGGTTGTACAGCGAGGACGAGCGTACAACATGGCGACAAGAGGTGGGCACACGTGGGAGAAAGGTGAGCCGGACGTTTGCCAGTAAAATACTGGGCGCTACGGGATGAGCGTTACAGATCAGCATCTTCTGATCATCACATCCAATTGAGGAATGTCTCAGGGTGAAATCGCTCCCGTATCTTGAGATCAAGGGGGAAAGGTGTATCGCGAGTCGCCATACCAATAGAACAGCTCAACACCACACCCAGGTGTTTTTTATCCGATTTAACACGCCACCATATATGCATCGACGACATAGTTTTAGCGATCAACTTGAATCAAGATCCTGCTTTCTCTTTATGCATAGTTACGCCTCGGTCACACCAATCCTCACGCTAGGTCTCTAAACTGCGACTTGTGTACGTCTTGTCTAGCATTGAAAGACCCCGCAGGTCCTCGAGGAGGAGTTACTGCTGCTCCTTTCTATCCCAGCTGGTGTTTGTCTCGTTCGTACGAATACAATGCAACAATACGCTTACTCCAGTCTTCCCCGCTCAATTGATGACGCCGCCAACAATTGAGCTGGAACCTCTGGTGCGGAACTTCGAGCCTGCAAACTACCAGATATAGACTGACTGTTGTCAAAGTATTATCACAATGGCTCGATTCATCTTGCTGTTGGCCGTGGCTGGCTTTTCACTGGGCAGCCTAGCCCAGAATGCAGTCAAGTTATCTATAGACGGTGAGTTAGTCCCTCTGTGCGACTCGAATATGCAGCACGGGTGACGTTTCTCCTTCACACATGAGGTTGTCGGGGAAGCCTAACGTCTTCTTCAGAACTCTGGGACCAGTACGTTGGTGAAGTGAGCACCTCTCCGATCAGCACAACGGTCGAGCCGGTTCCTGTGCCCTCCGAGTCCCTCGTCCCGCCGCCGCCGCTGTATTACCCGCCGCTCCCCTTTCCCGGCGGAGCTGAGGTCCCACTGCAGGCTAGGAATGAAAGCTGGATGTTCCCAAAGGGCTTTTGGCGCGGTGTGTCAAGCTCTGCGTTCCAGGTTGAGGGGGCTGTGAAGGCCGGGGGACGAGGCCCCAGCATCTGGGATGCTCTCACGCATGTGCCCGGTTATATCAAGAACAATGAGACGGCCGATATTGCGGACAACCACTACTATGAGTACAAACAAGGTGGACTGCCATCCCATGTCAAGGACTATGTCTTGCGTTGCTAAATCCACCCAGATATCGCCCGGATTGCTGCCCTCGGCATCAACACGTATGCCTTTTCTATATCATGGTCGCGGATTATGCCCTACGGCTCAGGAACCATCAACAAAAAAGGCCTGAGACATTACGACGATGTCATCGACACATGCCTCGAATACGGGATCAGCCCAGTAGTGACCCTATACCACTGGGATCTTCCGCTGAGCCTCCAGCTCGCCTATGGTGGGTGGCTGGACGACCAGATCATCAGCGACTTCACGGAGTACGCCCGTGTGGCCTTCTCACGATGGTCTGGAAAGGTCCAGTATTGGGTAACAGTGAATGAGCCCACGGTGTTTTGTGGACGCTATCCGCTCCCAGAGGGCTATTTCAATGACGGCGCAGCCCCTAATATCCCATCCGACCAACAGTTCTACTATTGTTCTCAGAATGCCCTGCTCGCACACTCGTCGGCTTACCATATCGGCAAGGAAATCAACTCATCGTTCAGCATATCCTTCAAGAACAATGGCGGTTACAAGATCCCAGTCGACAACACGACAGACACCGCCACTGCGGTCCAGAGAGCGTACGACTTCAACGAGGGCCTGTGGGCCACACCGGTATTCCTCACTGGGGATTTCCCAGTAAGCGTCAGGCAGTCCATCTCAGGGTTTCTTAAGCCAATCACAGCTAAGCAGAAGACGATGATCGCTGGGACAAGCGACATCTTCATGATTGATGCCTACGGCGTCGGTGGCTTCATCGCTGCCCCGGGAGATGGCGGTTTGTACGCGTGTCTCAGTAACACCTCGCACCCAGCATACCCACATTGCTATGAGGGCGTATCGACGTATCCTGGAGCCGACTACTGGCCTACAGGACCGGCTGTGGACCCCTGCGCGACTTGGCTGAGCTATGGGACAGACTGGATCCCAGCAATGCTCAAGGCATATCAAGATATGTATAAGCCTGTGGTAAGTAGTCAAGTACGTTTAGGGGACGTTCATAAAGCGCTGACCATGGATCCCTGTTGCAAGGGAGGCATAGTGATATCGGAGTTTGGGATGCCGGAGCCGTACGAGGACTTGCGTACAGATATCCTGTCGGTTGTGATCGACCCAATGCGGTCCAGGTACTATAGAGAATACCTTCAGTCGATCTTGATGGCGTTGGCTGAGGGCGTCAACGTGGTGGGAACCTTAGCATGGTCCATATTCGATAACTTTGAGTGGGACCACGGCTCTTCATGCCGCTTTGGTATCCAAGTGAGTTGAGTCTATTCGCCTCACATCAAGACTGGGATACTGACATTATAATAGTACGTGAACTATACAACTCAGGAGCGATACTTCAAGGCAAGTGCCTTCGAGTATATCAACGTGTTCAGCATGTATCAGGAGGAATGAAGCTCGAGTAACAGTCATTCATCGTCTTCATCTCATCTCTTGGACGGCGTCTTTGAACTTGACTTCCTGCACCGTAAATGTCGTGTTCGAGCGGGGTGTAATGGGCAATGGCGGATACCACATACGTACAGCCCAGGATTTGAGTGGATTTGATTTGGGACGTTGCATTTGACTTTGATATTTGGTGCAGATAGAGTCTGGCTTCCAGGGCTATACTGAACGCCTTGCGCAGCACATTATGCGCGCCGATATCTTCTGTCGACGGGACCCAACTGGTTATCCTAGATATCCACAGCTAACAACATGTCTCCATACCCTGTTCTCAGACGCAAGGCCCATACCAGAGCTCATGAAAGAGGGCGTATAGCATCACCAAGATCGTGCAGAATCGCCTGGCCAGCATGTTTCCCCTCTACGCAGTCTTGCATTTTCCAAGAAGACCCTCCCAAGGCTTCAAGATCACCGCCGTAGCCAGCGCCTTATCCTCCGCCCTGCCCTTTCCATACGTCGTAGCAGCCCAATACTCCACCTCAGTTCCCTTGGGCAGGTCCCACCTCTGCTCATCCCCGGAGAAGTTCAGGAGCACGACCCACTTCTCCCCCTTGCTGCTCGTCCTCGAGTACGCGTAGACCTTCTCGTAGTCGGCCGACAGGTCCTCGAAGTCGCCGTACACAAAAACGTCCTTGTGCTCCTTGCGGTCCGCCAGGGCGCGCTGCCACCACTGCCAGGGCGACAGCTCCGTGTCCGATTCGAACTTGGTCTGGGCCGCGGCGTTGACGGTCTTGTAGTCGTCCATGACGCGCATCCAGGGGGTGACGCTGGCGTCGCAGAAGCCCGCGTTGGGGGTGTCGTCCCAGTGCATCGGCGTTCGGGCGTGGTCTCTTGCTTTTCTGTGTGGTTGTCAGTACGTGAATATGAAAATAGGGAAGAGAACGAAGACAAAGTGGGCGGAAAAATGGAAGGGGGGGGGGGCAATACTCACATATCAATGATATTCCTCCCCTCCGCAATTTTCTCCGGCTCATCCTTATGCAGCGCGTTGACCTTCTTCCAGTAGTTGATGGTCTCGATATCCTTGAATTCCTCAATAGGCCACTCCTTGGGACAATTCCGCATGCCAATCTCCTCGCCCTGGTACACAAAGAGCGTACCCCCCAGGGTGGTCTGCATCAGGGCCAACAGCCGGGACGACTTATCCCTGTACTCGTCGCTGTCGTCGCCATACCTCGAGATGCTCCGCGGGTTGTCGTGGTTCTCGATAAACACCGAGTTCCACCCGTCCCCATCAATCATCACCTTCTGCCAGCGGCTGATCACACCCTTCAGGTCCTTCACCGTCCAGTGGCGCAGCGTCATGCGCACGTCCAGCTTGTCGATGTCCACGACGTCGAAGATGAAGATCATGTTGAGCTCCTTGGAGTTGGCGCCCACAGTCCGCAGGATCTCCCTGTCGTCGCTCACGCCCGGCATCTCGCCCACCGTGATGGTGTCGTACCTGCTCAGCACCGCCCCGTGCATCTCGTGCAGGAACTCGTGCAGCCGCGGCCCGTTGACAAAGTACTTCCACGCCGGCTGGTACCGGTGGCCCGGCGGCAGCACGACGTCGGCGTCCGGGTAGCCGGGGACCTTGGAGATCATGTTGATGACGTCCATGCGGAAGCCGCTGGCGCCGCGGTCCAGCCAGAACCGCATGACGTCCCAGACGGCCTCGCGGACCTCGGGGCTCTCCCAGTTGAGGTCGGGCTGCTCGGGCGTGAAGAGGCTGAGGTAGAACTCGCCCGAGCCCTCGTCCCAGGTCCAGGCCGAGTTGGCCTCGCCGAGGATCTGCGCCCAGTTGTTGGGCGGGATGGGCGTGCCGTCGCTCTCGAACCCCTTGGGCGGCTGCCAGTGGTACCAGTCCCTCTTGGGGCTGTCCTTGCTGCTGCGGCTCTCCAGGAACCAGCCGTTCTCGTTGGACGTGTGGTTCGCCACCAGGTCCATCATGAGCTTCATCCCCCTCTCCTTGAGCCCCGCGATCAGCTCGTCCACGTCCTCCAGCGTGCCGTACCGGGGGTCGATGGTCTTGTAGTCTGCGACGTCATAACCCATATCTGCCTGGGGGGACTTGTAGATGGGGCTGGTCCAGAGGACGTCGACGCCCAGGGACTTGAGGTAGTCCAGCCGGGAGGTTATCCCCTTGACGGTGCCCCATCCTGGCAGCTTAGCACCCGGCGAGGACTGGAAGGAGGATGGATAGACTTGGTACACAACAGATTCTTTCCACCACTTGGGTGTCGAGAAAGAGTTGGGTTGGGGGGAAGCCATGGTGTGAGAGGGGTAGGATGCGAGAGGGGAAGTATGTAGTGTTCCTGAGCTCAATGGTGAGAGAGAGGGTAAAGACTTCACTTGAATATACTACTAAGTATATAATTGACGCTGACTTATCTATACATAGTATCCTGTGACACCTGTCCGCGACTAATAGCTTACACGTCGCTAATGTCGTCTAGTTGTCGGCATGGTAGCCGCTTTCCTCGCTGCCGTTTCCCCGATATTTAGTCCGCAGTTGGGGACGGAAGGGGTCGCCCTTCGGTTCCAAAAGTGAACTATCATGCACCGTGCCGATCACCGCTGACTCGGCGGCCCACGTATGACGGGATAATAGGAAACAGCGTGGACATCACTGTCCCCCGTATTAGTTATGACACTGTGGGACTCTCTCGATGCCATGGTAGCCCGGCCGAGAAGGTAGGATGTGTGGGCCAGGAGGTCCCTATGACAGACCTTTAATGACCGAGGGAGGGATGGAAAGATAGTTAGCAGAATACAAGCTTCGAGATGCCACAGTAACGGAAATTCTGAACACAACCAGAATGCAGCACTACAACCATCTTCATTGTGAGACATTCCTATCATCCTGCAGAGGGGGCCCAGAATCGGCAACTCTCTGCCAGTCTAAGACATTGAGGCTCGATCTCGACTAACGATGCAGCTTCAACGCCTCCAGTACCCGTTGGCCCTAGATATTCCGTTCCCGCCAAACCCCTATATATGGTACAAAGTGCATTAATCGCTCATAAACATCTGTCTTCTCTGTGCGAATTCCATATCTCCCACCAGGAACCATGTTGGCGCGGGTCGTGGTCGATCGGTAAGGGTAGGCTTCCTCGCATCATCCTGTACACCATACTTGGTCACCCAAGGTTCGCCCCATTCAGCTGGAATACCGCCATCTCCAGTCAGCGCTGGGGCAAGTTCCATTGTCGAATGTATCAGAATCCCGGAACGGCACGAGATCTTGACCGGACCGTGAACACCTGTTCAACAAGTTCCATAGAATAAGAAGTCAATTGGTGCTCCGATGGTCGACATGTGGTTCTTTGCCAGCAAGTGAGTGCATCAAATCCTTGCTCATGAAGAATCATTTCTATCAGGCGAGCCCTGCCCTGCAGCACTCTGTATCATGGAGGGCAACCTGATGTCAATCTTTCTGGCGCCTGTAGTGGCAGCGTTTGAAGAACCCCCCAGGGACTTCTTCTTGCGCAGTGCCGCTCCCGAACCATTGGCGTTCTGGACAGCCGAGGTACTGTTTCGTCGCTTGCTTTGCATCATCTTGCCCAGTTCGTCATCATCCTCTTCCTCACGTCGACGCTTCTCACTAAGACGCTCTGGTGGGGTTGAGGCCAATACCATAGGTGCGGGTGGTAAGTCATTCGCGGCCTTTAACTCTCCCTCGGCTTTCTCAGGCTTTGTCGCTTTGTTGTCGTCTGAGTCGACTTGGCTCATGACCACATCGCCATTATCCTCCGGTTCCTCGTCTGACTGATAGTCGACGAGGGCGCTCAGGGGCCCGGGTCCGCTCGCTGGGGAGTCCCTCGCAGCCAGCTTCGTCTGGTTCTCATCTTCGTCGTCCGAGGTATTCCAGTACTCCTCCTCCATTGGATCGACGATTTGCTCCATCATACGCCCATTGACAGGGGTAGGTCGGCGGCCCATCTCATCCTCAGACTCCATGAAATACGATTCCATATTGGGTGCGTAGCCTCGGTTTTGCTCGTGCACACGAATGAGCTCCCTGAAGGTCTCGATATAGCTGAGCGCTGTCACCTTCTCTCTGTAGTTTTCCACTAGATGTTTGACAAGATCCTTGATGTTCTCCTTACGAATGTACTCGAAGATGTCCAGACACGCGGAGCTGAGTAGGTTATCTCGTGGCAAGGTAAGCAGAAGGACATCCAGGATGGGCCCTAGAACCTGCTTTTCAGCCACGAGCCTGATGTAGAATTCATCAGGAATGTGATTCACGAGGTGTCGGAAGAAACGGATTGCAACTGGAGGATAATTAGCACAGTTCTGCAAATACGATGTGGTGGGCTCTACTCACCAAGCTGCAGATGCTTCTCCTTGCATGACAGCAGCTGCGCAAATCGTGACCCAATGTTGTGGTCCCTGATGAACCTTTTGCAGAGGTTATGATGCTGTCGTGCAAAGAAGCAGAGAATGTCGTTGAGGTAGCTAAAGACACCATCACTCTGAACGGAAAATTTCAACTCCGTCTGCCCTTCCAAATCGAGAAGAGGCTTGAATAGCCTTACGGCTGACCTGCCATAGAAATCTTCAAGGATGGTGTGCTGCTGGCTCTCCAGACTATTAATCTGGTTCATGGGTCGCGGCCGAGATTGTATCTCCCCGTTCGCCATCTTGACGGTGCTTTCCTGTACTTGAGCGATAGGAATGGTGTCAAGAAGCACCTTAAGAGCATCCGACACCTGAGACTTCACGCCCAGGTCCACCTCAACAAGGAGAAGTTCAATAAGAGTGTCCGTCAGGGGCGCCTGCTTTTGCAGGATTTGCCGGAAGAGGGTATGACGGATCATGTGAGGATCGTGGTCGATCATCGACACAAGAATGTCCGTGGCACCCACCCGGACTGAAGTGTCAAAGTTGCGAAGGCCAAAGTTGATGACCAACAGGAGGCCGTGGTTCAGCAGGCTGGTGTAAAATCCCTGGCGGTTTTGAAGCTGCAAGTTTTTGGCAATGGCGCAGCATTGCTGTATAAACAAGACCGCCTGCTTCTTCCTGTGTTGTTCTGCCTTTTCCTCTGGGTTGAAAATCGAGAAGAGATCCCGCAGAAATCCGCCGTTGGTCTGGAGATGTTGCACAATCTCGACCTGGTTGAAGAAAATCATCGAGTTTAGCACCGAGAAGGTCGGATCATCCAGGATCCTGGCCAAGACGACGTCTTTCATGTATTGGAGGCGATATGTCTGGTGGATCCTCCGGCGGACCTGGTCGTCCTCAATCCGGACCACCTCCTTATATCGTCCCTGGCTGTTCAACCAATGGCGATGGTTGGCCTTGTGTTGTGGGAAATCGGGATCGTATTCCAACGCGCCTACAACTCCCAATACGCACTCGTCGGATACTGCGTGTTCGATGATCGTCGTGTCGTTGAGCAGGAGGATGATCTTCATGATGTTACAAAGTCGATGCAAGTCCTGTAAGCTCTCGAGATCCTCTGCCATCTCGACCAAGGGAATTAGTTTGCCGATGTAGTCCTCGTGCATGATCAGTTTCGCAAGTGTGTCACGGCCATTTGCTGAGTTGCTTATGACGCGCATAGTTGATTCGAGTTCTGGGAGGCATCCCAATTCAGCCGGAGGAAGTTGAATGGTTGCAGGGAGCTCCATGGTCAGGTCGTCCGAAAGACTGTCGTCTACTTAAAATGTATCAGCAATGATTGCTTGAACGGGGCGCATTGGGACGGCATACCTGGTCCCACGAGATCTCCGTGTAGTGTCCTTTGGACGTCATTGACGAATTTCCTTCAGAGAAGACGTGTTAGCGTTATCGAGTCGAGGGTCGATTGGAGGTGTTGAACGCCAGTAGTGCCCACGAACCATATTTGGGCACATCCGTCGGCCTCTTGGAAACTCAATGCCATATCGATGCCCGTACTCGGCTCCGTCCAGACAATAAGTGTCTCTGCTTGTGGAATTAGCAGCTGTGTATGCGACTTGTAACACCGCGCGGTCAGGGTCGCGACATGCCTTGTTGCTTCTGAAAGCCATCTTCCTTACAAATCCTTGTTTCTAGCAGCGTTCGAATGGGTTCATCCTCGGAATCGACTACCACACGGGGCTCCTTGGGTCTTCCTTCGTCAACCTGTCGGGGCACGCGAGCAGGTTAGTCCATATGTTCCCAAGCGGCAGCATGAGGCCATCAATTCTCGCAAGGTTTCAGCTTGACCAGTCCCGCAGGGACTGTGAGATGATGCGCCGCAGTCGCAGATGGAAGGGGCAGAGCAACGTACCTCAGTCCATGTTGCCGTACAGAAGCCTGTGCCCCGGTCGAACCAGTCGTTGTCGCGGAGCTCATAGACCTTGACGCGCCTCCTGTCCGTGGTCTGATGAGGCACGGGGTGTGCCATCATCAGCGGCTCTTGATCCCCTCCCTCCGTAGCAATGCGATTGTAGTTGGCGAGAAGATCGGGTGCGATGTTGAGGTGCTGCTGCAACGAAAGTTCGGAATCGGAATAGCTGAGGAGGGTAAGCGCCGCCACTTTGGAGGACGGTGGTGGCGCGACGTCGGATGCGCGCGCGGTGGAGAAAGAGGGTGGGTGTAGCACACGACGAAGCGACGCAAGGTTGACAGAAGTCAGCGTCTGTCTCGATGGTCCTGTTCGCTACCTGCGTCAGCGGTGGCTTGCGTCGCTAAGTGGCTAGATCGAAATCG
>LKEA01000004.1:1113671-1213738 GCA_003795315.1 Cytospora schulzeri
AGGCCAGGCACCAGGCAAGCGGGCGGGAGTTGGGTCTGGGTCGGGTGCAGCAGTTGGGTGGGTAAGGTATGACGCACAAGTCGTGATCAAGAAGCCATCGATGAGGTGGAGAGAGATGAGGAGAAGGGTCGGGAATGGTCGAGAAAGACCCGCAAGAGCTGTCGAAGGAACGATACGGGTGGTGAATGACCCAGCAAGGGAATTTTCGATTATCGTGGCGTCCGTGTTCTATCCTTTTGGACCCTTAATCTGACGTCGGAAAGGCGTTGCGCTGGAATTGAATAGCCCGAAAACTCTGGCGGGTCTTCTGGGAGGGGGGGGGCCCGGGTCAGTTCTTGGGTGTGGTGCGTGGTTAGTATGTATGTGGTGTGTGGTGTATGGTGTGCGGTGGATGATGTGTGGTGTGGCAGCAAATGCTGAGTGAGTTGGACGGCGGATGGCGGATGGCGGAATGGCGCGTGATGACAAGCCTTGCCTCCGCCGTCCACACACTCTCACACACAATCACACACACTCCTTCTGCTCTCTCTCTCTGCCATTGCCTTGCGCTCTGCACTCTGCGCTGTTATTAGTGCGGGTGCGCAATGTGGTCCGTGCTTCGGGAGCCCACGCAATGGTGCAAGTCAACTGGTGTGGCAAGCCAACCCGAACCGACTAAAAACTCCACTGCCACAGTGGTGTGCCCCCACCGCTATGTACACTACCATGCTGCTAACCCAGTACTGCAGTACATCAGTACATCTACCGTCTACCATCTACCATTTGGTGGGTGCCAGGGTGCCTGGGTGCTAAACTTTGGTGCCTCGGCGCCTCCCACTGCTGGCTGCAGCAGTTGAGGAGCCTCCGCTAAGGCTAAGCTAAATTTGGCCGGCTGCTTCGGCCAATCCAAAACCGACCCACTTACTTCTTTTCCTCTTCCAGACGTCTAGCGTCACTTCACCTCCATTCGGCATTTCCCGCGCTCTTTCTACTACGTCTTGCATCATCTTTCATCCCCAATGCATATCGTTATAACTTTATACATGCAGGACAACAGCAGCCGTGGAATGACTACAACAATCCTTCGACGAATCTTTTGTCTCTCACAACCTGTCAATAAAGTAAAATCGGGTAATCGAGTGACAAATCAAAACTAATGCCAACACTCGCGGTTCTATAATTCTTTATTCAATTGGTCCTTCCTCCGGAACACGATCCCCAAGTCAATAAGACACGAGGAACTCTCGAAGAAATGTTTCATCTCGGAGGACCCGAACAACAAAGTACTTGGTCCTATAGCCGAGGTTTTGTTGACTGTATTCACTAGCTACAGTGCTGCTCCAGCAAGAGTTGATTATGATGGGACGTGGTGACCTTGGTGAGAGTATGTACCTTCTTGACTCCGGTTCGGCCGAAGTGCTTCTACATGAGTATGTCGATCCAACGTCGGGACTTCGTCGAAGAACTCGACAATGCCACACTCTGTCCACCACGTCTTCAAGGGTGTTCAACACTGCAGATCATGTACATGTCAGGCCTGCTTCTAGAACAAGAGAAGGCGGTCGGGCTGTCGGGTCGGTCTGGGGTTTCCCGGCCCGGGCCCAGTCCTTTATACAACGATGTCTCGGCCCGCCTGTCTGGTGGATATTCCCATTCTCTCGGGAACGGGACCAACATGACACCCACATTCCACCGTTTTGTGTGACTTTAGCATTTTTGCAGAGGGAATTTCACATTCCTAGACCAATCAAGTTATCCAGGGATACCTCGAGTATTTCCTGGGGCCATTTTGAGTTTGTGGCGCTGTCTCGCAGTAGGGCTGCCATTGCAGAAACTACATAACCAAGGGCGCTTTGCACTACAGATGGTCTCATAGCCCTTCCGGCACCACAACCACTTATTGAAGTGTCCCACAGCAACTAAGACAGTGAAGTCTGACCAACGAATGTTTGACGATTTGGTAGTTTCGTATCGGGCATCACGAGGCGCCTAATGAGCCAAGTTGGCAGTGTCTCGCGGGACCGACAGTGGCCTCGTACGGGAGTAATGAACATGGGGGCAAAGTTCCTCAGTAATATCTGTGGACAAAGTTTGGCCCCCTACAAGCCTGTCCTAGGTAAATTTCTGTTGGCTTGTGCCTTACCAGGTCACATGCTCGAGGTTAATGCATTTGTCTCTCATGAATCGCACCGACCGCCGTGGCCGGCTGTTTGATGGTTCAGTGTGACCATCACTAGCGGCAGCCGTAACATTGAACCCAGGCCATAAGCCAAGCCAACCGTCCTTGAAAAGAGTTGGGTATGATCTACCTGAGCTAGGGGAGGAAGAGGTTGACGGAGTGCCCAAAATCGACCAGAGAGAGCCTCTAGGGCTGACTGACCGGTACTCCTTATTTGCTTAATAGCGCGTGCCTACCTACCAGTTTCTTTCGGTCAACAGGTATCTCGGCAATACAAGTAAGTAGCAGACAGATGAAGAGGAGATCAAGACAGGAATTGCATGCAAAGTCAGTTCTCTGAGAAGGGCATCAGTTGCTAAGCTTTACATCCTTGTGTGCCAAGATATATACATAAAATAACTAACAACCCACTCTAATTGGTTCTAGGGAGCCCTCGGGAAGAGCCTGAGATGAATGAATATCAACAACAATATATTGTAGACTGGCAGCATAAGAAGACAAAGAAATGAGCAGATCGAGGCAAGGAAGGTTGTATGAAGGCTAGAAGACAATATAGAAGCTGTTGTCAAGACCCTGTTTCCTTACCTGAGCACATAAGGCTATATATGTCATGTATATCACATATGGTCGATCTTTCACTTCCAAAACAGCTTTAAAGAAGATTTGTCTGCGCTTCAAGGGTTCCACTTGGATTTGTGTAAGAAGTGGCAGGTGGCACAGCACACGACAAGGCTGATGAAGGAACAAGATAGGACGGACATCTAGATTCCAGAACATCCTTCTAATGCAAGGTAACAAGGGTCCAGGGTCCAATGTTCAGAGGGTCAGTCTAATGCAGGTCCCCTGTCATGGGCTTGTCTCTTCCTTCCCGCTGAAGATACCCACTAATATCCCACTCTTTCCCGTCTGCAATTGATCGACAGGGACCGTGGCCCCACCACTCACGCCTTGTACTCCGCCGCGCAAGTGCCTCGTGGCCTCAATCCGTTACCAATAACTGCGTCAGTGATCTTTTTACTTTTCGTCGCAACACATCAAAACAATCCTCAAAGTGGGCAATTTTGAGTGCGCTCACTCCTCTTTCTTCCTTTGATCCATTTTCAATGCCCTCTAAGTTTTGCCCCGATTGAGAACGGCGGTCTACCCTTTGCAGCATCAATTGACTGTTCTCTACCTCTGTCACATGTCGTAAACAGCCATGACGAACGACACCCTTACTGCGCGCCTGCTCGCCGTGCGAGATCAGGTAGCCTGGTATGTCTATAACGCTGCTGAGGAGAGTCCTTCATACCTCATTCTTCTCGTCCTGGCCATTCTCCTGGGCTCTGGCCTCTTTGCAGTAAGCCCCCCTTTGAATTCTCCCGCTTCATACGGACGATCAACCATTTCAAATAGAAGCCTTCGCACAGAAAATCGTTAGGTGAACTTCTGAGTATTGACTTATATTGTGCCAGATTTACCTCTTCCTCCATGTAGCCGCACCAAAACCACGAGCACCACTACCCTCCGAGAAAGCCTACATCACCACAAATCCTGATGGTAGCACCAGCACTCCCCGCCAGCTGCCCTGCTGGTTCGACCGCTGGGTGGCTGAGGGCAAGCTGAGCAAGTCCCAGCTTGCCGCCGGAAACCAAGCCTTTGTTGTTCCTGATATCAGCTCCGTCGAGCCAGCCGAGGTCGAGGTTTCCGTCGTGATCCCCGCATACAACGAGGAAAAGCGCATTATCCCAGCGCTGGAGGAGGCCATTGTGTACCTCGACGAGAAATTCGGCCGACCCGACGGTAATGACGAAAATAACAACAGCAAGAAGAAGAAGCGCGTCGGCAGCACTCAACACCACCGCCAGGTGTTTAGGAACACCAAGGACGGCGCAAGGAAGGAAGGCGAGGCTTCGGGCTACGAGATCCTTATAGTCAACGATGGAAGCAGGGATAAGACCATCGACGTCGTGCTCGATTTCAGTCGCAAGCACAACCTGCACGACATTCTCCGCGTCATCACCCTCGAGAAGAACCGCGGCAAGGGCGGCGCCGTCACCCACGGCTTCCGCCACGTCCGCGGAGAGTACATCGTCTTTGCAGACGCCGACGGTGCCTCCAGGTTCAGCGACCTGGGCAGGCTGATCGAGGGCTGCGAGGACGTGGTGGACGCGAGCAACCGCGGCGTCGCCATCGGCAGCCGCGGCCACCTGGTCGGCAGCGACGCGGTCGTGAAGCGCTCGGCCCTGCGCAACTTCCTCATGAAGTCCTTCCACTTCGTCCTCATGATCCTGACGCCGCCCGCCACCTCGCGCATCCGTGACACCCAGTGCGGCTTCAAGCTCTTCTCCCGTGCGGCCCTGCCCCACATCATCCCCTACATGCACATGGAGGGGTGGATCTTCGACATCGAGATGTTGATGCTTGCCGAGTCCGCGCCGCCAACCCCCGTCGTTGCTAGTGATGGCACGGTCATTGGCGCCGCGCCCGGGATCAGGGTGGCCGAGGTGCCCATCGACTGGCACGAGGTGGATGGGTCCAAGATGAGCCTGATCAGGGACAGCATCAATATGGCGTTGGGCCTCGCGATCTTGCGGGGGAGCTGGATGTTTGGGGTCTATCGAAGGCGGACGACGTGATCTGTCGATTTGTATTCTTTTTTTCTTCTGAGTACAGAGGCATCTACGATGAGAGCATTTGGAAGGCGTTGGGGGATAAAACTGAACTTTTTTTTCTTTTTTACTAAATACTGTATGATACCAATCAACCACATAGCTTCACAGTTAACCAACTCGATGACATTCAACCACTCTTGCAAGAACCTGTTAGTCCAGTGAAAGGCACCCCACAAAACAGAGAGGAGAGGTAGTAGGAAAGTCCGCGGATTCCATGACAGTCATACAGGCTTTTCGGCTCGTTGACTCTCTTGCCGGCATTAGAATTAAATAAACTGATATGTACTCCCTTTCCACTCTTTAACATCAAATACGTACACGATTCGTAACACAGAACTGTCCAGCCCTCTCTATTCGAGACCATGAAATAAAGCAGAATCCCTTGCGGACTCTATGCTCTTAACCTTGGAGGACCTTCCTCCTCTTCGTCGTCTCTATTGAAACACACAAAGATTCCCCCACCCGCGCTCTCTCTATAACCTTCCTCATCATCATGTACACACAAAACAACACTTCACTCCACTCACTCACTCTACATCGCCTCCCGATACATAATCGGCAGGAACACCACACACGCCTTCCAGAGGATCAACACGGCATCGATGATGGCGATGGGGAACTTGAGTATGCCAAATACACCCCCCATGACGTCGAGCGCGTGCAGGTAGATGGCGAGGAAGGCGACGGTGAAGAAGTGGCGGAAGAGCACCCAGGGCCTGTGGATGAGGCCGCCCAGCAGACCCGTGGGCTCCTCGGTGATGCCCTTCTGGAAGTAGGCGAAGCAGCCCATGCGGAGGGCGCGGAGCTGCGGGCTGTCGGCGGCGAAGAGGCTGTACAGCGCCATGGCGAGGACGTTGATGATGGACGAGAGGTTCTTGCGGCGCCAGTGGAACTGCTTCATGGCCCGCCGGACGGCCCCCGTGTCGCCCAGGTCCGGCACGTCCTCCAGGAGACCCGACAGCACCACCACGTCGTTGAAGGCGACCGTCATGCCGCCGCCCGTCAGCGGGTGCCGCATGTTCATGGCGTCGCCCAGGACCAGCACGCCCGGGTGCGCCGTCTGGTTCGTCGGCGGGAGCCAGCTGTTGGGCATGCTCTTGGGGATCTTGCCGTCGGCCAGCGCCGCCTCCCAGCACGGGTGCACCTCCTTGGGCAGCGTGGGCATGACCACGTTGCGGATGTAGCCCCGCACGCCGCCGTTCTCGGACGACGCCGCGGGCAGGTCGACGGGCACGTCGATGAGCGCGCGCGTCTCGCGGGTGCCGATGGCGTAGAGGAGCACGGGGAAGGCCTTGCCGATGACGACGTGGCCGTACCCGGACGGCTGGACGGGGCAGTCGATGAGCTCGAGGGCGTAGAACTTGGACTTGACCTGCGGCGTCTTGCCGAGGTACTGCTTGCGGAACTTGGACGCGTAGCCGTCGGCGATGATGGTGAGCTTGCCGAAGAAGCAGTCCGGCTTCTTCTCGCCCGTGGCCGGGTCCGCCGTCCTGCTCTGCACGCCGAGCACCTCCGGCCCGTGCTCGCCGACGATCGTGTCCGTGACCTCGGTCTCGAACACGGAGATGTTGGGGTGCCCCAGGCAGCTCTTCCGCAGCTGCATTATGAACCGCCCGTGGTGGAAACCCCGGCCCTCGGGCTTCTTGTAGTCCTCGCCCGCCTTCTTCTCCGCCGCAAGGACCACTTCCCCGCTCTCGTCGGTCGCGGGGTAAGGGAAGACGACCTCCTCCCCGTGGAAGAGGATGTGGTAGCCGTAGCAGGGCACCGCGTCGATGCCCTCGAGGCAGTGTCCCAGCCCCAACTTGCGCAGCGCGGCGCATCCTCCCGGCTGGAGGAGCTCGCCGACTATCCTATCCGGCTGGTGCATCCATCTCTCGAGCAGGATCACGCTGCGGCCCTGATTGGCGAGGGAGTAAGCGACTGCGCAGCCGAAGACTCCGGCACCGACGACTACGACGTCAGCTTCGTGGTAGCGCTGGCGGCGCTCCTTTCGCAGCGACGCTGTCGATGTTTCGAAGGCGGTCGCCATGTGTACGGTAGATTCGTGGTAATTCGTGGGTAGTTATGAGGAAGGGATGTTCGCCAGAGTTGTGACGATACGATGAGTGTCGTCGGAGAAGAAGAGGACCGTAAAGGGGGGGGGGGCCGTTTTGATTCTTGGCTGTAAGTATTGAGTTTCGGTGGCGAGGCTCGGTCGTCAACGACTTTCAGGTGCAGCGCAGCGGTCGTTATTCTTTGCGAAGTTTGTTGAAAGATCGCAAGAAGCGTTGTGAGGTCCGAGAACGAAAAACAGATTGCCTCCTCGAATTGTATAAAAGAATTGGGCCCAATGATCCCAAAAAGTTGACCTGATCCTTCGCTTTTCTTGCGTCGTTGAGTATTGGAAACAATGTGATGATCTTCACAAGCCAGTTCTGCGAAGACGACTGACTTGCGGGACCCACCAAACTTTTAGTGGGGTCTTCCCCTGCAGACGCTTCCAGATTCGGCCCTGAGATCCCTGTAATGCCCTATAAATTTTCGTCGATTGGCCCAGACAGTCATGCCACCCGGCTATCGCCGCACCTGATTGGCCAATCACCTTAGCCTTCAACTGACCGCTATGCTTCATATGTCGTTCGTTAATGGCCTCATGCGTGCTCATGGTCATTTTGAGTGAGGGCAGCATTATTTAGATTCGGAATTGGAAAATTGTCACTGGCAGGGAGCTGATGGGTTGAAATCGTAAACACAATGACGCTGGAAACTGAGACCAGGAAATGGTTAAGTAATTGGTGTGTATATTCACGACGTATCGTGCTTCTCTGGGCTCTTCCCAAGAGATGGGATCTCTCCCCTTTGTCTATCGTGCTTGCACACGTTATGAGTCTATCTTGTAGGGAAAATGGACATATATATATAGTAGTAGTAGATGGACATCCAGATCGTTGTGATGGAATATCTGGGATATACAGATTCCCGTCTGAATCCCCATCAGAATCCCCCGGGGATGACATATTTATTTTCCATCATCATCTTCTCCATCTCGTCCGCATGGTCGTCTTGTCCGAACCTGAACTCGTCAAATGCCTGGGCCCTTTCTCTCATCTCCGCTTTTCTCGCGGCTATCTTCATCTTCTCGACCTCGACCTCCCGTCGTTCCTGTTGCTCGATTTCGCGCAGTAATTCCTGTCGCTTCCAGTGGACCACATCGCTTTCGCCGTCGAAATCGCCATCTCCAGGGCCTTGGCCATTTTGGGCCCGCTGTTGTTCCGCTTCTAAAGCAGCCTGTCTCATAATATCAACCGTATCCTTCTCCAGTTCCTTCCGCTCCTTGACCATGAGCTCCCGCATGAGAAGCACCCTGTCAGCAGCCTGGTCTAGTACACCGGTGGCCTGCCGCACCTCTTTCGACTGAATCGCCTTGGTCAGCAGATTCCGCGCGTCCCTGAGCGCCTTGAGGACCGACTTCTTATGGAAGTAAGACTGGTGATACGCACCCACGATCGCCCATCTCATGCCTTGGATGTCGACCATGTGCGTGTATGCCATGAGGAACAGCGAAAAGGTGGGACCGTCCCAGGGGTACGCGGCGCCCTTACGTTCGAGCGCCATTTTTGCCAACGAGATGGCCCCTGAGAAGTGGCGTGCCTTCACGCAGAGATGGGCTGCGCGTGTCAGCGCTGTCGCTGAAAGACTGAGCCCACTGGTCTCGAACCGCCCAATCAAGCCCTGTACTTGACGGAGAAGGTCATCCTTGTCTGATATATCTCCCGAGAAGATCTGCTGGAGCACAGAGTGAAACACGGGCATGGTCGACAAGCTAGTGTCCATACCCCTCGCTTTTGCGTCTATGATCATGTTGAGAGCCGTCTGTGTGTTGCCTGAACCAGTTTTCAGAGCCGCATTGACGGCAAGCCGCAGATGACCATCGTCCAGGGACAGACCCCGATAGAGCGCTGTCTTGTATATGGCAATCGCTGCTTGATATTTGCGCATAGTGATCGCTTCTCTCATCTCGAGTCGAGTGTCCTCCGGGTCCCTGGACTTCCTTGTAGTAGACAGGTTTCTAGACTTGATGCCTAGAGACGCGATGTGCATGTTGAGTACTTTCTTTTTCTTTTGGTTACCGTGGCCAGCCCGCACGGCCGCAGCGAGCATGGTCCGTTCAGTGAGGTGGTCGACGAAGTTATGGCTGAGTAGCTGGAGCTTGCGGTATAGAATCTTCAGCTCATCGAAACTGAAATCCCATCTGCGCCGGCAATTGGTGAGGATAGCATTGCTGAAAGCTGCATCCACCTCGAATCCGGCTTGGCTGCAATATTCCAGCCAGTTCACAAAAAGATCAACGTTCCGGATGGCACCGTACTGGTTGGCTACCACATTGACCATGTAGCGGCAGACTGGTACTTGGAGTTCGTCGATGAACCCTTTCATAAACTCCTCGGTCTCGCTGATGGTATGACGCAGGACAAATTCCTTGAGGATAGGAACGAAGATGTCATCTATGCGGTCCTTCACTTCCATCTTCTTGAAATCTTCCCAGACCCCGTTCCAGTCACCCATCTTCGCCTTCGCCAAAGCAAGTAGTCCAAGGATCCGGGCGTCTTTTTGAGCCGAAGGCTTGATTTGTTGCAACTGGTCCATGAATCTGTCCACAGCTTCCCATTCCTCGGCTTCCACAGCGACCTGGATCATGACGCGGTATACGCCATCTGGATATGTGACCTTTGTGAGACCAGTTCTGTCACCATATGTCTTCTCGAATTGACGGAACAAGTCCGCCGTGCCTCGGAAGTTATGCTCCCGTTGCCAATGGCAATATAGAAGTTTGGTCGCCCATGTTGTCCGCACTTCGCAATGGGTTGGACATTGTGTCAAGAGGTGTTGGAGCACCTTGGCTGGTTTCTGGTTGTTGGCAGCGACGACAGCGTCCGTCACGGTATCTCCGATGGCATACCACGTCTCGCTGGGTACTTCGGAAAGGCTTTTATGCAGTAGACTGAAAGTGTTGACGACGCGGGAAAAGTCCTGCTGCTCGAAGAGACGCCCCATGAACCATTGCGTGACCTGATAGTCAGCCTTCCCGGTGTAATGTTGAATGCGCCAAAAGACGTCCGCAGCTCGATCGACCTCGCCGAGATCAAAGGCCAATTGCATCAATTGTTCAGCAGTCGGCTGCCAGTCGCGCAACTGTGGCCCTTTCAGGGCAACATCTCTGAATTTTGGCAAGAGCAAAGCAATTGCCTCCTCGAACTGCTGGCGGGCAGCAGAACGATCTGCACTGGCATCCGCCTTGCCGGCAGACTTCGACTTGTCGTTTCCCAATACCGCCGCATTAGTGGCGTAGTCAAGGATGGGTTGTGGGTTGCAGGCATAATATTCGAGCTCCCACAGAGGGCCGAGCCCCAAGACACTGAGGAGGGTCTGCTGGGCCTGGTCCAGCATGCCTACTTCTTGACACCTTCGGCAGAGGGGAGCGGCAGCCTCAATAAGCATCGCCTTGTCGTCTTTGGTAAGGGTACTTCTTTGAGTCGTTTTCATGAGGATATTGACACCATCTTCAAGGCTCTCAGCGTCCCCTAAGATGGCCGCTTCCCTCATTCGTCTGACGTTCTCATCAACCCCGAAGCTGGGAAGGTCCGGTACAATTGTTGTGTTCGCACTAGCCAGACCAGGCGACATATATGACGGCGGTGGTATTCGTTGGTTGCGCCATTCTGAAGGGGAACTAGCGACGCGAAGGTGCTGGGTACGCACACGACTGGTTTGCGCCGAGTCTCTTTTCCCCGTAGTGTTGTTCGGTGCCTTGTACGCGGCGGAGGAGAGCCCCTCATCGAGGCTGGTCACGGCAGCGGTATAATCGGACTCCTGGTGAGGGGCAGATCTCGTGGCGTGGTACTGCTTGACCAGGCAAATCTTCTCAGCAGTTCGGACGGCGCTTCGGGCTTGGTTGATGCGCCGGCGGCGGTCCTCTGTAACCAGAACAAGTGTGCAAGAAGTGCCAACGACCAGCCCGCGTAGAGCTGTCAGGGCTGCCTTCTTTGGCACACGAAGCAGCGAGAAGGACATGGCCTATCGATCGACATTTCGTCTCGGTTGTCGACTGGACAGCACGGCGGTTGGGGGCAAAATCAGCATGCCAGCAATGGGAGGCGGATGTCGGAGGTGGATTGCTTGACAGTGTGCTGGGCAAAGCGTTGTCGCCGGCCGTGTGTGTGTTTGAGTTGTTTGGTGAGTGGACTGACGCTTAGTTTAGTTATTGTTGGGTCTGAGTAGTGACAATTCGATATTTTTGCCGGCCGGAAGCGGATCCAAGTTACGGCCCCAGCGCGAGTCTGCGAGCTGCTTGATTTCCATTAAAGCTTCATGAGTTCCAAATTTCGTCAGTCTTCGTCGCAGCAGGTGGTTTTTGCCTGGTCAATGAGTTCCCAATTCTTCCGGAAAGCCCCGTGAACGGCGCTCCTTACAAATGGCCGTTGGATCGGCATGGAGGAGGTTTAGGGCAACGCCCTCTTTCGCCCGCGACATCTCCCGGTACATCTTCCTCTCCCTCACATGGGCGCCGGTGCTATTCTTCATCGACAATCATGTCGTAGGGACAACCAGGATTGATGGACCCTCTATGTACCCTTACCTGAACGATCGATACAATGAGACAAGATGGGGCGACATCTGCTTGACCTGGAAGCTCTACGCACAAGAGGACCTGCAGAGGGGGATGGTCGTGACGTTCCGGTAAGTCCCAGCCTATAAATGTATATGTATATGTATATGTATATGCACTGCTCGCTGTGCAGTGTCGCACAATAGAACCACAAAAGAAAACAATAACAATCTAACCAGACCGTTTCTTGCTGCAGCAACCCCTTGAGGCCCGAAGCGCTGACCGTCAAACGGATCGTCGGACTCCCAGGCGACCTTGTTCACACTCGACCACCATTCCCAAACTCGTTCATCCGCGTGCCACCAAATCACCTATGGGTAGAAGGCGACGGAAGCAACACAGTTGATAGCAACACGTTTGGACCAATTTCGATCCGACTTATCGAGGGGCGTCTGACGCATATTCTGTGGCCATTCCACAAAGTCCAGAGAGTGAAATGGTGGGAACATCCAGATCGCCTTGCTAGTTTTAGGGAGTGAAGAGAGAGATAGGAAAAAGCCAAATGGAAGATATATGCAGCATCTCACAACAGAACCAGATCATCTAAGTATGCATTTGCATTCTCATTTGCATTTGCACTTGCACTTGCACTTGCACTTTCGTGTCCCTGCATTTTACACCGCGCTTTGTAGTGCACAGCTACAACAGTAGCAAAAGAGCAAAAGAGTTGAGTGAAAGTTACAAACAATGGGGAGTAAATCGTTTAATCAGACCGGTGTTGGTTGGCTGGCCGGCTGACCCGATCAATGGCCATGGCTACCTACTTAAGTACCTACCTATGTAGGTAGGTAGGTAGGTACCTGGTAATGCTAATGCTACTGTACATTTAGCACTCGGAACCTTGTCAGGCTTGTGCGGCTCGGTGCCGACAGTGCTAAGCTGTGCTGTGCTGATGCCGTCATTTGCCTTTGTATTCGGATAAATGGACGTCGCTTTCGGGGAGATCATTACGCTGCGACCAACACGTAGCTTACTGCTCTTATGAATTAGTAGTATCATATAAATCAAGAGACTCGACAGGCAAGTTGTAGGACATATTGAAATGATTAAAACAATAGCAGACAACTACTTCAGTCTCGACTCGAAGAGTAATGAGTCTTGAAAGGAGCACTGCATAATTGAGTGCACAGGCCAATCAGTCAGCAAAAGTCGGCCGGCGGGACCCAAGTTTTCCGGCCGAAATAATTCTTGGACTCGGGCCGCCGTCACCACCAAATTTTGAAGTAACCTTGGGAACCTTTTGGAAGTTATACGTCTATTTCGATAACCAAGCCCGCCCAATATCCTACGCGACACCATCCCCCGGGCTTCCCACAAGAACTGCGGCCAGCACCTACCTCGCCTCCCCCTCGCAGAGCTTCGTCAACTGGGTCTGCCGCAGCCAATCCTGGCGTAGGCTCTCTCACGGCGCAAAGCTTCTCTATTCTGGGGTCGCCCAGCCAAGCCATGCGACTTCCGCCCACCTCGACCAGCCCACCGACGTCAGCATTTGGAGGAGACCGCATGTGCTTCAGAACATGACAAACGACGAAAAGGACGATTACGATGAGGGTCGCCAGCCCTACCTCCATGTATGAAACACTTGCTGCCACAGCTACAAAGCCACACCTGCCGCCGGGTGCCGACCTAGGCCCGCCCTCCCTCGTCGAGAAAATGCTGATCAGTTACTTCTTTTTCCACAGTCCATGATCGCCGGCGGTCTAGGGGGAACCACTGGTGATATGCTTATGCACTCTTTGGATACGGTCAAGACGCGGCAGCAGGGCGACCCTCACATTCCCTCAAAATACACCTCGCTCGGCTCCTCATATTTAACCATATTTCGAGAAGAAGGTGCACGAAAAGGACTATACAGCGGCTGGGCCCCGGCGCTCCTCGGGTCCTTCCCCGGGACAGTACTATTCTTTGGCACATACGAGTTCTCGAAGCGACATCTGATTGACCTTGGCATGCAACCACATATTGCATACCTCACAAGTGGTAAGGACCCGGTCAAAAATACACACTCGAGCGACCCGACAACGGCTAACAGTCTACACAGGATTCCTCGGAGACCTAACCGCATCCATCGTCTACGTGCCATCAGAAGTTCTCAAGACCAGGTTACAGCTCCAAGGACGCTACAACAACCCCCATTTCAGCTCCGGCTACAACTACCGCGGCACAGTCGACGCCGCAAGGACGATCGTGCGCGCAGAGGGCTACTCCGCCCTCTTCTCGGGCTACCAGGCGACACTGTTCCGCGATCTGCCCTTCTCCGCCCTACAGTTCATGTTCTACGAGCAGTTCCAGTCATGGGCCCGTGAATGGAAGGGAAGCAGGGACCTGGGTACACCACTCGAGTTCCTGACCGGCGCGGCAGGCGGTGGTCTCGCAGGTGCCATGACCTGCCCCCTCGACGTGGTCAAGACGCGCCTGCAAACCCAGGTGCGGACCCCGCCCAAGTCCCAAACCACAAGGGGCCCCGTAGATCCCCACATCACGCATGCGACGGAGGCTACGAAGCAAAAGGAAGCCTCGAAGCGCAACATCTCCACCTCCTCTCCCTCGACGCACAGGCCTCGGCGCGGGGCACCAAAACTCGAGACGTCATCCGTGTTCACAGGGCTGGGGATAATATACAAGCACGAGGGCCTCGGCGGGTGGTTCAGGGGTGTGGGACCTCGCTTTGTGTGGACCAGCATACAAAGCGGATGTATGCTGTTCTTGTACCAAACTATTTTGCGAAAGCTCGAGGTGATTATGGCGTCTGGGGAGGAGACGCTCGTTTGAGTGGTTGGAATAAAAAGGGTCGGTCTGCCGTTTAAAAAAAAGAAAAGATGATTAGATACCCAGAGCAACTGGCCGGCATGGATTTTAGAATGCGTGAGCATTGTATAAGTATGGCTTGGCGTAGGTATAGACGGGAGATATAAAGGGCACAGAGATCCACGGATGGCGTTTTTGCGGAAGGTTAGAAATTATGTGCCGACGTGTATATATGTGTATGATCCCGGGATTAGATGCAAAGGAAATTAGACTTGGAAAGGAATGTCTTCACTCATGATCAAAGGGCACCCCGAGTGGCCCAATACAAGCATTCGCACCTCGCGTTCATAATGATTCACATTTTGTCAAGGCTTCCTCAGTGCACATCCAGGCCAGCAGAGCTTTCTTGAGCACGTTTGCATTCCGCCTCCAACGGCTCATCGTCAAACACATGGATATCTAGCAATACACTCGTAAAAATCTCGCAGTCAGAAAAGGAAACCTGTCCGTCCTGTCATGCGCCGTTCTTGATGCAACGAATTTCCCGAAATCGGATTCCACCTAAGAAAAAAGCGTCCCATTACCCTCTTTAATGAAGTTCACCGTCCGTGTTTTCCCCCCTTTAGCTGATGAAGCAAAGGCAGCCGAGCCCGAGGTAGAAGACGAACAAGGGGTACATGGCCAGGCCGACCCGGTTCTTCACGACGCCGCTACCACCCAGGATACTGACTCCGGCTGCTAGCGACCAGGCGACCAGGACGAGGTAGACGGGGATCCTGGGGATCTGGGGGAGACGCAGCGCGGACATGAGGGCCGCGATGACGAGCGGGAAGAGCGTGTATCCGATGATGCAGACGCTCTGTGCGAATGAACTATAATCGCGAACGTCAGTCAGAAAGGTTGATATAGAACAAGCCAAAGAGGGCAACTCACATATTCCCACCCAGCAATTTGATCTGCAACGTCACGGCCGCCTCCCCAATCCACACCATCGCAAACACCCCACTAAACACCTCATTCTTCTGGTCGGCCCCGGCGTTAAAGCTGAGCAACAGGCTCAGCAGCAGACAAAAGATCAGCGGTCCCCAGAGGTCCCAGTCCCTCAGCCCGGGGGTCATGTTGTTCTGCAGCAGCGCCTCGGTGTCCATGACGCGGCCCGCGAGCCCGGCCAGCTCCTCCCTCGCGCCGGAGAGGCCCGCGCCCCTCAGGTTCGCGTACGCGCCCCGGATGCCCTCGGACGACTCGAACATGGTGCCGCCCAGGAGGTAGCGCGGCCACAGCACCTCGCGCATCTTGGACCACACGCCCAGCAGGTCCCGCCGCAGCGTGTCCCAGACCGTCTCGTCGATGGTGTTCTGCGGCGCGCTCCGGTCCTCGCCGCCTATGCGCGAGCTGAGGTAGTCCTGGTTGAGGGGCCGGGTCGAGGAGGAGGACTGGGAGTTGGAGTGGCCGATGTTGCCTGTCAGGGGCGCGCGGGAGGAGGATGGCTGGAGGGGGTCGTCGAAGTCGTTTAGGTCGGCTGGTGGGAGGGGGGGCGCACGGAAGTGTTAGTGGGGGATATACCCCGATTTTGCAGTTGTGGGGGGTTAGGTGGCTCACCATCATCGGGATCTATCATGTCGTCGTCCTCGAGGGACGGTTGGTCGTAGTGGTCTCTCCGGCTTGTGGAAGCCATTGTCTTGTCTGTGCGGTCGACGTCGCGAGTTTGTTCTCTGGGTGGTTTTTGGAGATCTAGATAATGTGTATTTTGGAGGGTTGTGTATTCTTGTAGTAGGCGATATGACAACAAGGTTGAACTGGAAATGAGAGGATGATGGAGTGTTGTTCGAGGTTGATGAGCGCTGGCCGAAACTCCAGATGTCCTCAAGCTCGAGGTTGCGCAGCCGATGTGGTCCAAGCTCCCGTACCCCCTGACTAGTTCGCGGTACGTACCTTACCTAGGTACTTACATATGATCCATGGAAATGCCTTCACTAATAATCTTGGAGCCTTGGAACTTCCCAAAGGGCACGCTCGAAACCTTTCCACTTCGAGGTTTAGCTCCAATTCTCAGTTATGTTCACCTGACCCTTCTACGGAATGAGGCTCTTGGTGATTGAACAGCTAGCAACTCATTACCACATGGGACTGTGGAGTCCATCATGATGGATGGAATCACGCCCTGAAAGCCAACTTCCATGTTGAGCTTCCTGTCAATGTTACGTTCACTATGACGGCACATCGGCGCAACATTCTTGTGGGTACCTAGGTAATCAAATATATGGTGTAGGAGAGAAGCAGTTCTCAGGGTACCTAAAGTCAAGAGTGTAGCGTGTGTGACCATTTCTAGACGCAACGGAACCAAAACATACTGAAGTAGCCAACCCGATCCCCGGGGGAAAGGAGTGGCGTCCTGGTGTTACCAGTATATAGGAGTAGGTGGCACAACATCAGTACGCACGTAATGGCTACATGTGCTACAGATGTCGTGATGAAAAGTAGATTGTATTGTCCCAATTGGAGCCTTGCAAACAAGCAACGGGCATCATATCCAAATCAGCATACACTCGTGGGGTATCTCAATATCAAGTCCAATAAACACTTGCTCCGTACGTCCGTATTCCCCCTGATTCTCTTCTCGGGAGAGAGAGAAATCAATCCATCCTTTCGCCTTGCCATGCTGCCCAGGTGCCTTTCCCCGCTCCCCAGTACGCCCCGGCCGGTCAACCTCTAATAAGGTGACATCATGTATGCTTTTTTATGCTGTGACCCCTGCCCAATGCTATGCGTGATGGTAATCCAAACTTGTTCGTTGCTGATGGGTTGGAATTACCGTTTGAAAGTCAAGAAACTGTCCCTCGTCCCAGGTCACGAAGTTGTCCGTGAGGAAAAAGAGTAAGAAGAAAACAAAGAATCATAAGAGCAATGCCGGTACGCCCCGCCTGCCTTATAAAGATATTGTAAACAATGGGTGCCTTGCTTGGTTCCCGTAAAAGGAGTGCTGCCAATTTCTGGCGGGGAAAAGAGAGAGTCGTGGATATTAGATACAAATGAAACCAGGTAGATCTTCCCAAGGCTGGCCCAGAAGCGGTCTGCTCGATCTCACCCTCGGGTGAGGTCGTGTGATCAGTTTGCCCCAGGACTTGCTTGCGAATCATTCCTGCCAGGCTCTGGTGGTTGTGGGAAACTGTGACCATGGAGGGGCGCCTGCTGCTGCGGGTGGTGTTGTTGCGGCATGGAAGCGTAACCAGTACCATAAGAGCCTTGCTGGGCTGGGTAGCTAGCCGCACCATGCTGGTAATCGGCGTCCAGGCCATACTGAGGCGAATAGTAGGGAGGTGCAGGGGTCTGTGCTTGCCCATTCTCGCTGGCGTTCCCAGCCATCGCCGCCCATTTAGCAGCAGCTTGGTTCTCTGGAGGTTGATATGTAGAATTGACCGCACTAGGGTCCCAGATGGGGAGCCCGTCAGGCGGTGCAGCCTCTCCCGTGGGTCTTCCATGTGTGTATGCAGACAGGTTGCCATTGATTCCGACGAGCGCCCATGCGAATACTGCCACGTCGCGAATGGAACGCATGAGTTGTTCCTCGGGAGGTCCCCCAGCCGCCTTGATGCCCTCGCGGAGGGGCATGAACTGCGGCAGCAGGGGTGGCCGGAATGTGTAGAGCATCTCCGGTGGAACGTATGGCCGCACTGGCTGCTGGGCCCAAGGAGCTGCGAAGAGGCCGTTCTCGGTGTCCCATGGCGGTAGGACAAGGGGTGGGTGAGCTGGTGGGATCTGAGGCCGGGCCCTTCGTAGGACCACAACAAGGCCGTCCGAAGTGCAAGAGACAACAGCTTCAATCTCAACCGAGGGCATCGGGTGTCGTGCATTGCGTCGTCTCGGACCCCCGAGTGCAATGGCTGGAGGTTGCTGGTGGTGATTCCCCGATCCCGAAGTCGACGCATTGTTCCTTGACGGGCCTTGTCTGGAGCTACCGCTTGCAGAGGGCAGTAGGTTCATTCGCTCGTCATCATCATCCTCTTGCTTGATTTCGCGGTCGGTAATGTCGTTCGAATCAACGTCCATTCTACCGCCCAAGTCAGCACCACCTCCCTCCGAATCACTACCGCTGTGTCGTTGGCCACCTGCGACCATTGGCTCATCCTCGTCACTGTCTTCATTCTCAGAGTCATCTGCTGCTGGATCTCTGGACCAGAACCGTAGGTAAGCGATTGAGTCGTTGGCCTTTGCACTCTCAAGACACTTCAGAGCGTCGGGCAGACATCTTTCCTGAATGCACCGATAGAAGCTCTTGTCTTTGATTTGATCAGGCGAAAGGCCCAGAACTGAAGCCACAGCATTGGTGGCGAACATGATCGATAAGTTCCTAGTGAAGCGGTTCAGAATGAGTGCCGCTCGAGGCTCACGCTCCACCGGTGGCATCCTGAACTTGGGCGACAAATGCTCCAACATGTGGTATCGAGGGTCCCTGGGTGAGGATGAGAAGATCCGTCGGATCTGGGCCCCCTCGATAGCTCGCCCTAGAAGGCATGTCAGCTTTGTCCATATTGTATATCCAATGTCGACAAAATTGGCATACTTTCGCTCTTCTCGCCGCGACGATAAATGCTCGTACAAGCTACCAAGACGTCATGGACAACTGTGAAGCAGCATTCACAGCTCACCCAGCGCCCATCTCTCGACACAATCTTGGCATAGTGAAGACTGGCGGCCTTGTCAAGCAGTATGCCCCTGCTGTGGACCGACCTTGCGAACGGAACCTCATCAGGGTGGAAGTAGTCGAAGACTGACCTCCCGCGTACCTCCTCCGGTCGCCAACCCAGTATGTCGGTAATGGAATCGGAGACGAAGAGGATGTTGCAGTCGGGAGTCAGGTCTGGAATTAGTCGTATTAGTCTCAGCTGTTCGCAGCACTGCACCGGGGGCTGCACTATCATGGGAGGACATCAAAAGTGGACGCCTGAGGAGTATCGTGGCCGGGTAGGTTTGTTCACTCACTGTGAATGGTCATAAATGTATGCTCCATGAGTCCGATATCTCAGTCTACCGTTTCCAGTAGATATTTTCCTTTCCTTCTGGCTATATCAAAACGATCTGTCCAAACACCCAACTCAAGGCCAAGGGGAGGTATGAAAAATGGCTTTGTTTAGACTAGCTCCAGAAGGCACCGCCAACTAAGACACCGACGTTGTAGACTAGTTGGATAGTTTCTCCCTGGACCTGGTGATCCTAGTAGGACGCGGCGCGACCGTTGAGGTGGGATGTCCCGAAACGTGCGGTAGCTTGAAGCTGTGTGGCCTTGAGAATGTCTGACTAGTGTTGTTGGTAGCACAGGAGATACTCTGTGCTATGTCTTGCGCTGATCATCCAACGGGGCGGCGTCCTGCCACTTCTCGCTAACCGAGTTGCTGTAGGACAGCGATACTGTCGTGGAGCACGTCAAGTCTCACTCACTCTGCCCAACTATGGGTAAATCGGTGGGAAGAGATGGAGTAAAGGAGGGGACGGTAGGCTGCACAGTTGTTTGGCGGGGAATAATGTGCCAGAGGCCTCGTTTGTCAAACCAGTTGCAGTAGGAGACACAGCTGGCAAGGTTCCACTGCCGGCTCTACTCTGCTCGGTTGGTTGCAGAGCTACAGAAGCAGGACCGAATGCTTGGTGACTCAGGGTCAAACGAGCGCGGAGGTGATATCGTGTAAATATGAGGATAACTCGAACTGGCAACCCAGTCAGTCTTGTTGTTGGTAACTTGACGAAACGAGGGGCGGCAAGGATGGCAAGCAATTGATATGACGAAAGGGCAGGGCAACGGTGATGAATACTTGTATACACGTTGTAGATAGAGACGAGCCTGGGGTGCTAGTGCGGCCTAATAATAGTGTCTCGTTTGACAGCTGACAGCTGATAGCTTGATAATGGGACGAACCGTGACAGGAGGTGTCAGTGGTCTCTTAGCAGGGGAATGCTTGAAGGTCTGAGTAGGGCAGGAAGACAACTGGTCATCGTGGCGTTCTCTGGATGGAGGACTTGACGTATGTTATATGTACGTCGCAAGTACTGCGTAGCGATGAAGTCGATATTATGTACTTCGTACTGTTCCTCAAGTGCCATAATTGCTTGCATGGCTCCTTGAGCCCTCTTCGGACGTCGACGAAGTGACAGGGGAGAATCTCCGGATGGTCGAAGATGGTCGTGATGTGCATCCATGCGAGCCCTCACCACCCAGCAATTTCTGGACGTGGAGACGAGCTCCCATGCAGCTGGCGTTGCACCCCTGGTCGTCCCCTCCCCGGTGCTCATCAGGCGTGGGGCCGGCCGCAAGTGCCAGGCGAATCCCAGCCATCTGGCTGCATAAGTACGTACCACGGGATGGCTCCCGTACCGTCCCCGTGATAAGGGTACATGGTACTTCTCTTGTGGCCCGACAGCTGGTTTGTCCCTGCGGCGTGATAGTACAATACATTGTTTGTTGACGATGTCGACAGTCAAATACGAGATCAGACGCCTTCCGCCTTTGGGTGATGTGCAGATGCTCGCAGTCAGGGCTCGGCTGAGGCGATTGGTGGTGTTGTTGTCAATTCGCCTGCGGAACAAAGGATCAGGATGCCCGAAGAGAATATTGCAACGCTGGAGACGGATAGTCGAGCACCCGGGCGGGCCAAATAGTCCCAACTCTAATTTGATGACACTTGGGATATCAAATGTCAACGTCTTCTCCAGTCATAGCCCCAGTATCGACGATGGATGCCTTTGTAAAGGAAAGCCCGCGAGACACCGGTGGGGTCCTCGTCACACGGGACATATGCCATGTACAGTATGGCACATGTAGTATCAACACGCGCGGACCGAAACAGAGGTCGCCCCAAGCACGGACTATATCCGGGGAATTTGTGTCTGTGAGGTGAAGATGAGCTCGACGCAATGCGAACTATTATTCGATATATTTGGTTAGCTTCATACCAATATCATGGTTTCAAGGCCATGCAGACAGTGATTGGCAGCTGAAGTGTTGTCAAAGTAACAAGTTTCCTTGCGCAGTATTTGAATTGTGAGAAGGGACAGAATCCAGGTTCCCGGGTATGGCAGTACCAGGTGGTAACCAGGGCTTCGTTTGACGCCATGTGGACACTTGGCTCTGACGGTTTGGGAAGAGCTTGCGAGAGGTCAGCGATAATCATTCATGGCTGTCTTGGGCAACCTTTGACAGGGGGATAAACTCCACTTTCCCACTGAAATGGAGACGAGACAGGGGGCCCGGCTCAGCGACTGTTGACCCACCCAGGCACATCAAATGTTACCTGGTAGCGCTGGCAGTGGAAAACCACAGCCCGGCCTGCGCAGGTCCCGAAGATCGACGTCTAGGATTCTGCTCCATGGTTGTCATTGTACGGGTAGGAGAGGCTAGACTGCTGTCAACGTTCCTTCTTCAAAGTTTCATCAGCAATTGACGTTCGGCGCTCGCTTCCTCCGTGAACCACGAGGCCGCCGTATCGGGAGCTTCCGAGTTTTATCCGCCTCAGGCTCTTTATCAAGGCAATCGATGTTGACATTTCGAGGACGAGGTAGGTAGAAGGTCCGATACATGCAGTGGACCGCCTGCGTGGGGGTCGTTATCCCCCCTATGTTGAAAGCGACGCATTATTGCTATCGAAATTGTACCCTGTTGTGTACGTATGCCCCTTTGCTCCTTGAGCGCGGTTCTCATCCGGGAACATATGCCAAGGTCGTGTCCGAGGCTGTGATCCTCACAGTACTGGCACTGGAAATAGTTCTTGGGCTGGACCATCGTTAGCCTCCCTAAAGGAGCAATGCCGTCGCGACTCCGATGCCGACTAGGGCTGCTACACGCGATATCATCATACCATCGATGCGGCGAAATCCTGCAAGACCTTTGCATCGGGAACACATTATTTGTTCAAACCCTGTCCCGGCTGTCCTTGATCTTGCCCCTGGGAAACCAATACACCATGATGATGAACTCTGGATCAAGTTGCTGACATGTGCTTCTCCTTTTGTGAGTTCTGACAGATGCATACCATGTACCCTCCGCATAGTATATGGTAAGCTAGGTGGGAGGTATAAATGCGCATGGTGCATTCAGGGGCGATCCCTGAGATCGCGAGGCTCATTGCGAAAGCTCATCATCGAGTTACACCAACGCTTCGTAACAATGGCAAAGCGAGCTCTGCCAGGTGTGTCTACAAAGGACAAAGGATGTGACATAATGCCAGGGGGCTGTTGCGAGGCATTTGGCATCTGAAGCTCAGAGCGACCCGAAAATGCAGCCGTCACTCCGTGACCACCGCGCTCGTGCCTATACTGACAAGACATGACAGCCTCGCACCTTCAGCCTTATTTTAGTCAATATTGGGCGACGACTTTGAACAGCGTCTCCCGTCTGTTAGACGAGTGCCTCAGCAAGCTTTCTGTTGCCACGCTTTGAATGGTATGGGGCAATCTGTCTGCATCAGCCAAGGCAATCAGCCCCATATTCTTTGTATCTGTAGACCAAGACGAGAAGAAGACTGAACATCTTCATAGATACGGGGTACTTGAGTAGTGATGGGAAAGTGTGTCAGAGGTAGGTTATATATAGGGTATAGTTCTGACCTTACTGAACAAGGGTCCCTGACAAGCGTCCCCAACAAGCGTCCGGGGAAGCGGTCCCTGAAGCTGTCAAAGTTCCTGGTCTCGGAAGCGGAGGCGGGAACCGTGCGGTGACCCGTCGAGCGAGACGCTCAGTAGCGGAGTTTCTCATCACGAAATGGCCCACATTGCATCTTGCAAATCACGACGTTTCAAAGCTTGTGATGATGACGCTGTGTGCACATATGGCACATGCATCTACCTGCTTTGCTAGCGACTGTCCTTTCGACATCTGGAATGACTGCAGGGGCACCCTTTAGGGGGGGGGGTGAGTCTTTATGATGAAGTTGTAACGATCGTTGAAACTCTCAGGTACGGTATTCGTATCAGAGTCTCTTGAGTTTTGAATGAGAGACTCTGGTCCTCTGGCAATCGAAGTGCAACACTCGAGAAAGAGAGTCCCTGGGTATCGTTCAAGTCTTTCAAGGCTCCCCTCGAGCTATAGGCAAGCGTTGCGTTGCATCGTACTACCTAGGTAGTGTAAGTACCTTAGAAAGTATGTGCCAAATCTCCGACACCCCCTTTCAGTAAAAGGGCCCATCAGCATGTGGAATGTTCCAAGGTTGTCTTTCGATCGAGAGAGTCTTGCAGTCTGCGCAGAGATCCTTATTGTCGATACGCTGGTAGTGAAAGGAGGTTGTCCGCAGTGGGAACTAAAGGAGAGAAAGGGTCACAATCAATTGTTACAATTGATTCCTTTTTCGCACCGCCGCTCGGAGCGGACCCTGATCAGGGTTTAGAACGTTGGGTCTGGGGCTACCGGTACGGAGGGGCCGTTTCCATCCTTGACCCGTGCACGGTCCACCCGTTACATCAAATGTGCAGGTGCATGTGCATTTGATGTGGCCCTGAGGCACGGTGAGAACCCCACAGTTCCGACACTTCACTTGCAAGTTCCAGGTTCAATGCTGCCGGTGCGCCCCGAGCGGGATGTTTCCAGAAAGGGAAGCCACAAGTTGCGTTCAACCAACCACCAAACCCTGGAGTCTTCACAGGGTCCATTTGTTTGAACAGACACAGACACGTGAAGACGAGGCGACACTACTAGTACCTAGGTACCTTTACTTCGACCATACCATCAAATCCCATCAAACAACACAATTCATCAATTAGTCATCACAGAGAATGGCCCCGCCCCCGCCAGAACCATCAGAATGGGATCTCCCTCGGTTACGGGCATCATTCGGCTTCGAGGTTGGTTGATATCAGGGTCCAGGTTGTTGTTTGTGAGCTGAGTTGAGCTGAGATGGACATGTTTCATGCAATAGGACGATTTCAAGCACTTAAACGCCTCAGGTGATGCAGATACCGGTGCGCAATACTCTGATAAGAAACCCTGTCAAACATAGAGTCCCCCAATACTCATTATGACATCCCAGAGTTCTTCGACGTCAAATTCTACCCGTACGATCCCGTTGGCGCCGATCCAATATTTGCGGCCGTCAGCAAGAAGCATGTGTGTGAACTCATACGTTTATTCCTTCTGAAGATGCTATTGTGTATCCTTTAACTGACATTGCCTGGAAGGTTGTTGTTTGCCGTTTGTCACAAGTCGAAGGCAATGCGAATCCTTGTGAGCTTATTAGGATCATAAGGGATGACGATGTAGGTCTGGAGAGGAAAATCTCGGTTCAAAACCGTCAAGCTAATTTGACATAGCCGGATGCCGTCAACTGCTCTTGTTGTTGGTCCAAGGAGGCAGGGACCGACCGAGCACTGCTATGCGTTGCCGGTGCAGATGCCAAAATCAAGGTTTACAACATAAAGGAGGGAAAGCTCTTTACGGTGAGTGTCGTGCCCCACGGCAGCATTCCTCTGGGAGTAGGGACTGATTAGAACCTTTAGACACTTGTCGGTCATGGTGGCGTAAGTCCAGCTTTGGTATATCATCCACGTTATGAACTCTTCGACTCACCAATTCTAGGAGGTCAATGATCTAGTAACCTCTCCAGACAACCCTCAAATAATAGCTTCTGCGTCTGATGACACCACGGTCAGACTATGGAGTCTGGATCCTGTTCACGCCAAACAGCCCTGTCTGTGCCTTCTAGGTGGCGAGGGACACTCGTGGAGTCTTTTGAGTACTGTACGTACCGTCTCCTTCGATTTGAGGACTTGCAGAGACATTGGCTGACAACCTGAACAGGCTTTTCACAGCACTGGCCGGTACATACTATCGGCTGGGCATGACCAAGTCATCAACCTCGTATGTCTGGACGGAGACTTGAGTTATGTGTGGATGATGGAGGCTGATAATCGTGTAGTGGACAGTCCCAGACCTCCCAAAACAACATGTCGACTCCCCAATAGTTGTCCATTATCCTCACTTCTCCACATCAGAAGTCCATTTCGGTCTGATTGATTGGTAGGTCTGCGTGTGTATCTACGAGTATTTTACGGTGGCTGACAGGTTTATGCAGTGTCGCATTTTACGGAGATCTCATATTATCTCGGGCTTGCCACGAGGACAAAATTGTTTTATGGCGGATAGAAGGGTTCAGCTCAGACGACCCCCCTCCCCTTCCATCAACAGCCCCAACAGCCTACGACCAAGCAAGGACAACCCGTTCAGCCTTCGCCCCAGTCAATTCGCCATCATGTCCGAGCCTCTGGATGCGCCTCTTGCAATTCGAGACCCGAGACTGTGGGCCACAATTTTTCCTACGCTTCAGCATGCACCACGTTTACGGGCAGCACCCCATCCTTTGTTTCTGCAATGCTAAGAACGAGATCATGATGTGGGACATGGCACGGCTCACGGGTTACCAAGATTACATCAACAAGATCCGTGATCCGGATCGTGATCCTGAAACTAAGATCAAACGGCCAGGTTGGCTGGTCCCAGTGCACCACAGGGCCAAGAAGGTCGATACGAAATTTGATCCGGTCTACGCGGCCGCCGTTGCGATGCGGCCAGTGGGGCATCATGACCCCTTCGACATCGAGAAATATCTGCTCCAGGAGCAAAGCCCCGAGACGGTGGAGAACTGGCAGAACAAATACGATACCAGCAATCCGTTCAAGCTGATCAAGCCGCACAGGTCTGATACACTTGGTGGGCCACGCTTTGTGGGTAGACAGGTTGCCTGGAGCCCGGAAGGCGAGTGGTGTGTTATTGTTGGTAGTCAGAACACGGCGGTCATCATGCAGCGCTGGGCCAAGGGAGGTAGACACTCCATGAGCCGGCAGAATTCGCATGTTCCGTCTGAGGCCCAGAGTCGGCAAGGCACTGCAGCGGTGGGCGGTGGGAATGAAGCCGCCCGTGCGAATTCATTCCCGGCTCAGCCAGAGGCTATTATGTGAGACTGGTAGACGGCGACTCGAGGCATGGCTGCGATATAGTCATTATGTCATGTCTTCTTGTAAATAGACGCATTGATATCGGTGTTACCTCTACCTCATAGCTACCGAAGAGAACACCGGTAATCCGCTCCACTGTGTGCCATAGTCATCATCATCCTCATCCTCGCCATAGTCATCGTCTTGACCCGCATTCCTCTCCCCTAGCCATTTCTCTGTATATGCATCCACCTGTCCTCCATTCTGCCTAATCCGTACGAAGAACGCCCTTGCTTTCACCTGCTCTTGTTCTCTGACTCGGTGTCCTTCCTCCTCCTCGTCACTGGTCCTGGGCGGCGGGGGCACGCTCAGATCACCAATGTACAGTGCGACCATGCCCCGCAGGCGTAGAAACTCGGTACTCCGAGAGTAAGGAGCATTCTCCATCAGGCCGTCGAGGCGTGCCGCTATATCCCTCATGGCAGACATGGCCCGCAGGCCCAGGCTGGCCTTCTCCTGCCGCAGGCGCCTCTCCCTGCCGGTGAAGTTGTGCCGGTGGTACCGGTCGTCCGCCTGCATGTCGTCCTCGTACTCGGGCATGTCGATGGCGGGGATGTCGAGGTCGTCCGACCACGACTCGGACTCGTCGAGCAGGCGCTCCAGCGCGAGCTTGTGCTCGACCCAGGTGTTGTAGAACTCGCAGCTGAACAGGACGGGGTAGAAGTCCAGGTCGCTGATGTTGTTGGGGTGGAGCCTGTTGTATGGGTACTGCCGGACGAGCGACTCGAGGTAGGTCCGGAGCTGGGGCATGTTGGAGGCCGAGCCCCATCTCCTCACGGCTCTGGGACTGTCATCGGCGTTGGAATGGTCCTCCGACAGGCCCTCATGGCTGCCACCACCACCACCACCACCACCACCACCAGACTGCCCCGGTATGACACTTCTCGACTTGACCTCCCCGTCCCTCATCAATATCTCCGCCCCGAGGCTCCACAGCCCATTCTTCCTCAGATCGACCGGCTTCCCCACCACCTCCGACCTCCGCAGCAGGCCAAACGCCCTCTTGGCCCGCGGCATGTCGCCCTCCTCGATGGCGCGCAGCACCACGCCCGTCAGGAACCCCAGATGCTGGTCCTGCGCGCCACGCATCCGGCGCGCCGCGCCCCTCCGCCGCCGTGCCTTCCTGGCATCGTCGTCGTTGTCGTCGTCTCCTGCAGCTACATCCCCATCCCCGCCGCTGCCGGAGTCGGATCCGGAGTCGCGATCGCGGCTGTCATCCCCCTCCTGCTGTTGCTGATCATCCTCCTCCTGGAGGGACGTGCGGATGGGCCGGTGGGGGAAGTCGGGGATGTAGTTGGCAGGTAGGAGGTCGTCCTCTGTGAGGCCGGCGACGCGGAGCTGCTTGATGGTGCTGTCGCTGTGGGAGAGGGGGTTGATTGAGTCCGAGGGGAGGTGGCGGCCCTGCGAGGAGCGGCTGGTGCTGCTGAAGACGGAAGGGGAGCGTTTTCTCTTCTGGGAAGACATGGTTTGATTTGAATGCAAGTTTGTCCTGGTGGTTGTGCGGTTGGTTGAGATTTGGTTGTCCAGCTCGATGTCAACTGGCCTCCACTCACTGGTCCTACATGAGTTTCCACAGGTTTTGTTCTTTTAGAGGACCTCGGGAGTTAGGATGCTATTGTCCAGAGTGAATAATTCTTAATTATGTCGTTGTTATTGTGCAGGTTTGAGATTCCTGTGTCCAGAGTCTTGCCAGTTCTGTCGTTGGCGGGTGTTTTGAGAAATGAAAAGTTGAAGTTCTCAAGGTGAGTGAAGCTAACCCCACGTTCGCGGATCAAGCTGGAATTGAAGTCACGTCAACAGAACAGTGAAGTATATGGCATACGAAAGTTGAGGAGAATCTAATTACTATATATATAACTTTCGAAAATCTCGTACGAGACTATATGGTAGCAAGTCAAATTTATACCTGAATGGAGGAGGGGAGTGTGGGTTGCTGTCCAGCTTTGCTGGGCACCCCGTACCGCTTCTAAACCTCTATGTATTCACAGTATGTTGCGTGACCAAATCCAAATAGCTGAATACGAGCAACTCAATTCGGATAAATGTTTATATACTTGAATTTAAGTGACTGATTTTAATTACTTTCAATTCAGAACGTTCGTAAGTAAATAAATCTTATCCAAACACCAGAGGTCTTGACACTTCAAATTGGTATAACCTTGGAATCTGAATAAGGTCTATCATCTAGTTTATAACCCCGGCTCTGCACATTAGCTATCATCTATCTGTCTCTGCCATTGCAGCATCACTTATCACTTCAGTGCCGTCGTCACCCGAGACCGAAGCTATAGAGGTCACTGTCACCAATCAGAGGTCACCGGGGCTACCTGCCGGGGAACGTCGGCTATCATTCATCGCAACAATCGCTATCGTTAGTTCGTTATTGACCTGAGCTCATCCTGCTCGAATCGATGCTCCCTGGTCGGATCGTCTTCCCAAGTCCCAGAGTCGTACAACATCGCCTACAGTGTAGGCTGTGCTTCGAAACATCGGTGGCCACTTGGTTCCACTTCTACTCCTTCCTCTCAAAGTACGCCCACTGCCCCTCCTTGGGCTTCTCTTCGAGGCTCTCCCACCTGTTTGCAAGAATGTTAGAAATCATGAACTGCTACCTCAGTTCGATGTCAACTTACGCCTTGGCCTCCACCATCGTGTCGACGAGCTGGAGTTCTCCCTCTGCAACTTGAATGACCTCCTCGATAAGACCAGCCCCGATCTTGTTCTCGAGCTCTTCGACCCTGTAGTATACAAGATTAGCTCTGGCTGCCGTGGACAGATAACACTCATAGTGCCCATAATAGTCTAAACGTACTGTGCAGCCGTCAACTTTGGCTCATCCACCCAGTCAACATCCATACCCTCGAATGGGTCCTGGAACATGGATTCTTGATACTGCTTCTCCTCCGCCGTCCTGGAGCCCTCCAACTCAGGACCGTCATCATGCTCTCCATCCCACTCCTCATACCGAATGTCCTGCTCCGGCTTGATGTCCCTCATGACAAAGAACTTGCCATCCCTCTCGAACCCCGCGGTCTGGGTCCCATCCGCCACCTTCCGTGACAGCTCCGAGAAGTAATCGGGGTGCTTCTCGAGGGTCTGGTGCGCCTTGGCCAGCCACTCGTCGTAGCCCGCGGGTTTCACCCCCTCGACGAGGCCCATGCGGTGCTTGGTGAGCGCCTCGACGGATTGTCTGTACACCGAGGACTCGGGGACGGCCTTCAGCTTGTCGATGGTGGTGGAGTAGAGGAAGAGGAGGGTCGAGCGGGGCGACGGGTTCGTGGAGAGGCCCGTCAGGCCCGTGGGCGCGCCGGCCTCGAGGTACCGCGCCGGCTTGACGCTCGCGAGCAGGCGGAATGTCCGGCGCATTGTGGGCGGTGGAGGGGGGAAGTTCTCGAAGGGCGGGTGGGCGAGTGGGTGAGTGGGTGGGTGGATGTCCGCGATTGTGACGGGGTACCGGGGTCGGGGGGCCACTAAGGGTCTTGTAATTGGGTGGTAAATTGGGCTTGTTCGAAGGGTAAGTCGTTGGTGTTGCGAATTGAATGTACGTAACCGGAACCACGGGTGGCTTTTGTCAATTGTACAATTGTATCATGTACTGTGTAATCGGGACTTCTTGAAGCTATCGAGCTTCGGTGTTGGCGAATCAACGTCACATTGTTAATACCGTCACGTGCGTACCTGCAGGGGCGCCTACCCCAACGGCGTTCCCTTCTTGGAGCTCCGATGTCTCCAACCAGTCGGCTTTTTGGGGTCTACAACAACATTGCAGCCATTGGGCTGAACCACGACGCATGGCATGACCCTATTACAAGTAGATATGGCGTCGAGCCTTACATCTCGAGATGGGACCTGCAATGCATCGCGTCACGCTATTCCTCCCAGCTGTGTTTTGTATCTGATTCTGCATGCCAGAAGTTGTGACTTTAGATGACAACTTTGTGTGTTGTTTTGCATGGTAGTTCTTATTCATCAAGAGTAATGATACTGTATTTATTGACCGATGTCTCCGAACAAGATGATGGGCAAACAGGAGCACTGGAAGTTAATGGTCGTCTCTGGCGACTGTGTCCGTACAACCTGCACGAGACTACACCAGAGTCGCTGGAATTCATCTGCATTTCCTATTCTTGGGGGACAGGTCGAAAGTCGAGTCCTTTCCATCACGACTTCCTAGTCTCTGATCGCACAGTCCCGGCCCTCATAGCAACCACTCGCCTCCGTCCAGCCTGCAACCATATCTGGGTTGATGCGTTCTGCGTCCCCCTTGAGGAGCCAGAGAGGTCTCACACGCTGGAAAGCATGGGTTATATCTACTCCAAGGCTCACGAGGTCATCGCTGTTCTCTCACACACCGTCTTGCCATCTCTCGCATATATGCAAGAGAACAAGCAGCTGTCTGAGCAACACATGTTTGCATTGGAAAGGGACGAGTGGGTGACGAGGGCATGGACTTACCAGGAAGCTGTCAATGCGAGATGTCTCTTCATAACCTGTGAAGACCCAGGTGATATCATAATTACTGGCCAGAACCTCATGAGTTATCTCGGCTACACATTGGTCCAGTTGACAATTCCGCCCCTGGAGAGACGTGCGCGGTACCCTCGCCTTGACGCTCTCGAGGACCTGGTCGACTATCTGACTGCAGCATACGAGGAGCGTTCAGCGTTACAGGCCATGGCCAAGATGGATAGGCGATTTCACGGACGACCAGAAGACCACTTCTACGCCATGATCGGTGCCATCAGCTCGTCCCTTGGCTCCTCAACTGGGGCCGTGAGTGCTTGCGAGGCTTTCATACGTATCTGCGAGCGAAAGGGGGATTTCTCCTTTATCTACTCTGGTGCTCCCAGAGCCTCGGAGGCCGGCCGGCGCTGGCGTCCTGTGCCGGGAGATCTCCCTGCACTGCTTCAGTGGGACTGCTTTGGGGTGGGTGAACCGGGCAGGATCACGGAAAATGGCCTGCTGCTTGAGAATGTCGTGAAGCTCAGTCTGGGAGATATGTCCACAAAAGCGGATAAGTTCGCCCGCGATTGGCTCACACTTATCGGGAAAGTTCCTGAGGGTGTCAGCCAGACTGATATTCCCGCCTATATCTTTGACGCTTTGGGACTCATGGGATTCACTGGGCCTGGCGACTTCCTCGCCACTTCCGTGGGATTGTTCTTCCCCATCAGGCTTGTGTCAACAGACCAGGTGGATCATATACTTGTTTCGTCTTCACTCCGATGGGTTTTCGGCTCGCCTGGCCTGTTGTGTTGTCGGTCTGGCGAACAAGTATCCTACGTTCCCGGGATACTCGTGGGAACAGTGGAGCATTGTTCGACTATGCCTGTCATAATCGGCTAAAGGGAGCGTGCTCACCAATGTCATTTGCTACAGTCTTGGGTGATACGTTGGTTATTCGGTCATGACATTGTGCATTCCTCGTACGCTCAGGCAGCTAGACTAAGAAAGAGTCAGTTGATTTGTACGATCTCTCAATTGAAGGAAACGCAGAGTGGGAGGCTATGATATCAGTCGCCGAGACTCATGCCGACAATCTACTAATCATGAGCGGTGTATCTAGACCAGTGCACGGTGGCAGGCTGTCAAGGTAGTAGGCCGCCAGCTAACTGACGGCATCTCTTTAGCCACGTTTGGTACTTCTCTAAGGGAAAATAGAGCAACGAGACAGGCGATGTCAAGTATTTTGTCTGTTAGCTCAACTATCTCATTCATCAAGCTTCCGTCACATCAGACTATGAGCAGCCCTCAACAACTTCGACTACATACGAAGCGCGCATGCAAGGAGGGGGGCGTAGTTCCCATATGTCAGTGGTCGAGTGCTATTACTCCGAGGCGCCCCCTGGCACGAGTCGAGTGCGTCCTCGATATTCCAAGGTTTCTCCTCGAGTAGATGTTCAATCAAGTTCGCCTACACTCCAGCCTCCGGCGGAACTTCGAATATGACATCTTCCTCTCAATATTCTGGGACACCATCGTCACAGCCGCCTCCTTACGGGGACACAGACGGCAGCAATCGTGATGACGTGCCATCCTCCGGAGCGTCCGAAAGGCCCATCGAGAAGCAGAAGCGAAGCTTTTCGCAGAGACTCTTCGGCCTCTTCCGCACCCACAGCAAGCCAGAGCCCCAGGATGACGCCCCAAGGACGAGAGGCGTCGAGATACTGGTCCAAGAGACCAGACCAAACATCCTCGAGGTCGTGGCACATCGGTGCGGCGAGAGGAGCAGGAGGGTCACCGTCGAGGTGCAGGTGTCGGCCACGGCCACGGCCAGGAGCAGGCCCGCCAAGGGGCGGTCGGCCGTCGCCAGCTCCAAGACGTGTCTGGTCAAGCGTACCGCGCAGGCGCCATATCTGAAATCGACGAGGGACCATTTCAAGTCGGTCGCCATGGCTACCGAGATGGCCACGCGGAAGGCGGCGGAGGAGGCACACAGGAGGGCAGTCTCGCTTGCTACGATGTCGGCTACGGCCAGGACTTTGGAAAAGGTTGCGGTACAGGGAAGAGTGGGATGACAGAGAGAGATCATGCTTGTGCGAGTGGAATGAGGGGAAGTACTGGGGGATAACGTTTGAGGCTGTCTTGGCTGAAGGGTCCCATCGAAGGACATGGGCGGAAGCAGGGTCGGTGTCCAGGTGTCAGAAGCTTGTAGAAGACGTAGGATGAAATTCAGTACCGTATGCTCTCGACAATCGCCCACTCTACATAGCTCATTTGTTGGTGTAGAGCCAAACTATATCTTGTTTCCTCCGGGTGTCACTCTCTTCCTGACGTGCTTGAAATGTATCAAAACAGCAGACTGGAAAGTTTCAAGTTGAACAAAAGGACAAATAATGGACGGGGGAAGAATTACGCGATCGTACTATGGAATCGACGCAATCGCCATCTACATAGTACATAAGCAACGTTGGAAGCAGGCAAGCCGCGGGTCTACAGTGCGGATGCGCAAGGGCAAACTTATAGAGCGAATTGCTACCTACTCAAGTACACACTTGCGATTTCTGAAACAATTGAATATAATACATCGGAGGGTTCTCTCTAATAAAAATCTTTGGTTCCGGGGACGTAGTATTTCATCGGCATAAACCAACCTGACGCTTGAAGTAAATTGTGGTTCCAGAAGTCAAAATATGTGTTATGATTGGCTGCAGCGGATAGAAACATGTAAAACGATTGGCCGAGGCATGGGCCATAGAAGGTGAATAACGACGTTGACCTTAGACATTGCTCTTAATTCTGGGACCGGCGACTTCGCTTTGTATCTGGAAGATCTCGATGGAATCTGCCTTGAAAATATAGCCAATTTAACTATCCGTCTAGGTAGACGGTCACTGTACCGCAGAGATTCGTTGGAAAGCCATGGTCTGAGAGAACTTTGAAAGATTGCATTCGTCTCCTGGACGAGCATGTGCGCGACTGACTACTTGATCGAAGCGCCTTGTGCTGACAGAGGCCACCATGCGATACAAAACTCGGCCGTGGCATCTCACGATACCATTGAGTTTTCCAGGTGCCAGTAAACAGCTGGTGCGGACTTAAACAGCGACAAGATTGGTCTCACAACTCAGATTCCCTTTAAACTCTTCTCGACTTCTCGTATCTCATTTCTCTCGCGTTTCGGGGGTGTATCAAATGGGCCTTCGATCTTTCCCATTGGACAACGAATATCCACAGTCAACAATTGATATCCCCAGCGCTTAAATATTCGTAGCGCATCTCAACTTTCCTGCCGCGAGCAGTATCCTGATACCCTCCTACTTCCTACTGACACGCATTGCTTGAAGCTCTTCTCACCATGGGAATCAAACTGTAAGTTTATTCGTTTACTGTAATTTCCAAGAGCTAGCTCGTATCTTCTGTTCTTAACAATGGATTGATCCAGGTTTTGGCCGACCTTCTTCAACGGAGAGGAAGGAAGGATAGTGAATCTCTTCGAGCTTGCCTCGAACCATATCCAGGAAACTGGCCGACCCTACAGGATTGCTGTGGATACGCCGTACTGGGTGTTCAAGAACCTCGCCGAGGACCAAGTGGAGGCCATCAGAGAAACGTCTCAGCGGGCTTCCAACCCCATCGACAAGGCAATTCTCTACCGAATGATGCGGTTTGCTATTCATGGCATCCAAGTTGTGCTCGTCTTTGACGGGGACCGCAAACCAGAGAAGAGGGCAAAGAAAGGGTATAATTCGGAACAGCAGATCAGACCTCTTCTGAAGGAGGCGGCTGAAGAGCTTGGAATTCCCTGGTGGCAGGCCCCCGCGGAGGCAGAGGCAGAATGCGCCCGCATGCAGGAACTGGGAATCGTCGACGCCGTCTTCTCCGAGGACAGCGACACTTTCATGTTCAAGGGAACAACGCTCCTTCGCTTTCATATGGAGAAAGAACACAAGAAAAGCAACACCCATGCTCTCATGTACCGCATGAGTGAGATCAAGGACAAATATTCGGACATGGATTGGAGGAGTGTGGTGCTTTTTACTGCTGTGGTCGGTGGTGACTACGCCATGAAGGGTCTTCCGGGATGTGGACCAAAAGTTGCACTGGATGCTGCCAGGCAGGGTTTTGGTGTGTCTCTCGTGGATGCCTTCAACGACAAGAGGCTCGATAAATGGCGTCAGAGTTTCAGCACATTTCTCGAAGAACGAGGTGTCAACATCACCATTTCGAAAGACTACCCCAATGTCAATACTCTGAAGGACTGTATCGAGCCACGAGTGTCTGACGAACAGACTATACGTTCCGGAATAACTTGGGGGGCTGAGGTGGATCAACGTGCTCTTCGAATCCTTATCACTTGCAGATTCAACTTCAGCGTTCAAGAATACATTCAGTGGGTTGTTCGCATGCTACTGGTGAGAAATCTGCTATCTGGTCAAGGAGATGTTGACAAATTGGGCCTTAAGCTTGTCAAGAGAGTGTCATGGAAGGAATCAGGGAACATCGCAATGTCTATCGTGTCTTACACCCTTACCGCAATCACGTACCGGAACCTACTGGAGACGTGGCCGGAGAAGGTCACTATCCAGGCCTCTCGAAAAAAGCCCTATCATTTCGAGGAGCGCGTTGAATGCGGCATTCCGGACAGCATCATCAGGCTGGCACTGCCAGATCTTCTTGAAAAACAACCTATGAAGGCGAGGCGATCTACAAATGTCTCTGCCAGTGCAATCTCCCCGAGAGAAGTACAGGAACTTGGGCTCAGGAGGAAACCTGGCAGGCCTAGGAAAGATGCAGCAAACGGCTCTGACCAAGCAAGCCCCCAGGAAGGAGCACAAGTAACCGCGCAGAAGAGAAAGCCGGGTAGGCCTGGGAAAGACGGAGGACCCAGCATCGATGCTGGGAATCCCACCAAGAAGTCGAAAACAGACCACAAGAACAGCTCGGAGACCTCGATCCATCAGAAATACGGCGCAAACGAAACGTCTTCCATAAGTACCACCAAAACCTCTGCCTCGCGCATCGGAGTAGTACATTCTCATCATGAAGACAACTCCTCTCGGGTCGGCCAGACAGAGCGTCATACCTCTCAACAGAACTCGGGCCATTTCTGCGAGGTATCTACAGATGAAGACTTGCCGGACTTGATCGACATCAGTCTCCAGGCGTCGGAGACAAGGAGAAAGGCCATGGAGGAGGCCGAGCCGGTGGATATTTGCTCTGATGAATATCTAGATGCTGATCTGGATGATGATACACTTGCCAACCTGTTAGTTGGGGGAGTCTAACCATTCCGACAAACCCAATATGGCCACTGGGCCAGACCTGGGGCCAAGGTATCTACCTGACTGATGATGACTGAGGACGGTTACCAGTACTGAGATTCGGTTTCAGGTCAACGACTGCCGCTCACGCGTTGGGACATAATGTGGCTAAGTCTGGATATGAGTGTTTTCGATCAACACTAGCCGAGAACGAGGACTCCCAAATATCTACCTACCACCCACGATCGAGATTACCCCGTCACTTACACCCTTGGAGTTCACAACACCTGACAAGCACAGCCAGGCATTGTTGATACTCAAGGAACTATAACATAGACGATCTTATGACCACGAGTGCCAACTCCATTCGGAATGAGGGAAGGTGGAAAGAATGAAGCAAAGATGTAGGCGCTATGGTGACACGGTAGAGTTGGGACGTTCAGTGGATTTGATCTATCTTTCTTGGTCCTGTAGCAACTTTGGCGGCCTCAAATGATTTATGTGTAGGAGCCCATAGTCTTCATGAATGATCTGAAATATACAACCATGTCAGATACAACTAATCCACTTCCGATACTGCTGTTTACATCAATCGCCATCCTCCCCCGGAGCCTCAGGCACAGCATGCAACGCCGTCGACAACTCCCCCCGCTCCTCCCCCTCAACCTCCTCCACCTTGACACCAACAAGCCTCAACGCCCTCCTATCCCGCGGCGGCACGGGCGTAGCAAGCACCACCGTCTCGATCAGCTCCACGGGCCCGTTCCCGTTCCACCCCTCCTCGGGCCCCATAGGCAGGGCATCAACATCAATCTCCACCCCGAGAAGGCTCTTCAGTATGACCTCACAGCCCGCCTTGCTCATGACCTCGTTCGACTCCTTGCAGAACTCACTAGTCACGCACTCGGGACACCCCGAGGCACAGGGACACGCCTCGACCCTCTCCAGCGCCTGCACCAACAACATGTCCACAAACTCAAACGCCTTGGTATTAATCCCACTGCCCCCCGCCCCGCCCTTGGCATCATAAAAGGTCAGCCGGGCAGGCCTCTTCCGGCTGGTCCCCTGGCGCGCAAACTCCTTGAGGCTGTTCTTGCACTCGGTGCGCACGTCCCCCGGCATGGACAGCACGAAATTCGGCACGAGGCTCATGACGGCGTGCTCTGCGGCGTGGATGGCGCCCGCGACGTGCAGCCGCCTCGAGTCGAGGATCTCGAGCGCGGCGCGGGGCAGGTCGATCCACATGCCCTTGCTGAAGCGCACGACGGGCGGGTTGTCGACGTGCACGGCGTCGAGGACCCGGTTGCGCCGGTCCACCTTGAAGTAGCCGAAGACGACCTGCGTAATCTTGATGGTCCCGTGGAAGGCGCGCGACGCGGATCCCTTGATCCGGCGGATCGCCTCCGTCTCGATCGGGTCCACGTCCGTGAAGTCCCGCTGCTGCGTCGTCCAGTCCACCTTGACCTTCTCCACGCGCGCCATTCGCTTGTCCGGGTTGAAGTCCCGGACCAGGTATGTGATGCCCTGGTGGAGGAAGATGGCCCCGTCGTATATGGTGAACGTGGCGCGGGAAGCCTCGAGTTCTTCTAAGACAACGTTGCGTCCATGGGTGATATCTATGATGGCAAAGTGCTCGTCTTCCGTGTCGCGGATCGAGACGAACTTGGACGGCAGCGGCCTGAAGCGGTCGTGCGTGTGGTAAAAGCCCAGCTCATCCTTGATAAGCCGCTCTTCGCAGAGCTTCTCGATGTCTTCCCCAAAATACTTGGCATCCTCTTTAGGCCGTATCGGCATCTCGTAAGCTGCGCACTGTATGTGTCCCTCTCGTACGAGCATGTTGTCAAGGTCAACCTGCAACTGGCTATTTGGCCTCGTGAACAGCTCGTCCGGGTTCTGCATGAAATGCTGGTCCGTCGGGAAACAGTCGCCAACGAGAATCGACAGCGAATCTTTGTTCCTCCTACCGGCCCTGCCACTCTGCTGTCGGAGATTCGAAATCGTATACGGGAACCCCCACGTCAAGACAGCATCCAGACTGCCAATGTCCACCCCGAGCTCGAGAGCCGTGGTCGCGATGATACCCATAAGCTTCCCCTCAAACATCTCAGTCTCGATCCGCCGACGGTCCTGCGGCGTATACCCGCCCCGATATCCCATAACGCGGCCGACACAGTCCCCACGGCCCAGCCTCTCCAGCTCATGCTTGACAGCCCCGACAAGCTTCTCGCACTGCTCCCTCACCCTGCAGAAGGCAATGACCCGCACGCCCCTCAGGATGAGCTGGCAGAACAACCGCGCACACTCGTACATGGCGTTGCCCCTCCCGCTCGTCGGGTCCGCGGGGTCCCTATACGGCGTGTTCCAGCACAGGAACTCCTTCCTGCCCGAGGGCGACCCGTCAAAGTCCACGAGGCGGACGTCGTCGATGCCGAAGATGGTGCGGAAGTGCTCCTGCGGGTTCGCCACCGTCGCCGAGCAGCTCACGAACCGGACCCTCCTGTTCCCCACGGCGGCGCAGATGCGCCGCAGCCGCCGCATGACGAAGGCGACGTGCGAGCCCATCAGGCCGTTGTAGTAGTGCAGCTCGTCCACGACGACGTACCGCAGGTTCTGGAGGAACGTCCGCCACCGCTCCTCCTGCGGGAGGATCGTGATGTGCAGCATGTCCGGGTTGGTGAAGATGATGCGGGCCTCGTCGCGGATCGCGTTGCGCTCCTTCCAGGGCGTGTCGCCGTCGAACGTCTCGACGACGGTGTGTTCCAGACCGGGAAGGTAGGACAGCATGTCCCGGAGGCTGCGCTTCTGGTCTTGGGCGAGAGCCTTGGTGGGGAAGATGTACATGGCTCTCGTGCTGAAATCTTCCTCCAGGGCGTGTAGGACGGGTAGCTGGTAGATGAGTGACTTGCCCGAGCTGGTCGAGGTGGACACCACGACGTGTTTCCCGTCGTGAAGGCTGTTGATAGCTTCTGACTGGTGCGCAAAGAACTGCGTGATGCCCTTCGCATTGTAAAGCGCGTTCACCAGATCCTGGCTGAGCAGGAAATTGAGCTCCCCATACACCGGCTCCTGCGCCTCAAAAACCCTGTGGCCGTCCGGCACAATCTGCCCTGTATACCACGGACTGTTCTTCAACTCCTGCACGATCTCGGGTATACTCTTCCTCTCCTTGGGTATCGTATCCGGCAGCGTATTACTCAGCTCCGGCCGGGGCATATTCTCCCCGGCCTCCTCGGACGGCGCGGGCACGTACATCTCCGCCTCGCTCCTCAGCGCCACCTCCGGGTCTAGACTCTGCCCCACGCACCTGTTGATGTACTCATTCACGGCGTTGGCGAACCTCGCGTTGCGCTTCTCGATCAGCCCGGCCATCTGCTTCTGGCTGTACACGGGCATCTTGAGGTCCTCCTCGCGCAGCTTGCGCGTCGGCCTGGTCGGCTCGCCCGTCTTGCGGTGCTGCACCTGCCTCTTGAGGTCGCCGTCGACAAACTCAAAGTACAACACCTCCTTCCCGCCCACGATGCCGTCGTCGTAGTCTGGGTGGCCCCTGGAGCCCAGGCCCTCGGTGCCCGTGATCCCGCCCACGCTCGCGTCCGGCGCGAACCCCTGGCCCCGACGGCCGCCCCGGCCACCACCGCCGGTGACGAAGGTGTCGTTCCTCTCGGCGCCCTTGGCGTCGATCTGCAGCATCACCTCGTCCACGTACCCGAAGTTGATGCCGTCGGGCCGCAGCGCCACGACGGCCGCCACGTCGGCGACCAGGAGCTCGCGCTTGGTGTGCGACTCGACGGCGCTGCGGATGGTGTCGAAGGTGGTGGCGAGGTGCTTGCGCGTGCAGCAGAAGGTGAAGACCAGGTTGAGGGCGCGGTGGGTCTTCTCCAGGGCCATGAAGTAGTCCGGCCACTCGATGACGCACTTGACGGCTGAGGAGGACTCTGACTTCTTGAGGGCGGGCTTCTTGGCCTTTGGTCCGCGGCGGGACTTGGGTGCCTGTGGTACGTCTGCATCATCATTATCATCATCGTCTTCGATCTTTATAGGGGGAGTAGTGGCTGCAATGTCTTCTGAGGTGGATGCTGTCTCTGCTGGTAAGGAGGGATCGGTTGCCTCTGGTATCTCAACTGAGCGCTTCCTCTTGCCTCCTCCTTTTCCTTGGCCGCCTCTGCGATAATGTAGCGGCGGTCCTGGCGCGGAAGACATGTCTGTTCCATTACATGGCGAAGTGCTTAAAGTCCGCGATGACGACGATTATGATAGTTCGATTGACTGCAGGAAATAAAGATTGAGGAAGATGCGGTGCGCTGTTCGAGTGACTGAACTTACTTAGTCAAGACCGTTGCGACTTGTGAAGTGGAAGTGGCGATGGCGCGGGGCTAACGCGGTTGCACCTGACCTGACGTTCATTGTGGTCTCAGTTCTTTGACAATGAAGACAGACAAAGAAGTGACTATACATTACTTTAGGAATACCTTGGGACCACATACCTTTACAAATCAAATCAAATCAAGTCAGGTTAGACACCCAAGAGATGGGTCAGTTACTGTGTTTTGTAATCGATATTCAGACTTTATGCCATGATCATTCATAACATGGCTAATCTAAGCCCTCCGCATGCCTTCATGTCTAACATATGCCCTGTTTTCCCCTGAAACCTCATCTGACCATTATATAGATCAAATGCCTGTGGTATCTACAATCAATGCCAGAACGTTGCCAGCCGTTAACCACACACTCAGACACACACACACACATACACACACACACAGAAAGAGAGAAAGATCCCAATGCCCACCGTCGTCCAGTCTTCGTGAAAGACGTTAAAAAAGAAAAAGGAGTTGGGTATTTCAATGCCTGGAATTGTTCCCGAAGCAGCGTAATTGTACCGGAAGGAGACCGAAACCACACTCTACTGCTCTAACCCGTACTTATTGAGAGTTACCGCAACGACTCCACAAGGGACGAGAGAGTGGCTATAATCAAGGCGTTATCCAGTCTCCCGTCGTGTTCTCACAATATAGAAGCAACGTTCTTGTTATGCTCCGACACTTTCGTCGTTTGATGGGTGGTTGATTACTCGTCGGCCTTGGCATTTTCGTCCCTCACAAGCTGGTCCTTCATCTTTCTCTTGATCATCTCCGCCTTGTCCGAGAAAATAGCGGCATTCTGGGCGCTCATCTAGATCGTCATATTAGCAAACATACGTTCTCCCGTCACGTGGAGTTTCGAACACATACCTTCATCGTTACGGGAACAGTCTTGCGGTCCTCGCCCTCGATAGCCGTGAACAGGATACTCGTCGTCTTGAAGCCCTCCTTAATCTGGAAGTCCATGCCTGCCAGCATGACCGTGTTCAGGATGACGCGCAACGTAGAGTCCTGTCGCATGACCAGCCGGACCAGCCTGGGATTCTCAGGCGTGCTCTCCTTCAATGCGGCGGGGTTGAAAGATTTGGGGTTCACGGCGCCCGTGTCGGAATCGAAGCTCACAGATTCCTCTGGAACATTGATCTTGAGGTTGCCGACGCCACGCTCTTTCCATGCGGCTTCTGCCTTCCCCTCCGCGTTGGTCGTCTTGTCGAGGTAGTACATTCGCGCGCGCACCTGGACGATGGTGGCTTCGCCGGCTTCACCGTCGTCGACAGCAACTGCATAAATTGTCAGCAAAAGACCGAATAGACTCCTAGATTTCGGACATCGTCGCCCGCTATGAGAAAACTCACCTCGCTTGAACTTTTTCTTGTCGTCGTCTCCGCCCAATGGCGTCGACTCGTCCCGGCTAGCAGTGCCCTCTTTCTCTTTCTCTTTCTCCTTGTCCGCCTCGGCTGCTCCACTGCCACCTGCCTCCTCGTCACCAGCCTCTGCATCGTCCTCAACCTCATCCTCAGCGTCGCTTTCTGGAGCACCAAACGGCTTCGCTGGCTTATCACTCTTAGTGATGGGCTGTTGTCCAGGTGAAGCAAAGTTGCCGCTCCTCTCTCCTCCGAGTACACTGCCGAACGCACTGCCGCCACCAAACCCGCCGCCGAATCCGCCACTACCGAAACCGCTCGTAGGTTTGCTGCCGTTGATCGCGCCGAAGGGTGACTGGGCCGACGCATCCGGGCTTCCGAAGGTGAGCTTTGGTGTGACGACTGGAGCTGCTGTAGACGGGGTGGATGAGGCTGCGCCAAAACCGGCAAATGGAGATGGTGAAGACGCTGCGCCACCGCCGAAGACGCTCTTGCTCGCGCCCATGGCCGCGAAAGGCGACGAGGTGGAGGATGCTAGCTTGGCGAAGCCAGAGGCCTCGAAAGCAGAAGCTGAGGTCTGTATTTGGTCTTTGCTGACGGGTTCGGCCTTGAGAGTGACTGCAGTAGTCTAGTAGCTAGTTAGCGATTGACCCCACTGAAACATCTAATTGTCGAGAGCTTACCGTCGCAGCCGCCTTGTGTATATCCGCCGGGGGGCTCTTCTCATCTCTGGCCCGCTTCTTCTGCGGCTCGGCCTGGTCCTTCTCAACCTTGTCTCCTTCCTCGACCATGACCCAGTCGTCGGTGTCGGCGCCGTTGCTCGTCCGGCCCTCTCCCTCCTTGTGCTCCTCCTCCACCTCGTCATGCGCACGCTTCTTCTTGGGCGACGAGACCTTCCTCTCTCCGGCCCCGCCCGCCGGCAGAGCTTCCGGGGGGCTCAGGTCAGGCGTCTTCTTCTTGGGCCTGGACGCCGTGGGTTCGTGTTCGTAATCTGCACCGGATCTGAGCTTCATCTCGTCGTCGTCCTCGTTGTTCTGCGTCGTAGGGTCGGTGGTTGTTGTATTTGCTTGCTTGTCCGAAATGTGACTGTGCTTAAGCTCCTCTCTGGTAGCTCGTGTCTCTGCGTCTTCGATCTTCGCGTCGAACTGGGGTTGCTTGTCGTCATGGTTGACGCTGGAGGGCTGAGGATCGTCCGTCATTTTGTCGGCGTTGTGTTCAAAGGGGCTCTGTATGGCCTTGTTCCCTTTTTCGTCACGGGTATTTTTCTACAATGAAAGCAACCGGCCGCGCTACTGCTCTATTTATGTACCTAGGTAGCCCTCTTTGTTATGAATAGACAACAATGGACGAATCCGCGGGGAGCAAAAGCAGACTGTGCCGCGAAAGGTGGAAATCTCGGCTGCGTGTCGTCAAGAGATTGGATTGCGAAGCTGGAGGGCGGCCGAGTGGTGTTTGTTGCAGGGACAATAGAAACGTGGATATTGGCCTTAGATGATGGATCAATTTTGAGCCAGGAAGACGAAACAGCGCCGGCCAAGAAAAGATAGGGAAGAAGAAGGAGGGCAAGGGTAAATGCGCTGAGTTGGTTCCGTTCTACAACGAGAATGCAAGCGCAAAGCAAAGACTCTGGTGCTGCAGTAGTAGTCTTAGTTTTGAGGGGGGAAGCTTGCTGTGTGTGGTGGGAGGATCAGATCGGTTAACGTGAAGTCAAGTCAAGTCAAGTTCAAGTTCAAGTTCAAGTTCAAGTCAAGTCGTCCAACGAGCCAACCAAGCGGCGCCCGCAAGATCCAAGGTGCGAAGGTGGGGGTGGGTGCTCGGAGCGGCACTTTCCAATCACTGACAGCCCTGGAGTGGTCAGTGGTGCATGGACCAGGGCAGGGCAGGGCAATCAACCAGCGAGGCTGCTAGGCGGTCCTTCTACTACCAGACTGACTACCTGATTGACTACCAGACTGCCAGACTGCCTAAGTACCTCCTAGGTGCACCTGGGCATAGTACATAGTAACTACCCTAGGGTACGCAGTAGACTAAAATACCAGTAGATTTGCGCTATTCCAAGGTTGTACTTTAGGTTTGTCTATATTAACATTCAAATGCCTAAAGGCATCCAGAAAAAGTTCCCTGCAGCATTGTCACCACGATATATCCCAGTGTGTGGGAAAACCAGAGAGTTTTGTGCTCATTTTCGGTGTTTTTGTTTTTGTGTTCCAGATTTCTGCCCCTCACTCTCCAATACCTACTTAAGTACTTAAGGTAGGGAGGGAAAACACGGCGGCGCCGGCTATCCGTACTGATATATCCGTCCTCTCCATGCTCTCCTCAGCCCCTCCCCCATTGACGGCCATTACCGAGCCAAGCAGTCCGTCTCTTTCCACCCCTGCAAGATCATTTCATTCCCTTTCAGCTATGACCAAAACCGGCCAGGCCAACACACAAACTTTTTGATGTCCATGTCCGTTTAGGTTTCCCAGGCGCCTGAGATGCAAGAAAAGGTATGCATTTAGACGTCCGGTCCGGGGACGCCCTCGTCAGATTCACTCAGACTCTCGTCACCGCTGACCTCCGCGTTCTCCCTCTCACGCTTCTCCATGAGTGCCTGGAGCTCGGCATCGTCGGACTCGGTGACAGCCTTGGGCTCCATCTTGACGTTGAGCTTGCCGCCGGCGCCCTCGATGCTTGTTCGGATGTCCACGATGGCTTGCTCGAGCAGTGCGATACCGACGCTCTTGTCCAAGCACTGGCTGGTAAGGACGTACAGAGGTGGGGACACCAGCTTGACCTTGACCTGGTTGTCGGCTGTGTTGCTCGCCTCAGCGCACCTGAAATAGTGTTAATGTTAGCATCAAGTCCCCGGAAGAGTGTGGGGGGGGGGGCAAGCGTAGTAGCCCTGTCCCGCCTTACCTCAAAGCAGTCTTGATAGCATCAATACCCTCGTAGCCGAAGCAGGTGACCTCGATATCGGCACGGAGCTTGGTGGGCTGAGGGGTCAGCCTCTTGGAGATGTAGCTCTTGAGCTCCTCCTCGATAGCCTCGCTGGGGAACTGGATTTCTTGCCAAACATCGGGGTTGGTGATGCTGAGCTTGAAGGCGTCGATAGAGTGGCCGTATTTCCGGTTCAGGGGCCAGGCGATGGTCTCGTATAGGTTCTCGATAGGGGTCTGAGTCTTCTCGGCAACGTGTCGCATTATGGAGTGGACAACCTTGCTCTTGTTGTATCGCTCGTCGCACTTGATGATGTCCTCGGGAGACACTCGGCGCTTGGAGAGATCGATGTAGCCCTTCTCCTTGTCGACACGGAGCACGACGACGACCTCGTTCCTTCCGACGCGGATGAGCTTCTGAATAGATCGGATACGTCTTCGGGACAACTCAGAAAGCAAGATCATGCCATCACTGCAGCGTGTTAGTCGGTGAGGCTCGGGGCGCGACAGCAGGGAGTTAGCACAAACATGTTGTCGTATTCCAGGAGCTTGACGTATGCACCCATATCGGCAATCTATAAAGAGGCCTTGTCAGCGACAGCTCGGCGACACGGTCGCGTGGTCTTAGGCCGGGGGGGGGTACCCACCTGCTTCACGTTCACCATGACGAAGCTATCCACCTCGGGATACTTCTCCTCTGTATGGTAAGTCAGCCTCAGACCCAGACTCAGGTACAGCCTATGCCCATATTCGTGTGTCCAACTTACCGTAGAATCGGCAATTCGTCAGCGACATCTTGGCGGTTATTCTTTCAACGAGTGATGAAATGGGGATCGTAGGGGTGATAGGAGGGCTGTTGAGAGCGCGGTATTCGGGCGCGTCTTGGTTGTCAGAACAGGTGGTCGCGTTGAAAAATTTGGGTCGCGAATAGAGTCTCTCGTTTTGGCGACGAAAGTCTGGGGTGGATTCAGATGCCGGGAAGGTGTGGACGTCGGCAAAGAGGTTGGGGGCTTGTCGACAAGTGGTTTTCTGATCTTGATGCTGCCAACGTTCTTCTTTGAGTCACTCTGAATTCAGAATCCAGGCTTTGGAGGGGCACCCCGCGAAAAGTTCCAGTGTGGCGTTAAAAGAATTGAGGCTGGTGCTAGTGTGGATGAGCTTGACGAGCTGAACCGGTTTTGTTTGACTGGGAGAGTGTGGCGCTACCGGGTACTCGGGTACCTTACTTACCGACCGCATCAGGAAAGTCTGTCTACTGTCTACCTTTGCCTGCCAGTGCTGCTTCCCATTTCACAGTAGAAATCAACTCGACTTTCGACCTCGAGTGATTCTTTGATTTACGGCTTTCACACAATGACACCACAATAAGGTTCAAAGAGTCCACCACAAGCTCTAGCTTCTTCACCCCAGTTTATTACTGAGTACAATGCCTCAATCGAGGATATGTACCTATTATAGGTTCTCCCGTTTGGTATTCGAACTTCCCATGTCATGGTCCGCTCGCAGCCGCTGGATTTGCAGCATCATGGCAATGGAGAACGAACTTTGAACACTACACATTCTATCGGTATAGATTACTTCGATTCATGCACTTCCTGTCAATGGTCTCGATCATTTACGCTACAGACGGAGTATCCGGTATCTCAATCATAACTGCCATCATAGATTGGCTGGCCCGTCACGGCATTCAACCGAGAGTGGCAACTGACAGCCGCGCCTCGCACCTTTGGGCCCCGTCTCAAAGCCAACGGATCCGTACACACACAAGGCGACATTGCAGCGACTCCAAACAATGGAAAAGACGGTACATTGGTACTTCATCTCTCTTTGCAACTACCTGTCTCGCATTTCAACTGTGGGATTCCGGAAATACGACGCTACACAAGATTGCTAGATCTTATCGATCAAATCGTCGTCTGATCGCTGGTATGTAGTCGTCACTTCGTGGGTCCTGGAGCAAACCCATTTCGAGGCGGCGCAAGGCCTCGTAAGCTGCTCCGAGCTGATTGGCTGCCGTCCTCAGCCAACATCAAGACGCTTGCGCAATGCAAGGGAGCCCTTAGGTTTGACCGAGCATGGTTTCTCTCATGGTTCTTGATGGCAATAATGATGTTGGCTTCGTCTTCTATCATCACAACCGTTGCCATTGACCGTTCAGGGTGTGGAAAGTACGTAGTATATATCCAGGTTTGGGTACATCACCTCTTGCAAGTATCATACACTATGCCGAAGAGTCTATGCAGTACCCTACTGAAACATTTGCCTTCTAAGGGAAACTAAAATTATATTTCAAGACTGGGCTCAGCCTCAAAGACTTGCGAACTTACATGAAGTTCCGCCCATTTGGGTCCACTGCCGTTCGATTCCTCCCCACAATCCGCAGTCGCTTCTTAGCCCGTCCGGGGGTCCTTGTGTCTATTCTATAATATATACCATATCGATGGACTCTTGATCGCCCGATTTATACACCCTCTGTCTCCCTCATCTGGGTGTACTTTCACTCGTACCTTGGAAAAAATAATACCTCGAGACTATTTCCTCATTCTCATGTTATTCATTCTTCTTTCTGAGTAGTATTGTCTTGGTGACTGACTTTCGTTTCTTTCAACATGCGCGGTCTCCTCAAGGCCGGTGTCTTACTGGCACCAGCTCTCGCAGGAGCTGTTGCTTTCGAGGAAGGTAAGTCAAGGAACAATGCCAGCTTCGAAAGACCACAGTTGCTAACAAAGAAACCAAGACTCAATCTCCAGCGCAATCATAACACTCCACCTGCCTGAGTCTGCTAGCCATTCGACTACGAGCCATGATCTGACATTCCAATTCGAAATCCTAGAGTCTAATGATGCGTGTGGCTACGGAAACGTGACCATTGAAGGCCAGGACCTGCCTGAGGGTGGCAGTGGATCTTTGACTATGAACGAGGATATTGTTGATGCAACCTGGAGTTTTACCTGCGTCGCTTGGAACGGAGAGCCTCAAGAACAACTACTTAGCCTGAACATCGACAATATCAACGGCCAACCCATCGAGGATGTCGGCTTCACTCTTCGTTTCCAGCAAGTCGCCCCCGTGTGGATCTCCGATATAGAAGGAAATGCTATGATGACCCGCCTTCACTCTCTCCGCCAGAGCGAGCCAAACCATCACTGCAACGACAACAACGACGAGGAGGAGATCGATCTGGATGCCGAAATGGCCGAGCTGGACTTTTTGCGATGGCAAGTGGCTGAGCTGTCGCACGAGATCCGCGCCAAGGAGCAGCGTCTTGCCGAGGCTTTGGGTTGGGACAGACACATCAAGGATTGCGACAGCCTGAAGTGTGTGATCGGAACCGTTGTTCATAAAATGAAGGGTGCAGCAAAGTCTGTCTATGGTGGCGAGGGCCGTCCTGGTCCACATGGGCCTCGTGGATCTCGTGGACCTAGACCTCATGGACACGGCCCAGAGGGCAAGCACCACGAGGGCAAGGAGTCGCATCTCCCTCAACACAGAGGACACGGCAACCACACCGAAGACAGGCCACAACCTCCCCATCCTCCTCCTCCTCCCCATGGACGACCCAATTTCCCCCACCCGCCTCCTTTCTGCAAGTGTGCGCCGCCGCCTCCGCCGCACGGTGGTCATCACCCACCTCCTCCCCCCAGCGGAGGTGCCCATCCGCCGCCACCCCCGGGCTTCGGGCCCCCACCTCCTCATCATGGCGAACATCCGCCTCCTCCCCCACCCACTGTCCTCCACCCTGAGAAGCCTGATTTGATCGAGACTTTGTACGGCCTCATCCACCCCAGTCCTCCTTCTTCTGACGCCTGGAAGTCCACGGCTTGGACACCAAAGGGTAAGCCGCTCCGTGGAGGTTACCAGCAGCTTGCCGAGTTTGAGCCTCCCCGCGACCACGAGGGCAGGCCTCGCCCCCAGGGCCATGAGGACCACAAGTCTTTTGACGATGTGATGCGACCAGGCACTGAGTCTGGGAAGCAGAACAACGTGGAGCCTAACGAGGCTGGACCCGAACCCGCAGCTATCGATGAGCCTGAGCTCCGGCCCGACTACGAACACGGCCCACCGCATGATGTCCCCCCGCCTCCCCCGCCGCATGGTAGACCCCACGACGGACCTCACAACGGCCCAGGTTTCGACGGTCCTCCCCCTCCTCCGCCCCCTCCTCCTCATCCTCGCCCACACGGCCCTCCGCCGCACCGTCCGATCCTGATCCACATCGTCTCCGCCGTGATCTCCCTCATCCTGCTCGGCGTGTTCGGCAGCGTCCTGTACCAGCGCTACGTGCGCAAGTCCATCAGGACACCCCGCCGCCACCGCGGGTACTCCGGCGCGCCGTGGTACAAGAAGATGTGCTTCGGCCCCAACTACTACGAGGTCAGCGGGGACGAGGAGAAGGAGGCCATGTTGCGGGGCCCCGGTGAGGATTCCGACGACGAGGATGGCGATGAGGATCTCGTCGCACGAGACATCAGCCAGTTCAGGCCTGCAGCCGACGTGGTGAGCGAGATGGTCGCTATCGAGGACGCACGCATGATGGCCCGTTCCCCCCAGCCCTCGCAAGTCATTCCCACTCCTGTAGCTGCTACCCCATCCCTCATGGCGTATCACATGCAGACCTACACCCCCACCAACGCCGTCCCCATGCCGATGTCAGGCGCGCCGCATATGACCGTGGACCACCCGGCCACTATGGCCGCCATGGCCGCCATGTTCCCCGACCTCCACCACGATGACGGGATGGCGGAGGAGCTCCCGGCCTACCGGGAGGCCGACAGGGACGGCGAGGCCGACGCTGCCTCTGAGCTTGCGTCGAGTATGGTCTCGGATGGGTACAGGCCGGGCTGCTCGGGTGCGCCGTACACGCCGAGTGAGTCTGGGTCGCAGGGCGCCGGCGACATCCTGGGAGACACGAAGAACTAGACTGGCACGCGAGGAGAGTCGGATGAAGGGAGGAAGAGGAGGAAAAGAGATACCCGTCGGTCGATAGTTTTTTTCTTGATAATGTTTTTGTTTGTACCGTCATCTATAAGGGCCTGCTATGCTAGGCCACGCTCTTGTTCCCTTTGTCATTTTTATTATTGTTATCATCAAGCACACTTATGGCGCAGCATTTTGTACGATATCGAGAGTTAGGCCTAACATATGAGATACTGTCACGACATTGGAACCGGCGCCGTTTAGGAGGGAGAGTGAGACATGTTCAAGGTACCTATTCATTGAACATCTTCTTGAGTACCTAAAATGATGCACTGGACAGGACTGACCGGTTTACATTGAACAGACAATTGGAGTGAGTAACAGAATGCAGTGAGGAAGCAACGTAAGAGAATAGGTGTTGCTAGGTGAAGATGGTTCCTACTAGGCTTTCCATCTTTGGATGGTCCGGAATAGTAAAGAGAACAAAGTATAGATTCATATGAGGAAACAAACACGTCTGAAACGGAAAACAATTGAATTTATTTATTTGGGTATAATACGTACTAAACTACCTAACGACTAAACATACATACATAACGTACACACCCAACGTACGACACCCAAAAACGCCACACAAACCCCAACCCCAACGCTAAACATACATCATACATATACATACATAAAACATATCCCTGATTCATTCACTCTTAAAAAACAAACCATGATGAGCGCGAGCCCTTTACGTCTACTGGTGCACTTATGTGTGTACGTTGTCTGTGGCCCTTCAACGAGCCTATTCTTTGATAATTACCTCTAGAGGGAAGGAAAAAAGCGAAATCGGTTTTTTCCCCCAAGACTTTTCCTCACCCAACCCAACAAAAATCAAATCTTCCAACCGACCTTCTTCCATTTATCCCGAACATCTTTGAAATCTAGTCTATATACACACAACAACTCAGTTGGACATGACAAGAGCCAACAGAGCCATGCGCGTGTAGAGACCATACTTCATCTGCACCGGAATGTTAGCAAAACCTTTCAGCTTATACGCAGTCTTCTGAGCACTTACCTGTCTGAAGTATGCCGCCCGAGGGTCGAAGTCCACCTCTTCCGCGATCTCCTCGTTTCTCGGCAGGGGGTGCATGACAATCATGCTGCTCTTCGCGTTCGAGAGCGTGGCGTTGTCGATACGGTACGAGCCCTTGACCTTCTCGTACTCCTCCTTGCTGGGGAAGCGCTCCTGCTGCACACGCGTGCAGTACAGAACGTCGCTGCGGGCCAGGATCTCCGGCGTCAGGGTCTCAGACACGGCGAGGAGCTGTCCGGACTTGACGAGCTGCTCGTAAACCTGAGGAGGCAGGGACAGGGCCTTGGGGCAGACAAGCTGCACCTTGACCTGGTAGTGCTGCAGCAGGTAGACGAGCGAGTGGACGGGACGGCCGTACAGAAGGTCACCAACGAAGGTGATGGTCAGGCCCTGGACGGTACCTAGCTCTTCACGGATGGTGAAGAGGTCCAAGAAGGCCTGGGTTGGGTGCTCCTTAGAACCGTTACCACCGTTGATGATTGGCACAGGGGAGAACTTCCTGGCAACCTTGACCGAGTTCTCCTCGGGGTGACGGAGGACAACGGCGTCTCCGTAGCAGGAGAGAGTACGGAGGGTATCCTGGAGGGTCTCGCCCTTCTGGATCGAGGAGTGACTGGTGGTGATGGCAATCGTGCGTCCACCAAGGCGCTGCATTGCCGCGTCGAAAGAGGCCGACGTCCGGGTCGAAGGCTCGTAGAACATGGTGCAGAGCAGGCGGCCCTTGAGGACGTTCAGGACACCTTCACGCTGAACACCAGTACGCATCTCCTGCGCAACTGTGAACAACAAGTGCAAGTCGGCTCGGGTGTATTGGGTGACCGAGAGAACGTGCGACTTCTTGAACGAGGAAGGCTGGGAGAGCAGGGATTGCAAGGGGCTCTCGTGAGAAGGAAGAGGCAGCGTTGGGCCGAAGTCCTCAAATCCAGAGGCCTTGAATGACTGACCCAGCGCGCTATCCAGGCCACGCTTGATGTTAGGCCGCGAAGAACCGACCATCGACAGACGTCTACCCGCGGTCCGGGGAGTCTCAGCGACATATGAGGATGGCTTCAGCGGCGGAGACATAGGTGCTGGCAGTGCACCGTGCCTGGACATGTCCTTGCCGATGGTAGCACCCTCGAGGATCTGGCCATCGAGGCAGACAAGGCTGTTCTGGAACGTAATACGCTGAACGGCACCCCTCATGACACGGCCTGCAAAAGGAGACCAGTTTGGACCAGACGGAACGGTGTAAGGACGCTCGATCTCGACCTCCACGAACGTGCCGGCCTGCTCATGGAGCTCGAAGATCTCCACAGGGTTGTCGTGCAGGCGCTTCTTGATGTCATCGATGGTGAGCTTGCCCTCACATACGGACGTGAGAAGCAGAGGAAGAGCATCTGCAATTCCAACAGTAGCATCAGACTGAGCACCAACAGAGTGGGCCAGCTGGTAAGGCAAGCTGCCGATAGAGAAGACGTCGATGGTGTCCAAGTGCTCCCACAGGGCGACCTGATCCTCAACAGTTGGCAAGAACTGACACTCGGGGTGGTCCTTTTGTGTCAGGTACAGCGAGTAGATGGAAACGTCGCATGTGACCTTCAAGCCCTTCTCCTTGCTAAGGGCGACAAGCTTGATGTCATCCTTGGTGGTAACGGAAGTAACGTGGATCCTTCTGTTGTGAAGACTAGCCAGAAGGAGGACCGAGGCCAAGTCAGTCAGCTTAGCATCCGTCAAGATTGGCTTGTGGACAGGCCAGGCATCAAAGTGCGCAGTAACAGCGGCAACCTTGCTGATGTTGTCGGACAGATGGTTGAAAGGAATGAACAGAGCCCCCACCTCACCAGCGACATGTGCGATCTGGTTTGCGTTTGTGGAGGTTGCAGCGACGGAGACATTGAAGTCACAGTACGTTCCAGTCTTGCCGTTCTGCTGAGCCACATTCAGGCTACGGGCATCCGTAATGGCGCCTTCGACACCGACAGCCATAGTCCTGATCATTGTGAAACCTGCCGTGAGAGATGCTTTGGTCACAGCCTGCAAGTCACGGCTCTTCTCCGACGCGATGCCAGGCACGAAAGCTGCGATGTTGACGAGGCCAGGCAGGAGAACAGTGCGGTGGCTGGTCTGGTAGTCCTGAATGCTCACGTCAAGGTCCATGTGCAGGGCCATGGCTTCGACGAGGATCTTTGCGTTCTTCACGTTCGTGACCAAAGGAATTTGATAATCAACAGCCATTCTTCGGGTCCTGTAACCCTTGCTCATGTAGTTCGCAGGACGGCGGTACTTGTTGCTTGAAGGCAGGTTGATGTACAGATCGATCATGTTGTTTGCCAGATGTTGAGTGAGGGAGTACTCAGACTTCTGCTCGTGTTCAGGAAGAATCTCGAGGAACTGAACAGGGATGTCGTGGGATTGCAGGAAGTCAGCTGTTCCTGCGGTTGCGAATAGCTTGTATCCCATCTCCTCCAGTTTCTTGATGGAGGGGAGCATCTCCATCTTGTCCTTGTAAGAACCCAGAGAAAGCAAGACATTGTTCTTTGGGAACTTGAAGCCCGACGAGATCAGGGCCTTCAAGTATGCCTCATACTTGTCGGTACCAAAGCAAGCAACCTCGCCAGTGGAAGCCATCTCGACTCCCAAGACTGGATCAGCTCCCGACAGACGAGAAAAGCTGAACTGCGGCACCTTGACTCCAACAGCACCGGCGGGCCGGTCGACAACAGGGTATGGCTCAAAGGGCACACCCATGATGGCCTTCGTGGCCATCTCAATGAGGTCAACGCCCATGGTCTTTGACACGAAGGGGAATGATCGAGAAGCCCGAACGTTGCATTCGATGACCTTGATGTCATTGTCCTTGGCGATGAACTGGATGTTGAGCGGTCCAGTGATGTTCAGGGCCGCTGCGATCTTGCGGGTCGCCTCCTCGATTCGGTGGATCGTAGTCTTCTCGAGATCTTGGGGCGGCAGAATGAGGGTCGCATCTCCTGAGTGCACACCAGCGTTCTCAACGTGCTCAGAGATGAAGTGGCCAACAAGTTCTCCATCGTGAGCCACAGCATCCATCTCGATTTCCTTGGCGTTCTCGATGTACTTCGTGATGACAACAGGATGCTCAGGCGACACGTCCGCGGCTTGCTTCAAGTAGCTCTCGAGGTCTGCCTCGGAGTACACAGTGTTCATAGCAGCGCCGGAAAGTACATAGGACGGTCGGACGAGCACAGGGTAGGTGACCTTGTTGCAGAACTCCTGGGCCTTGTCGAAGCTCGTCAATTCCTTCCAGGTGGGCTGATCAACGCCGATGCGGTCAAGCATACGGGAGAACTTGTATCTGTTCTCAGCAGAATCAATCATCTCAGGAGACGTTCCCAGCATCTTGACTCCGGCTCGGTGAAGCTGCAGGGCAATGTTGTTGGGGGTCTGACCACCCATGGCACCCAGCACACCTCCCGCTGTCTCCATCTGGTAGATATCGAGCACAGTCTCAATGTTGATGTTCTCAAAGTAGAGCTTGTCGGCTTCGTCGTAATCTGTGCTGACAGTCTCAGGGTTGTAGTTCACCATGATAGTCTTGAAGCCGGACTCCCGAAGGGTACGAATAGCCCGAACAGAGCACCAATCGAACTCAACTGAAGAACCAATTCTGTAGACACCAGATCCCAGAACCATGATGCCGTGGTCTTCGAAGCTGACATCGTGTTGAGTGGCATTGTATGTGAGGTAGAGGTAGTTGGTCATGGCGGGGAATTCGGCAGCAACAGTATCAATCTGCTTGACGAAAGGCATAATGCCAGCCTCGTCCCTAAGGCGACGAACAGCCAGCTCGTTCGAGTTCCAGAACTTGGCCAGCTGTTGGTCAGAGAAGCCGAGCCGCTTGGCTTGCAGCAAGACATCAGCGCGCTTGGCGATGTCGCTGGTGTTGTAGTTTGACATCGACTGCCTAAAGTCGCTCAAGCCCTTAAGCTTGTTCAGGAACCACTTGTCGATGTTGGTCAACTCCCAAATCTTGTCCACGGTGTATCCAGCGTGCATAGCGTTGGCGATCGCAAAGAGACGCTGATCCGACGGCGTCTGCAGCTCATCGTCAATTGACATGAGTGCACTTGATGTCTCGTTGAAGCCCAGGTTCTGGAAGTCGATGGCGCGGATTGCTTTCTGGATGGCCTCCTCGAAGTTCCTGCCGATGCTCATGACCTCACCAACACTCTTCATGGAAGAGCCGAGTTGGGTGGAAACGCGAGTAAACTTCTTGAGATCCCAGCGAGGCATCTTAACAACGACGTAATCAAGCGACGGCTCGAAGCAAGCGCAAGTCGACCTCGTGACCGAGTTCGTGATTTCCTTGAGGGGAATGTTGAGACCCAACTTAGCAGCAATGAAGGCCAAGGGATATCCTGTCGCCTTGGAGGCGAGGGCCGAAGATCTCGACAATCTGGCATTGACTTCGATAATGCAGTACTCCTTGGAGAAGGGGTTGAGCGCATACTGGATGTTGCACTCTCCCACGACACCCAAGTGACGGATGACGTTCACCGCGGTCGTCCGCAGCATGTTGTAGTCCTCGTCGGACAGAGTCTGGGACGGGGCGACAACGATCGAGTCTCCGGTGTGAATGCCCAGAGGATCGAAGTTCTCCATGTTACAGACGGTGATACAGTTATCCTGCGCGTCACGGACGACCTCATACTCGATCTCCTTCCACCCCTTCATACTACGCTCGATGAGGACCTGAGGGCTGACAGCCAAAGCCTTGTTGCAGAGATCGAGCAGTTCCTCTTCGTTGTTCGCGAAACCACTGCCCAGTCCACCGAGAGCATAGGCGGCTCGCACAATAACGGGGAAGCCGATGTCCGTGACGACCCTCATGGCCTCATCAACACTGCTGGCGGACGCAGATTTGGCGCACTTCTCACCAATCGACTCCATGCTGCGAGCAAAGAGTTCACGATCCTCAGTGGTGATGATGGTGTCAATGGGAGTACCCAGCACCTTAACACCGAGCTCCTCGAACTCATCCTTGAGCTGGATGCCGACCTGCAGAGCGGTCTGTCCACCGAAGGTCACGTAGATGGCGTCAGGACGCTCGTACAAGATGACCTTGCGAACGAAGTCGGCGTTCACCGGCAAGAAGTAGACCTTGTCTGCCAGGCCCTTGGAGGTTTGGATGGTAGCAATGTTGGGGTTGATAAGCACGGTGTAGATGCCTTCCTCCTTGAGAGCTTTGATGGCCTGACTTCCAGAGTAGTCGAATTCACCAGCTTGGCCGATGCTGAGACCACCACTGCCGAGCACAAGTACCTTCTTCGGCTTGACGCGAGGGTGCAGCGCCTCGGTCTCGGCCGCGGTAGCGCCCGGGAAGGAGACAGGCTTCGAGAGGAGGCTGCTGTCGGAAGCGCACTTCTCGATAGTCTGGATGAACACATCAAAGAGGAATTCAGTGTCCCGGGGTCCAGGGGTGCTTTCAGGGTGGAATTGGACACTGAAGTAGGGCTTGTCGACGTGCATGATACCCTCGTTGGTGCCATCGTTGGCGTTGACGAAGAGCTCTTGCCAATCAGAGGGCAGAGTCTTGCTGTCGACGGCGTAGCCATGGTTCTGGGATGTAATATGGCACTTTCCAGTAATCAGACTCGTGCAGGGGATGTTGTGGCCTCTGTTACCAAACTTCAACTTCTGAGTTCCCGCTCCAGCAGCTCTAGCTAGCAGCTGGTGGCCCAAGCAAATACCAAATACAGGGGTTCGGTTCTTCGCCATGGCGGTAGCAATGTTCTTCACGGTGACGTCCATCACAGCAGGGTCACCAGGGCCGTTCGAGATGAAGAGACCGTCGTACTCATCACCGGCTTGAGCAACAATGTCATGGTCCCAGGGGCAGACAAGGACTTCGACGCCTCGCTTGAGGAAGCACCGAAGTTGGTTGTACTTCATACCGACGTCCAGGCAAAGAATACGGATAGGCCTTCCGGACGGGTGCTTCAGGGCGATATCTGCTGGAGGCGTGTACAGCTTCGGGGCCTTGATGGATACTAAGAGGAAGTGAGCAGAGAGTCGACTTAAGGCCTACTTCGCTTTCACTCACCCTCTGCTACGAGGTTCTTCTCATTTGGGTTGACCCAGTCAACTGTCTCGAAGGAATCTTTCCATTCCTTCATGGCCTGGGGAGTAGCGTTCCCGTTCAGCTGGCCATTGGCACCATCGGTCAAGGGCTTTTTCAACTGGAGCATGCGGCCGAGCATGCTGCCCTTCTCTCTGATTTGTTTTGTCAACGATCGGGTGTCGACGGCGTACATTGCCGGTACTCCCTGCTCCTTCAACCATGTTCCAAGGGAAGAGGTAGCCAGGTAGTGGGAGTAGTCTTCTCCTGAGTAGGAGGCAGTGACGAGACCAGCAATGTGGATCTCGGAGGACTCGAAGTGAGCGGGTAGGTCGCGCAGGAGTTCGTCCATGGTCTCTCGAGAGGGAACACCGTAGTTTCCGACCTCGGGGAAGGTGATGACGAGGATCTGACCGCGGTAGGAGGGGTCTGTCACCGACTCGGGGTAGCCCACCATGCCAGTCTGGAAGACAAGCTCACCGGCAATGCTCTTTGGAGCACCGAAGCTGTAGCCCTGGTAGGCGGTGCCATCCTCGAGCTCCAAGCAGACAAGGTCTTCATCCTTGGTCTCGCTGATGCGAGCCGAAGCTGGGGGGAAAGCCTTGGAAGCCATGGCCAAGAAGACGAGTCTTCCGAGACTCAATGGCTGAAGCTGAAGATGTCGGTGTCGAAGGTATCGGCAAGCTCAGCAGTGCTCGGGCCAAGTATGGAAAAGAATATAGTTCTTTGGAGGAAAAAAAACAGCTTGTATGTTTCAAGCCTCAACCATGATCAATTAACAACAGCCTCGTCTAGCCGGCAAGAGACAATTGATAGGGATGAGTGAGAATTCTTTCAAGAAAGGAGAAGTAGAATGTTTAAGAATAGAATTCGCAGTCTCAGCGGCGGCCAGGAATAGTCACCACAACAACCCACCCCACTAAAAGACCAAAGTTTTTTTTTTCTTCATGCCAAGAACCCCTGTCTCTCCAGCTTTTTGTTATCGATAAGCCGGCTCCGGATCGGGAGATCTGGACTCCCATTGGCGGATATGCTTCAGGGGGAGAAGGTAGTGGGTCCGTATTTACCCCTGTCGTTCAGATGTCAAAAACCTTGGTCCTTGTGACGTCATTACTATACTTATTATGGCAGTAGCAATGGAACTGTTGACTAATACCCAGTAGCTAGTGTAGAGCTATAGACAGCTATGGTATCCCCTGGACACATGAAGAGGGAATTATAGCTATGTAGGTACTTAGTCAGAGGCTTCATTATTCCAAATGGAGCTTCTTTTGCATGGCAGTATAAACGTATAAACCCAATTGTACTTGACGAGAGGCATAATAGGTGTATCCAAGTGGTGGCGGACAGCAGCTTGATAGTGCCGATTTAGGCTTTGTAACCTATGGCATCGTAGCCCCGAAAAAGTCTGCCAGTATACTTACTTACTATGCGTGATATTTTTCTCAAACTTGTGTGTGTCTGTAAAAGCACCTGAGCACTTGGGCAGTTGTTACAAGCCGACAAGTGATGTTGCTCATGCTCCGGACTGAGCTCCCGATCCGGCCTTGACTTCGGTCCGGACCCTATGCCGGCCGTTAGTTGTCACGGAGCATTTCTGCGTTGCCTGTCCTCTTATGTTTATGTAACACACAAATGACTGAGGGAGTAGCATGGGGGTCAACGTTGGGCACAGGAGAATACTCCATATACCTAGGTAGGCTCGCTATCGTAGAGGCTGAGAGGACACACGCCCTTGCTTGCAGTACATACTTGTTCACCCCGCGAGGAAAGTTACGATTGGCTACGTGATATGCATCCCACGAACTACTGACGCTGTGTTACCAGCCAAAAGCTTCAAGCTCACCGCCCTGCCGCCCCGTGACTTGTACTCGATGACAATCTGTGCTGAGTCTTTACTAGCCAATAGCCTGCAGACTCGGCCAGTCTACCGACACCCCGAACTATCTGGCCGTGTTGCGGTGGCCTGGGTGGAGGCTGAGATGTTCAATATCTGGTTCCGGAGTAACGTACGTGGGGTAGGTATGCGTATCTACCTACCTAGGTAGATACTGTAGGCATTACCCAGTGTGGCCTCCTAGTCACCCCAATCACCCCAATCACCTCAGTCCCCCTGTCCCCCTAATGCTCTCTTGACCGACACAACCTTGCCCTTCCAGGATTGATGATGCCGCTGCCACTGCATGTGATGCATCATGATGATGCAGATGCTAGTCTGTCGGTGTGGACCAACCGCAGTCTGCAATACTATGCAGTAAAGAGAGGTTCACCAGGTAGGAATGCCGAGTCTGCAAACGTGCGGAGTATCGCGCCCGGCAGAGTGGTTAGACCCATTTTGTTGGACCAAGGACAGCGTTGTGATTGGGAAGTATTCCGTGGTTTGATCTTACAAGCTTTTGGTGCACTGCGTACCATACATACCTACCAGCCTACCTGGGTAGGTAGTAAGCACCAGGGCTGCAGGGCTCATACATACTTAGGTACTTTGTAGTATACACTAGGGGTTATATATGGTATGATCGATATGCGATCAGTCCTCCCGTCCAATTAACAGAGAGGAGGCGCAAACTATCCATCCCAATCTTGCAGTGAATCGGCCCACTCGATGACACCTTAAGTCATGCGTCGAATCTGGGGCACAGAATAGCAGGTTGACAGGTTTGACAGGGTACTGGTTTAGGTACCTAGGTAGGATGTTGGATCTATGGAAAGATAACGTCCGTTTAATAAGGGGGGGCGGCATCATGCATATGGACATTGAACTGGGATACACAAAGCGGCTGTCCGTCACCTGTTGACAATCTACGAACACGAATTATTATTGTGAGAGAGAAGATCTTTCCCTTCGAGTCCATATGCAGAGGGGCAGAGTTTGTTGCCTTCGAGGATATTTGTGCTTCGTGTAATCACTCAGTTTCATTCTTATGTTGGTGATAAACTACCTAAACAGTTGAGCCGCATTCCATCCATCCATCCATCACATCCACAGCTGATACTGGCCCACCCCACAGTCAAGAGTCAAGTGTGATGAGATTCGATTCCCAACACTGACCAGACTGACCCGTGCACCCTGTACTATCCCACTTTTGCACGGACTCGTTCCCCTTCTGAATCACACCTACCCGTTCCCAGCAAGTTGATCCTGGCAGTTGCCACACCACATACTCCGTAGATACACCTGGACAACAGGGTGACAACAGGGTCACCCCGTCCAGTCTCCAGAACTCCAGACTCCGGACTCTAGTCTCCGGACTCCAGCTTCTAGCTTCCAGCCTCCTGGTAATCGCGCTGTGCGCGCCTCCAATGTTTCCTTCCTGTACGGAATAACTTCTCTGGAATTTTGCCAACAACACACATCTGGTGGTGCTGGCCTTCTGGAATTCGAAAACTGGTCCCACGTCACCCACCAGCTTACGTTGGATCGACTTAGCCCTATATTTTATTTTGTTGGTCCCAGCAGCCGCAAAAGGCCACAGCACCTCTTCACCTGGCCACCCAAACCAAACATTCCCCCGCGACGGGGCAACCCGCCCTCATACATCCACCCGTCCAGAGGCCACAGAATTTCCATGGAGTGGTAGGATCGATGAACGGAGCGGGCAACAAGATGCCCGCCATGAGGATGTTGTCCTTCTCGAATTTTCTGCACTCCTTCAAGAGCAGTCGCCGTGGACACGACGAGGATGACGATGGCACACCACAACCCTACTCTCGCATGAGACACGCCACAGCCGACTTCACGGAAGCTGACGACGATGACGACGAAGACGAAGACGAAGATAACGACCACGATCATGACGATTCCCACGAAGATGAGGACCTTGGTCGGAGACGCGACTCCGGCACCGTCCTGCCTCTTTTCTCCGCCTCACACCTCGATTCCCTGCCCGTATACAGCATAACGCACGCGATTAGAATCATAGTGCAGACTCGGAGTGAGACGGCTCTGACCTGGGACCAATTGCGGTCACCTCAGGTCTCACAGTTCCTGGTCAAGCCCATGCAACAGCAAATTCGAACCCAACACTTCTCGAGGGCTACCATATACGCGCTTATGGCCAACTGCTTGCAGTTTCAAAAGGAGGGCCAGCTCAACCCAGGCAATGCTGGAACGAGTAGCACCAGATCCAAGGTCTGCGAGCTTATTGCTATCAAATTGCTCAAAGAGTACACAACAAGGGAGCTCATCGATGCACTCTCGTATGATTTCTATCCGCTACAGGGGATACCTGGCATACAGACACCCATGACACCAGGGGATGGCAAGCCGAAAGCTGCTGCTGCGAGGACGTCGACCCTCGAGGTTGCCATACGTGCTTCTGCCAAACACTTCCTCGCGCATCCCCTCGTGGTGCAGCAGCTGGAAGCTATCTGGAACGGCGCCATCAGCTTCTATTCCTCGGCTGATAACCTGCATCGCCACAACACCAGGGAATCGCTCGCGTCTGGGAGAGGGCGGAGTCCTCAGCGTCGGAGCAATGCGAGGACACCTCTCCTCCGCTTTCAGAAGGGCGCCGAACATCAGCAAAGCACTCCTACGGGCCTCTTATTAGCGCGACGGACTGTAGCCCTGTATGATCCGCGGAACGCATCCTTGCTGAAGCTTTCCAGACTTCGTGTGCCGCGATACAGGCAATTTTTCTCGACCTGTTCCTTGGCCATCCTGATATGTCTCTTCTTGGCAGTGCTCATCGATAGATCGGACCGCATTACCAGCCTAGAGTTGCTGTTCTGGTTTTGGAGTGCCGGCTTCATGCTAGACGAGCTGGTAGGCTTTACTGAGCAAGGCTTCTCCCTCTACATCATGTCATTCTGGAACATTTTTGATTTGGGAATCCTTGTGCTGCTCATTATCTACTATTGCATGCGCATATATACGGTGTTCCTAGTGGACTCCCACACGGGCGTTGACGCCTACGATGTGCTGGCTGCAAATGCTGTCCTCCTGCTCCCCCGAATCTTCTCAGTCCTGGACCATTACCCCTACTTCTCCCAGATACTCCTCGCTATGAGAATCATGAGCGTGGACTTAGCGGCAGTCTTCGTCTTGATCTTTATCTCGTGCAGTGGCTTTTTCGTCTTCTTTCTTGCGAACACCAAATCTGATGCCGGAGAAGTGGCGTACAAGATATTCCAAATTCTCATGGGTTTCACGCCAGCGGCTTGGGACGTGTAAGTCTATCTGTGCTATCTAAATCATTCAACACAAGAGGCAGTACTGACCCCACTCGATTTAGATGGCCTGCGTACAGCTGGCTAGACAGAACGCTCATGGTGCTGTTCATGATCATTTGCCATTTCGTGGTAGTGTAAGCTTCGCCCAAGAACTCCTCCCGCATGACGAGATGCTTACTTTGTTGACAGGACCATTCTCATCACCGTGTTGACCAACTCCTTCATGTCGATCGCTTCCAATGCGCGGGAAGAACACCAGTGAGTAGCCATCACATTCAGCCTAAGAAGTACCTCGTGCTGATGTCTCCTTTCAGGTTCCTCTTCGCAATCAATACGATCGCCATGGTCAAGGACCAGTCCCTATTTTCGTACGTTGCTCCAGGCAACATTTTTGCGTGGATCCTGAATCCGCTGCGTTATTTCATGCCTCTACGCCACTTCGTCTGGTTGAATCGTACGATCATCAAGATCACGCACTTCCCGCTGCTGTTCACCATATTCCTGTACGAGAAGTACATTCTGTCACCCTCGATGTTCGAACCAACGGACTTTGTCGATAATCCTGGACTCGGTCGGGCTAGAGCCTTCTCTATCAACCCTTCAGGCAGGTCGGCACTTTTCAGCCCTACCATACGGATTCGAGAAGAGTCAGTAGCTGGGTTTCAACAGGATCGCGCTTTGGAAGAGGTCTTTCGGCGAACTCCCGCCTCGCTGCGGGCCCACAAAATGGACGAGCGAAAGAGGACACAGAACGCCATTAGGAACTGGATGGATCAGAACGAGGCCATACCTGAGTCGCCCAACAACTACTCAACTATCGACAGTAGAACGCAGCGGGATTGGGGCCGCAAGCTCAGCTTGAATAAAGAGCGGCCTCCTCAGAGATTCAGGCATATGTCCGAAGTCAGGTCCATCGTCAGTGACCCAGCAGAGCTGGTTTCTAACAACGGCTTCCCCATGGACGGCGCCTTCGGTACTATTGACCGCAGAGATCATGCAGAACGCACTATTCTGAAGGACCAAGATGCTGACGACGAGCTTGTTACCAACGACGAGGACGAGGATGAGGCCACGGCACCAAGTCGGCCGAGTAGATCAAGATCCAGGGCAGAAGTGGAGGAGGACTACTTTACCACACCGATTGCCAGTCGGTTCAACAACAACCATCTCCTGGCAACTTCATTTGGGTCGTCGAGCCGGTCGCTTGCCCACCAGCAAGGACCTTCCTTGGCGAAACGCCTGAACATGCATAGCCGCACCTTGTCGACGAACACAATCCTCTACAATCCGCCCAAGAGCGGCCGGCTACCGCCGAAGGACGACGATATATCTCCAGGTCCGGGGAGCAAAACTCGCCCTAGGCCTATAAGTACTCGTCAGACTCCGGCCGGAAGTCCAATCCATCGTTCCCCCCGTCGCAACATGAACTTCGGCTCACGCCCCAGGCCGGCCGTGCCACCCCGCGAGAACACCACCCCAAATATGCACCGCTTTGGTCCTGGTCTGGCTATCAACCAACCCGGCCGCCGTCCAGGCAATACTCGCCGGATGTCTTCCTCTGATTTGCTTGACATCCAGTCCGACCTCGCCGGTGTGAACGCAGATGACGCCTTTGGAGCTGTACCCTCTAGTTTTGTCACACAAATGGCCATGGCGACCGGTATGATAACACCGGGTGGACACCGCAACCACGACAAGGCGCAGCGAGAGCGCGATAACGACCGCGATCGTATGGGCCGGCTGGTCCTGGCGAGAATGAAGACACTGGAGGAGGGCTTTGCCGACGTTGTCAAGGAGATGAAATCATTGCAGCGGTCTGGCGGAGTCTCAACGGCAACTCACAGCTCTGCTAGTGACGGAGCGGAATCTGGCCTCTGGAATGTTGATGATGGGGAAAGTGCTGCACCTTTAACAACGACGGAAGTTGCGGGACGCGACCGCGGCGTTGGTGTACGGAGAACGCAGGTCAACAAAGCTGACTCGTCCAGGCCCGACAGCCAGAGGGGTGGAAGCAAGTCCAACAGAAACAGTGTGATACTGAGGTCGCCCATTGGGTTGGGAAATATGGGTGCCAAGGTGAAGGGGAAGGGGGTCGATAAGAGAAGAGCCGATGCTTCCGAGTCTGAGGCTGATGAATCTGGAGATGACGGGGATGTGGATCCGGTGGGGGTGGACTTTACAAAGGGGAGTTCGCTTTGAGAGTGATTGGTTGGCGGCGGAGACATATACCCAGGGCCACTTTAAGCAACAAATGGCTGGCTTGCATATGGATAGGCGTTGCGTCCAATGTTGCGTTCATTTTTTTTCCCGCATTTGATGTTACGAGTCTGGCGCGCACATGAATCATGCCGTTCAGCAAGGCAAGGCAACGAGGCAATGAGGCAACGGAATAGGCGTTCTAGTATTTCGGCGAGGACATTCGAGTTGAGCTCGTCATATGTAGTTGTAAGGAGTGTTTCATGGCATTTTGACAATATTGTGGGACAACAGGACGCAGAGTAGCCAGTAATTAGCTGAACTGCGTTCTATCTACCTATGTGCAGCACACACAGTCTACTATGACTCCCCGTGCTTGCTATATCTTGAACTGAACTGTATCGTGACGCCGACGTCCCAAGTCATGAATGATCGTTTGGAGAATACAGTGCCATAAGGCATCATTGGTGGGTGCTTTGTAGTGTGATGTGGCGTATACATGTGCAGACTGCATACAACCCCAGCCAGACCTGAGCCTCAAAGCTCCGAGGGCCTTATGCTTCACTTCACCTTCTAGCTTTCCTTGCCTTCCCCATATTCTGTCCCTGTGGTAAACTTCACCCAATACGTTACACAACAGATTGTTCTTGCTCTTTGGTGTTTTGTGGTTTTTGTTTTTCTTATTTTGCTTTCGTCATGCTCTCATCCTAGATCCCACCACCACTCCGGTCGACGGCGACATAGTAGTTCCTGTCCGAGGCCCTCTGAGCCAGCTCGTTCTTCTCTATGGAGGTGGCCCGGTAGCGAATCCCGAGGCCAACGCCAGCGGCTGTGAGGGCGAAGAGGGCGAGGCGTGGGTGACGAGCACTGGAACAGACGGACAAGCCGTGTTAGGTGTCCATTCCTTGAGGACAGGGGTGAAGGGACAAGGATGATGAGTGTGTCTGTTGCTGAGACATGACCTAGAACTGGTACTCACGTGAAGGGACGGACTGCGCCGCGGTTCATGTTCCTGACTTGATCCATTGTTTTGCGGTGTGGTAAGAAGCAGATGTACTAGCAGTTGGAAGTGGTATAAAATGTGTTTGGAGTTACGGTATATAGTCGTGGCCTAGGTTTAACAGGTATGTTATAGCTTCAGTAGCAAGGGCATGTGTTTTCAGAGCAGTTGGAACAGGTTGTAGAACAGAAAATTCAGAATGGACTACAGGTTTGACGAGGAGGAATGCTTGAACTATATATCATGTACTCCACTGTATCACGTATATCGTATGAGATAATAGATATGATGCTTGGTGAAAGCTTGACGTTAGTGGCACGCGACACACTGCCGTTCGTGCAGAAGATTTGCCTCCTCGGATCCATGGCCCGATAATCAGAGCAGCCTCACCTGATTTGATAATTGCGGCAGTGTGCGGGGAGAAAGACGGTCTGGGGAAGATCAGAAGATCCTTGTTACAGATAACCGACACGGACTGATGGAGGTTTCAGTCAATCCCTCCCTACCCTACCTTGTCGGCCTCTTCCGTCTTCTCTTGTACATACACAACAGAATAGGTTGTCGCTAATTAGAAGGCTTCCCTATCTTGTAAGTGTCTCATAAGGACAACCGTGATGTAGACGGTGTACACAGAGCGTGGTATGGATCCCTACAATCAACACAGTGAAGAAAGCAGCACGTGATATTGGAGACGATGTCAAGATATGTACAAACCCTGGAAAAACAATGGAACCTTGAGGTCAGCGCTATGGTGGGGCAGCCCCAGGTCGCCCAGCTGTCAGGTGGAGAGGCACTGGGACCCCAGAGCCGCTACCCGATAAGACCCGATAAGTTGCCGATGCCGACGACGACTCCCCCAGATGTCGTGGACGGCCATCATGACATCTGGAGCGAGCCTTTAGCATCTAACCTATATAATAGACCCTATGTTCTTTATTAAAATCTCTTCGGGGAAAAGCCAGTAGCCCATTTCCTTGCCTTAGTATCTCACCGGCTCCCAACTCTTTCTTGCATCCCGTTGAAGAGGCGATTGATTCGGTTCCCAACCCTAGCATCGGAACAGTCAAAAGTGTGACTGTCCAGCTAGATTATCCATGCCTCCAGATGGGTGTTCCATCTCAATGTTACCTGCGTAGCTTTCACTTTTCTGCTTCACTAAGTAATCATTCATACAATTCTTCAATAAAGATTAAAAAAGGCTTACTATGAGAGACACTCTTATTCGTTGGCTATGGTCAGGCTGCAAGTCGCTGCCGAATCCCCGGGATGATTTGCAGTAGCTGTGGACGTTGTTTGGTTGGTAGTACCAGTCATGTATGATACCGGAGCACAGTTACAATTGTGGCACACCTACCTGGTTACCTAGATAGGTACCTGAAGAAGTGTCCTGCTCATCATCACTCATGCATCGAATCAAAGGCCACATGTAATGCGTTGTGGCTCTAGCGTGGGGTGTGTAAGCTGCTGCCTTCAAGCTCTCCCCTCAGCCTCAGCCTCAGCCTACCTAGGTGAATCATATCAATCTTCTCTCAGTATTCGATTTCGATCTCAAGGTCTTCATAGTCACTCTCAGAATTTCATCCAGCCTTGGCCATGCCGAAAATATATGACTAGTCCAGGAAGCTTCTTAATCACCTATTGTTTGGGATTCACTGTTTGACAAAAGACATAGGCTCACTACCACTTGCTTCCACCTGTGAAGGTTGTATCAAACACTTGGGACTCCACCAGGGCAAGGCAATATCGAAATATTAGGTGCTCTTTGATACACCACGAGCAATCCTTGATACAAGAATGCATAACTGAAACTTCCAATGCTGTCTACTAGGTTCGGACTACTTCACGAGTGATATCAAAGCACCAATTGATAAGGAGGCTGGTAAGAGAAACCATTTCCTATGTCACTGCTTCACTACATGCATATCAAGGCTGTTCTGAGGATACATGTACAGACATGGACATTGTTTGTTGTGTCAGGGTGATTTGGGTGACTTCATACAGACATTGTGTTGTTTTGTCAGGTCAATATATTATCTGTAGTGTCTTTAGAGAACTTTTGTTACCTAGGGTACCAGAGCAAGCTTTCCTCGCGGGTGGTGCACCTTACAGACTTTATCCTGTTCCTCACCTTGTACTCCGTCCCATAAACCGTTCTAACTCCCAAATATTGAATTCTTCAGAGTACCTTGGAGTTCTGCAATCCTGCACGAACCACGCGTTTGTTTCCTCCATTGAATCGCGTCTTTGGAATAACCGCGACTTCTGGAACCAACGCGGCCCCCACCTTCCTGTCTTCCAGCAACAGGCCTGAAGTTGATAAACCTCGCCGCCGTATCTCACATCCAGCTTTCTGCTGTTCTCTACCAAAACACCAACCAACCCACCTTTCCTTCACTCGTTCCAAGTGATCCAGTTCCTGCACGGACAACGACGTGCTATCTGATACTTACGAAGTCAGACCAATCTTCCAAGGTTTGTACTATTGCCCGCTGTCCTTTTATCATCTTCCTCAAACACCTTTGTTGAGCAACCGATATCCTTTCCGTTTGACCCAACTTGTATCCCACCAGTTGAAGTTCTTCCTATCACTGACTTCCCCTTCCTCACTCATTTACCGATCATCCTTTACCTCCCCAGCCCAACTCGCCTCTCTGTCTTCTGTTAGACTCGGTTTCATCTCAAGCGGTTGGTAGGTAGCCCAACCTTGACGCTATCACCTGTCTCACCCCGTTCCCCGCCGTCGTTTTCTCATGCATATACAGTCATTTGGTTATTCTGCACGCATATATCTGGAAGCTTACATGTGCGTTGAACTACCACTAACAAAGTATAGACGTCGAGCCTCAGCCTCAGCTACAATCAACCTCAGACAAGATGGTGAGTTTAGAGTTGACCGCTCAGATGAACAAGCGTCACTGATGCCTATACAACTAGGATTCCACCGACTCTGCGTCTAAGCAGGACTCCTCGAAGTTCATCAATTCTGAGGTAGCCGATACTGAGACTGCCTTGCAGAACTCTAGATCTTCCTACGAGTTGGAGGTCCTCGAGCGCAACAAGATTGCTAAGCAGTTTCACAATGCCGATCTGTTCAAGACTCAGCAGTCCCACCAGGGCCACAAGGACGGTGGTGATGTTCTGGCGTTCATCAACTTCCCTGAGTTCACTAGTACAGGAAGCTGCACCAAGACCAAGTTTCCCCGCTTCGCTGTTGTTCAGTTGACTCGCGATGAGGTCCTGAGCACTGGCTCCAGCCTGCTGAGAGAGCGCCTTGACAGCGAGACTTATCAGCGTCGGGTGAAGCAGGCTGCTGGGCCTCTTCCCAATGGAATCAAGTACGTTCTGGACCTGTCGCCCTCCACCGAGGAGGATGAGTACACCGTTGCTCTGCAGCGCCTGTCTATCACCACTGGAGTCAAGCTGTGGTATCGCACAGTGGCCATCGGTGTGTCTGTCGATGCTGTTGCGGGACATGACGACTCCTGCGGTTGCAATGAGCGGTGGGATGACCCATACCTCATCGATGGACCTCCAGCCTCCATTCGAGGAGCCACTGCCATCAGCAGCTTCGACATCGCCGCCTACCTGTTTGATACAGGCGCTTGGACCATTGATCAGTATCGCAATATCGACGAGTTCTGCCCCGTTCGACAGGGTGCCAACCTCCTGCGCCTGTTTCGTTCGCTTGCTGACAAGGATCTGCATATCGATTCCGCGCCTCGACGTAAGTAGCTCTGTGACCCCCTTCTTCCTGAATTACCTTGGCTTGCAGGACATTTTCCGGCGTCCTCTACCACCCCGGAGTGTTCTTACAACTCCGAAGATTTATCATTTATTTGCACAAACAGCTGACATTTGAGGTGATAGTGTGGACTCTTGTGGGACTGTTCGGCATGTTTGAGATGACCAACTACAACCTACTGGTAAGTGGGCAGGCTGCATCTCCGCCTTTGATTCACATCTGTGCTGAGTACCCTTCTGACAATTCAAACAGCGTGACCAGGTTACCGCATGGTTCAACGACGGCAACAACTTTGCGTTTGTGGAGTTGCTTCCAGAGGAAACCATCCGCATCGGTACTATTTTGAAAGCTCCTGCTCTCTATGAGCCCGCTTTCAGAATCCTAGTCAACGAGCGGGCTTTGGCTATTGCTGGGGGAAACCCCAGGCAGACCAACAAGACCATCTTCAACCGCAAGATCTCCGACTGCCTCAACGGAACCGAAGACATGGAAAAGATTGTACAGAAGATTGAACACGCCGGCGTCGCCATGGCCGAGCGTTACAAGATGTCGATCGACAACCTCTGTACATCGGATACCTTGACCATGCTCGGTGTTCAAGAGTGGGTCAAGCTGATGGATGTTGGCCGTGTTATTCCTGCTGGCGAGCCTGTCAGTGCCTCCTACAAAGCGCTGATGCGCCTGATCCGACTTGAGTTCCGACTGGCTGTCGAGCATGTCCTCCAGCTTCCCGCTCGGATGCTACCGACTGATGTGAGACTTACGGGCAAGTATGAGGACATCGATGCTGCGCTGACCTTTTCCGTCCCCAAGAATGAGCTGGACTGCGGAAAGTCCTTCCGGGATGTCTATGCCACCCTGAACAAGGCCCAGCGAGCCCTATGTCCTTTGGTGTGGCTTGGACTCCGAGACATGAACATGGGATACTTCCAAAACTTGGAGCGCATTCGCCGTGCTGCCCTTCGGTTCGCAGTGGACTTTGAGGATGCGAAGAAGCAGGGCAAGCTTTACCCGGGCTCGTACACCGCCGACTTCGACACTTACGATTCAAAGTTCTACGATGACATCCTCAAGCATGCACTGGTTCAGCTGCGGAACTACGTCATGCCTATGGTTTCCCGCTCCGAGGTGGACTTCCACTACGCCCTCACCCCCCACATGGTCCTCTGCCTGAGCGAGCGAGAGATGGGATACTGCCGCTACGAGGATGAGACCGCTTACGAGGCTAGCATCCCCGAGGCGGAGTTTGGTCCATCCGGTCCCGGTCCAGCTTTCCGTACCGGCACCACGGTCTTCAGCGTCACGGACTCGATCGCTGAGGCCATGGAGGAGTTCACCGTCAACTCTGATGACGACGTTGCCAGCACTGTCGTGGGCTCGGAGATGGCTCAGGACGGAATCTCAACCGTCTATGACCGGAGCCGGGTGATCGCACAGTCGGCCTCCGTCATGTCGGAAACCTTCACCGATGTTGGAATGAGTGCTGCCTATGCAGAGGCGGTTGCTGTTCCTGTTGGTGAGCAGATGCCCGACCAGACCGCGGAGAACATCGACGATGACGACATCTATGGAGCGTCTGACCTGGACAGCGAGTCGGAGTTTGAGCTTGAGGATGACGTTGATGATGATGACGATGGAAATGATTCCCACGATACCAACGATGCTCACGATACAAAGAATTCCCAGGAGGCTCACGATCTCGACGCTGCTCACGGTACCAACGAGACTCGCGGTGTCAAGGCTGCTCGCGATGCCGACAATACTCACGTTGTCAACGATACCGATGTCCGCAAGGAGGATGGTGCCAATGACGACGTTGGTCCCCACGACTATGATGAAGTCGACGAGGACGATGACATCGAGGTCATTTCGCTTCCTGATTCTGATGTGTCTGGTTACCTTTAAGGTGCTTGCCGGACACTGATCCCTTCCGACTTTCATTCTTCAGATTGCTGTCATCGTTGTCGACCATCTGGCCACATGTGGAAGCTATGAGTACATCATTTGGAAAATGAGCACAGTTCCGCACAGCCCAAGGCTTTCAGTTCCTTGGCCTTTTAGTCCGGTATGGAAGGCTTGCGGTGCCCAGCAATCGACTTGAGAGGAAATCGGAGGATGATACGGGATTCAGAAGGAGGCCATGTCTTCTGTGACTGCGACATGAAGGCTCTTCTTCGTGGCCATCTGTGGCAGGCTAATGGTTTAATGGTTCACTGACTGATTGATTGATGACGATTTGTTTTGCTTGTGGTTTTGTTTTTGTTTCAGGTTCGGATTTGATTATGACTGGTGGCCATACTCATGTGCACACGGGTTCTTTGATGTGTTGGACGTGTGATCACTTCATTCACACTGCAGTGAGTCTTCATGCAGGAAGTAGATCCTATCCAACTTTCATTTACTTGTTGCGCATGGCGGAGGACTTCCAATTCACTGAAGGGCAGAAGGAGAGAGAGAAGAGAAAAAAGACGAAAAGGCGAAAAAGATTAGGGAAAGGGACAACAACCCCAGGGTTACATACGACCTCACAATACACAAGCATTAATTAAAACTTCCTGACCATGTGTGATTCTGTGAACCAATATGAGTAGTTTACTGGCTTGATTCTACTCGCCTGCATGCTTTCATGGCACTATCACTGCTGCTTACAGAGCTACCCTCCATTCAGCCGTCTCTGCCCTTGCCAGAACTGTCACCTTGCCCCAAAAAGTTCCTCCGTTCTTTGAAGCCGTTCCTGCTCAACGAAGGGAAGACAAGAGTTCCCAAGCCACGCGAACCAACTCACTTGGAGCGACTCTTACCGCCCCGGCCACCGCGGCCACTCTTATCAGTAGACATAGTGGTGGTGGTGGTGGTGGTGATGGTGGAGGAGGAGGAGGAGGATTGAGAGTAGGAGGTAGAAGGCTGCAAAGCAGTCGTCATCATGTACATGGGATCGGGCTCCTCCTCACAGTCGATCTCGTCGTGGTCGTTGGAGCCGCAGGTGCTGCAGCCGCCGGTGAGGACACTGTCTAGGTCGACCTCGCTCTCAGCATCCTCCTCTCCGCTGTCATTGCCCTGATCTATATCCTTGTCCTTGTTCTTGTCCTTGTCCTTGTCTTCGATGTCGAGCTTCTCCGTTGAGGCCGTAAGCTTCGAGCCGTTGGTGGTGGTGGTGGTAGTGGGAGTGGAGGGGGTGGAGCAGCCGGTGCTGGGATCGTTCTGTTTCTTGGAGGCCATGATGATTGGGTTTTTGTTATGTGCTTGTGAGTTTCTGAAGGCGGTCGATGTGTTGTTGTCGCTCGAGATGGGTATTTGAGAACGTGTTGTCTGGTTATTTGACGGGCGTCGATTCAGATTGCGGTCGAGTTTAGTTGGCCGCGTCTAATGGTGGTCAGTGAGACTGATGGGAAGTATAAATACGGATGGATGGGCTTTGAATACCTACCAATGGACTAAATTCTGGGTCCCAGACGCGATAGTGAAGTTGGTGACAAAGGGGTTTGATATGGCCTCGACGTCGTTGCTGTGGGCTTCTATCTTAGTTGTAGACAAAACTAAGTGACTGTGTTCGATACAGCTAGACAGCGATGGAACCAATTCGTCTGATGTTCACTTTCCCAAAGTAATGGCCACCAATGGACTTCACTCTGGGCCCAAGGGTCCATCCTTCCCAGTCACTTGGTCTGGTAGAATGGTAGACTTGACCCTTCTTCAAGATTCTTTAAAAGCCAGCACGGCTGTTTCTGCCCAATTCTTTGAGTGATTATAGATGCTGCTGTATATGCGCTTGATCTTTATCTGTCTATTCCGGTAGACTAACCCCTGTTCAATGTATTTCCACTTCCCTTGGCATTTGCCTCCACATACTCATCCCATGCCCTTGCTTTCATCGTCGCCGCATCCGCCTTCTCGTAGTTGTCCTCGTCTGGCTCTGGTTGCATCCCACTGGCCTCTCCGCCGCCCTCGATGATACCACCTCTCCTCTTCTCCTCCTCCAGGTACTCGTCAATGCTCATCGTCGGTAGATTGTGACCCGGCCTGAACACCTGCTTCGCCAGGTCCTGCCGCGTCCCCACAATCGTAAATGGCTGCGTCGGCCTCCCCTCCTTGCTCAGCAGCGGGCCGTTGAAGCTTTGTAACCTCTTGAAGGGCCTGTCAAGTCTGTCTGAGTAGCCGTCCTGCTTGAGATCCTCCCGCCGCCGCCTCTCGTCCTCCTCCACGGTGCTGGCTTGGGGTATCAGGGGCGTGGGGGCCTGTGCCAGGATCTCGGCCTCGCGGTTGAGGGATTCGAGGGCCTGGAAGGTCATGTGGACACACAGCGCAATGTGGGCCAGGTGGACCTGGCGCACCACCTCCTCGTCTCCCCCGCTCCCGTCCGCCTCGTCTGGGTCGCCGTAGGCCGGGTTCCTGCGCAGATATGCGAGCTTCTGCTTGAGGCCCTGCTCGGCCTTGAAGTTTGAGATCTTGGCGTTGCGCCGGGCTGCCGCGTCGGAGGAAGGGGTCGTTGTGAAGGATGTTGGGTCCTCGCTGTACGCCTCGAGCATCTTCGCGTACTGGGAGCCCAGCAGGCTGTAGCTGTCGAGTATATACAGGAAGCGCTCGTACCGCTCCCTCGCCCTGTCGACGATGCCCTTGCGGCCTTGCGGTGTTGCGGTGTGGACCTTCTGGATGAGCTCTGCCAGGTGGAAGTGGACTAGCAGGTAGGGCAGGTCGCCTGTGGAAAGATCCTCGAGGGACTCGTTGGGGCTGAAGATGCGCAGCTGGCTGATGAGTTCCAGGCACTCTGTGTAGTCTTCTATGGCCGAGGTGAGGACGTCTCGGTAGCTGGGGTCCGTCACCTCGAAGGCCCCTTCCAGCGCTAGCCTCCGGTCCTCAGCCTGCGCGAAGACGGACTTGAGGGTTTTTGGGTCGTCCATGGCGCGAGGTTTCTGCTATGTGTTCACGTGCAGTTGCTCCCGGTTGCACAATGTTTAAAAGAAGTCAAGACAAGGTTGTGCGACGGAGTGTCGAGACAGTGTGCTGGAGTTGATGTCCGGGCCAGTAAAGTTGGATTGAATGACGATCGGGCAAAGAAAAGCGACTTCCAGAAGCTTGGGCCGCTGAAGTCCCTCCAACATGGCTTATCTTATCGATACTTTTGGGGGGCAGTTGGGCTGCGGGAGCTTGCAGGGAGCTTCCATTGCGGGACGCTACGACGGTGGAGCGTGGAGCCCTGCTGTGGTCAACAGGTCCCTGAAGGGCTGAGACCCCTGTACCCCTGCTCACTACGGACCCCTAAATGCAACTCCCCTTACCCATCGCGCCTTCTATACCTGCACAACATGGACTTCTCATCACCAACTCCTCCTCGGTGCTAATTAAGGAAGGTCAGTCTGGGTGCCTACCTATTGAGTTACATACCTACCTAGGTAGGTAGTCATGGGTATTAGGGTCTAAGTACACAGATACGTATGATCTGGTGTTATCGGCGGCCTTACTGCAAGTATTGTGTCACATCCATCGCTGCTATGAAGTTGGCGCGGATTTGCATATTCTAGCTGCAGTCCCCTATTGTGATGTTTGCTTCTTCCTGTATGAGGGTTTCCTTGAGGACTCGAGAAGAACTTACTTACCATCAGAAATGAGAAGTCTGTGTTTCAGCAGCCACAAACCCGGGTTGAATCCTATCCTTCCATCTTCATCCGTTTCCTTTGCATGCCTGCCTCCAGCAACGTTGACCTGCTTTTTCTAATTCCATTATTCTCTCCGTTCCATCTGCACTGGTTTGTAAAGACGCTTACCATTCAGGCAAACATCTTTCCTATCACTTCTATGGTAGCGGACAGACTGCAGATCAAGATTCCACCGTCTTCGAAAGATCTTCAATTTCGACCTGACATACTGCAGGAGGCCCTCCACCGAGCACATGGAGTACCTGTGATCCATACAAGATACGAAACTCGTCTCTGTCGGCCTAAATGCAAATATTCTCCTCACTATCCACCCCACAGTTCACAACTTGACTTTGAACCTGATACTTACAGCCCATAGTCAGGCTTTACCCATCTTTACCGCCCTTCACCGTTTCCTGACCACAGGGTAGTCCACCTTGGGATTGTTTCCTTCCAGATTGGATCCAGGGCCACTACCTAACTTCAGCAAATTCAGCCAGAACAGAATGGGCGTCCTACAAGATGGAATTTCCGCTCTGAATGTGGATACAGCTATGGATGGTTCAATTGTCTCTGGTAACCAGAGGCTAGTGACCCAGGGTGAGGAAGACTATGACAGTGATGATATTGCATACAGAAGCAATGACGAAGAGGTCAGCAGGCTGGTTCAAAATGAGCCCCGTGCGCCAAGAAAGATCTCCGAGAAGAAGAAGATCGAGCAGGCCAATTTTGGAAAGTGGCTTGACAATAACCGGACAAAATTGACCAAGAAAGCCGGCAAGCGTGTCGCCAATGACGAGCAGTCGATCGAATATATGGTGAAGAACTGGGAAGGTCAGAGTATCATCAACCAGCCTCGCGACTATCAATTAGAACTGTTCGAGAGAGCTAAGGAGAAGAACACGATCGCAGTCCTTGATACAGGTAGGCCACCAACAACGACTCCCAGAATGCTCTAGGCGTCTAGCTAACCAGTAGCTGCGTCACAGGATCCGGCAAGACTTTGATAGCTGTTCTTCTCCTCCAGCACGTTATCAACCAAGAGCTTGAGGACAGGGCAAAAGGCTTGCCTCGCCGGCTGTCTTTCTTTCTTGTCGATAAGGTTGCCCTGGTCTATCAACAACATGCGGTCATTGACTGCAATCTTGGCCACTCTGTGGCAGCCTTTTCTGGGGACTCTGTGCGATACACATGGAATAAGACATTCTGGCAGCAGGAGTTTAAGAAACACGAAGTCATCGTCTGCACAGCCGAAATACTGAACAAGTGTCTCCAATCCGCCTACATCCGAATCGACCAGATCAACCTCCTCATTTTTGATGAAGCCCACCATACCAAGAAGAATCATCCATACGCCAGGATCATCAAGGACTATTATGCTGCAGAAGAGAATGCAGGTCGTCGACTGCCCCGGATCTTCGGCATGACCGCATCCCCTGTTGATGCCCAGGTGAATGTCCAACTGGCAGCCATGGAACTTGAAGGTCTGCTACATGCCCAGATTGCGACCACCAAGGATCCAACATCTCTGCAGAGAACTGTCTCCAAGCCCAAGAAGGAGACAATAGCGACATATTCTCGTCTGATTCAGCCCCGTGAGACGGAACTCACTGCCAAGCTGAGGGCGGCAGTTGGTGGAAACAAGCTTTTCTCCAAAGCTTTCGCCTTTGCCGTCAACGGCTCTAGGGAGCTGGGTATTTGGTTCGCGGACAGGCTGTGGCAGCTTTTCTTACATGACGATGAGCTTCTAAGGATTGAGGCCAAGACAGAGAGAATACTTGCGGATAACATGGCTTCTATGGAAGTCATCAACAAACAAAAGAGGGCCATACAAACTGCTCGAATGCTAGTGGAGAAACACGAGTTTCAAGGCCCGAGTGAGCATCTCTTGTCTTCGAAAGTTCATGTCCTGCTGAGACTTCTGAAGGACTGTTTCAAGGAACCAAAAGCCAAGATCAGGTGTATCGTCTTCGTGGATATGCGATGGACAGCTAAGCTTTTGGCAGACTTGCTTCAGCAATCCGTCGCTGACATTCCTTCGCTGAAAGTGGGCGTCCTGATGGGTGCAAACAAAGAGGATGGCTATTCGCAGACTTCGTTCCGACAACAGCTCATGACCATTATCAAGTTCAAAACCGGCGAGCTCAACTGTATTTTTGCAACCTCAGTTGCCGAGGAGGGTCTGGACCTTCCAGATTGCAATCTCATCATCCGCTTCGATCTCTACAAGACAATGATCCAGTACATACAGTCTCGAGGCCGGGCCAGGCAGGCTCAGTCTACCTATATCCACATGGTCGAGGAGGGAAACGGTGACCATCGTCGGCGTGTTGACCAGAACACTGCCAACGAGAGTCTCCTCCGCAAATTCTGCGATTCCGTCCCAGAGGACAGACAGCTGAAGGGAAGTCAATTCGACATGCAGTATCACTTGCGGAAAGAGCGCCATCAACGACAATTCACAATCAAGTCTAGTGGTGCCAAAATCACATACAAGAACAGCATGTCAGTGCTCACTGACTTTATCAATTCGCTCCACCACCAAGATGAATTTACAGTGGACATGGGGCTCACAGCGGACTATGTGATCATGCCTGTCGAGGGAGGGTTCCAGTGTGAGGTCGTCATGCCCGTTATCTCCCCTGTGTCGGGTGCTATTGGCAATGTTCATTCCACAAAACAGGTCGCAAAGTGTTCTGCAGCCTTCGAGGTTTGTATGAAGCTGGTGAGCAACAAGTTTCTGGACGAAAACTTGCGGTCAAAATTCGTCGAGAAGCGCAATATAATGGCCAATGCTCGTCTGGCGGTGTCTTCGAAGAAGAAGGCGAAGTACGATATGCGACTCAAGCCAAAACTATGGGACGAGCTCGGAAAGCCTGAGATGCTCTACGCGGCCGTGCTGGTCCTTTTGAGACCAAACGCCCTGGGACGACCTTCGCGGCCTTTGTTGATGCTAACGAGAAAGCCACTTCCCCAGCTCAATTCCTTCCCGTTGTTTTTTGGTCCGCCTGGACAGCACAACGTGTCTTCCAAACTTGATTGCCGAGTTATGAATATCCCCATGGAACCTATGGAGGAGGATTTGCAGCTCTTCACCAAGTTCACTTTGAAAATCTTTGTTGACATTTTCAACAAGAGATATCTGGCCATTGCGGATGAGTTGCCTTACTTCTTCGTCCCGACAAACAAGGGTCACGGATTTGCCTTCGAAAAAGTCTCGAATCTGCGGGAAGTGGTCGATTGGCCTCTGTTGCGCACCGTTTCGGTGACAGATGGACTGCCCTACAAAGGAGATGAGCCAGAGGAGTTTTATGTCGATAAATATATCGTCGATCCTCATGATGGCTCTCGCCGGTTCTGGCTACGTGGCATTCGTAAGGACTTGACGCCCCATAGCCCAGTACCAGATGATGTTGAGTACTTTCCGGGATATCGACAGTGGAAACGGGCTGAAGTTTCACATGACATCTTGAACTGGAGTGTGACCTCGTGGAAGGCCACCCGTGAGGCTCGAGGAATGACGTGGAACGGGAAGCAACCTGTTGTGGTTGGGATTCATGCGTCTCTACGAAGAGACTTTCTCTGTGAGATGGAAGAATCTCGCAAGAACCCGTTCTGCTATTTCGTTCTCGAGCCGCTCAGAATATCGCCTGTAAGTGTTGTCCACCCTTTTTCCTGTGACAGATTCTCACCCGTAGCAGCTGCCTGTCGACGTTGTCGCTATGGCGTATCTCATCCCTTCAATTGTCCACCGGATCGAGCAGAACCTCATCGCTCTAGACGCCTGCAACTTGTTACAGCTTGATATTCACCCGGACCTTGCGCTCGAGGCACTCACAAAGGACAGTGAGAATCAAGGCGAGGATGATGCTCGAGACTCCACGGAGGCGTCCGAACCGGCCAACTTCCAACCCGGGATGGGTAATAATTACGAGCGGCTCGAGTTCCTAGGCGACTCCTTTCTGAAGATGGCGACCACCATAGCTGTTTTCACACTCATCCCGAACAAAGATGAGTTCGACTACCACGTTGAGCGAATGGTCATGATCTGCAACCAAAACCTGTTTGGGGTTGCGCGGAGCGATTGGCTGAAGTTGGAAGAGTATGTCCGGTCCAAGGCGTTCTCACGTTCAACCTGGTATCCAAACCTGAAGCTAGAGTTTGGAAAGACACATCAGAGGACCTTGGAGAACATGGACTCGCATAGCCTTGCGGACAAGTCGATAGCCGACGTATGCGAGGCTCTCATTGGCGCCGCATACATGACCACCCGAAAAGACGATGACTATAACCTGGCGATTGAAGCGGTTACTCGGCTTACCAATCACAAGCATCACCCCATGATGAAGTGGGAGGACTACTATGCTGCCTACAAGAAACCAACATGGCAGACAAATGCTCCCAGCGCTGCTGAGCTTGACATGGCCAAGAAGATCGAAGAAGTCACAGGGCACAAGTTCAAGCATCCTCGCCTCCTGCGTTCTGCATTTGTTCACCCGTCCCGCCCTTATCTTTACGACAGGGTTCCGAACTACCAGCGCCTGGAATTTCTGGGCGACGCCTTGCTCGACATGGTCTGCGTTGACTACCTCTTCCATATAGCACCCGACAAGGGCCCGCAGTGGTTGACAGAGCACAAAATGGCGATGGTTTCCAACCAGTTCCTTGGCTGCATCGCTGTGTCGCTTACCTTCCATAAATACATACTCCACAATGGTATAGTCAGCGGTGCGATCCTTGAATATGTCACGGAGATCACGGAAGCACGGCGCGTGGCTGAGGAAGCCGCCCAAGCCGCGGGCAAGCAACGTTCGGAGTTTGCGAAGGACTACTGGATTGAGGTGCGCCAACCTCCGAAGTGTATTCCCGACGTTTTGGAAGCCTACATTGGGGCGATGTTCGTCGACTCCGGGTACGATTACTCGACGGTCCAGGGGTTCTTTGCAAAGCACATTCAACCATACTTTGTGGACATGCGCATCTACGATACCTTCGCGAACAAGCATCCCGTCACGTTCTGTACGCAGTTCATCTACGACACTTTCGGTTGCCACGCCTATGGCCTGCACTCGGAGGAGATACGAATCATGGATGACGAGGACAACTGGACAGGCTCGACGAAGGTCGCGGCTGGCATACTGATCCATGGACAGGTGGTGGATGGCACGATCAGGGAGAGCGGACGATATGCGAAGGTGGCGGCGGCGAGGAAGGCCCTAGCTAAGCTGCAGGGTATGACGAAGACGGAATTCATCGAGGAGTTTGGATGTGATTGCAAGCCTGGTGAGGCGGCGGCTGACATCTCAGAGAGTGCGACTGCGATTTGAGGCCAATGGCGCAGGAGACCGGCAACGACCACCCAGGGCTGAGCGATCTACTGGAAATAGAGATCTCAGTGCAGAAAGATTCTCAATTACTCGATTTTATGATCAAGATTTTTGGACTGGCCACAGTGTCTTTATATTATGTAAGAGTATAGAGGAGAGGAAAAGGGAGAAGACCAGGTCTTTCTCCTGGTTCAGAAGGCGAACAGCCTGCCCCCTTCACCATAGAAGATAGATACCAAGTAGGTAGATAATGAAATGCATCCACAACTTAACAGATTCTCCTAGGGCAGCGGTGGGCTTAACAAGGGATACATCTACCTGGGTACTCTATATATCACCGTCCCAGGTGCGTTCGTCCAATCGATGATCATGCAGCTTGTCATGTTCTTGGCAGACCCGGGACACTTGAGAGACAGTCCCCATTCTCAAAGAGTTCAATGCCAAGACGACAGGCCATTTGCATATCATGCTACAGCAGCCAGGCAATGGCAGTGGCAGTGAGAGCTTGTTTGCATGCACACAAGGCTGGAAAGGGGGTAGTGCTTTGATTTCAGTCGTCACACATGATGCTTCTCTTCCGTGCCTGTATGACATCAACTGAAACACGCAGAGATTATGCATGATCCACAGGGCTTCAAATATACGGGGATCGGAATGGGAACTGATAGGTAAGACACACGGCCACGATTATGCGCACTCGGAGGTAGTGGCTGCTGTCAATTCAGGGGGAGAGAACCATGACAGATGGTGTTTGAATCTAAGCAGGACGTTATTATCGTCAGGGACCCGAAATCGATATCAAGGAAATAAAGAAACGATGATTACCTATTACAGCCTCGCAGTCTCAGGAGAGTTGATAACTTTTAGTTTACCCATGAAACCTCACCGTCCACAATCGACCCAGCCAGACCTCTCTGACTTGATGCAGTGAAGCACAAACATCACCACCACAGCCAAAGAGCTTACTCCGCAAGGTGACGCGGGAACCTCAACGCGTGTGAGAAATGGCCTTATGACGGAGATTTGACCCGTCATGCATAGCCAAAATACTAGAAATACTAGAAGCAAGATATTCACTGACCTTTGGAAGATAAAGAGAAGCTACGCCTGCGACTCACCTCGACCTTGTTCGGCGCTGGAATGAGCTAGCCACATGCAAGCGTTCAACGACGTAACGACGTAACGACGTTTGCAGTCGACTCAGTCTGAGATCTTGGGAATTCTCCAACGGCCAAGAATTACGTCTCATTGGTGCTTATGATACTTGGGATGCTGAGCTGGTTGGACGGGAAGTCGACCTAGCCTTCTCAGCTGAGAAACTGCCTGACCACCCGCCGACCAACCAACCATCCACCACAACTCCTCGCCAACTCATCCACCTCACCTCACTTCACTTCACTTCACCCAACTCAGTCACCCAGTCACTCACTTACCCACTCAACCCACCCGCCAAGCCAAACCCGGTAATGCCGAATACCCCAAACCGGCAGCGCCGCGGTGAAGTAGTCCTAGTTGCGCCCCGCCCCGCCCCGACGACGAAGACGACGACGACAAAACAAACAGCAGCATACAATGACGACACGATAAAGAAGATGGGGTTCAGACGCACCATGCGGCGGTTGTTCGGCGGGCGCTACAAGCAGATGAGCAACAGGGAGGTGGACGAGCTGGACAGGCGCATCACGGCCGAGATGCGGGCGGGGACGTTCCGCGCCGTCCAGCGAGGGCCCCAGCCCCCGACCGCGGACGAGCTGTGGGACGAGAGGGGCGCCGAGGACGACCACCCCGGCAGCAGCGAGAGGTTGCCGACCATGTCGTCCTCTATTATTGGTGGTATTGGTGGTGGTATTGGTAGTGGTGGCGGTGGTGGCATCGGCGGTAACTTCATTAACAGGCCCCCAACTTCTGTGTCACAGGTATCGCGGGGTAATCGGTACTACGACGAATACGGGGATGACTACGGCGGGTATCATGATGGTTATGGCTACGGATATAACGGTGGGAGTGGTGGTGGGGGGGCGAGTAGTGACTCTGGATATGCCGCTGGGTATTACGAACGACCGACATTCCACCACCCGCCGCCGCCACCACCGATGATACCTTCACTACAACAACCACCCGGGCGGCAGTCGCCCGCCTGGTACGTCCCAAGCGGCGGGCCGTTCGACCTGGCAGAGGCGAAACCCGAGTCTGTGTACGATGGTGGCTCGCGCGCCAACAGCATGAGGAGCAACGTCACGCGGGGAAGCCGCCGCCCGTCGACGCAACAGGGCGGTTATTACACGCCGACGCGGCCGTTTAGGGAAAATAGGTCGTACTCGGCGCAGTCGGACCCCGGGAGGTTGTATGCTAGGAGTCCGCTTCCGCGGATGCCGTATTTGCCTCCGCAGCAGCCGTGGGATGAGCAGTATTATGATGGCGGCGGTGGTGGTGGTGCTGCTGCTGAGGGAGGGAGTGAGTATGGAAGAGGAGGAGGAGGTGGTGGAGGAGGGTATGGATACCGCGGGTGGAATGGGGAGAGTATCGTTGAGCATGAATATCCCATTGACAACAGGGGGTATGGCGAGGATTATCACTACCGGGGGAGCTGAAGAAGGTATCATGCCGGAGACTTGTTGTTCTTGGAAGGAAGCCCGAGATCGATACCAGGCATTTGGGCCTCAACACAGGCGTGGTCACTGCATCCTTACCACGTTCCAGTTGAACCAGCCAAGGACGAACAGAAACTCAACGCAGTGTCGTTTCGGAGACGGCGATAAACCTTGGAGTCACGCATGGGACAAGAGATTGTCGAGAGCACTTGAGCATATCTTGCTATCCAGATTGCGTTGAGCTTGGAATCATGCTTACACCCCTCCATCTTGGCAACGCCGATACCTTAAAAGCAACATCCTCAAGAAGAAGAAGCAACACCGATCCTGGGTCAGTCGCCTCGAAAGTCTAGTATTCAACGGCCTAGCAACCGTGTCACTGCTTACAAGTGAAGCCCCTGCATGATGGATCGGGGCAACGACATCGACCGCGGAAGGGACGCATCCAGGTCTCCGTTCTCCCAGCTCCAAGAGAAGATGGGGATGAGTTCAGGAGCTGAGGGTCAAGTCAGCAGGCAACTCGTTGAATCGACAATGTCCTAGTTTCAGCACCGGGGACAGCCTCGGCGTCCTAGTTGGGCGTACTCCCGGTGAGATTCAGGAAATGCGTCTCCAGACAGGCAATCATACGCCAGACTCGACCCAAGTCCTTCAGAGTTGGATCAAGATTGCTGCCTTTGTTGCCTACCGTCTGTTCTATTGCTTGAGACTCTCTGTATGGGTGATTCGGCAATAGTTCAGCGTCAACGATTTGTTCAGCAAAGCCAAACGCAACGACAGAAGGCCTCTCAAGCATGGATGGACGGACTGGGTATCCGACTGTCCCTCACTCCGGAAAAGAATGCTACAACGACAGATAGCTCTCTAAGTGTCTTTGGTGGGAGGAGAGCACTCAAACTGGCCTAAGGGCCCCCTCGGGTGTTCTGTGATGGGTACCGGAGTCAGCGTTGAAGGTGGAGAGCGTTCATTCGCATACCATGGGGCGTTTCAATTTATTTGAAGATGCAAATAAGGAGAATGTCACAACATGCATGTTGATAACTCTGAAAGCAGGTCGAAGAGAAAGCATTTGCAAAGGCAGGGGGAGGAGGCCAAAAAAGGGGGGGGGGTATAATGTCCTAACCCTGGGTCTCAACCTGATTCATACACCTTGTACCTATTCGTGCTCAAATCTTGAGGGGAACAGCATATTCAGAAATAATGACACAAATTCCAAATACTATCTCTAATAGTTATAAGTAGAGACTGTGAGGGTGGACTGATCGTGGACGGTACATGCACTGCAAGGAAGGCTTGCACAGGGCATGAGTCGGTCATGTAGGCGGTTGGGGGGGAAGGTTGTCCTCTATTGTGTGTGGTACATCAGGCGTGGCATGTCACTCCGCTGCGGAACTGACTGACTGACGCCTTGTTCGGCCGACGTCATGAGATTCTTAAAACTTTCCACTTTCCTCATGCTTTAGACTTCCGAGTGAGCTGACTTCTCACGGTTTTCAAAGGCAGAAAAGACCCCATGTTTTCAAGTCTTTTTCATCAATCGAAGTTAAGGTTTGCTTAAATCCTAGTGAATACGCCCTCTTTAAGTGGGACGGATATCTTTTGCCTTCCTCGTGAGAACTTATAAAAATCCCGCCTCTGCCCTTCTTACTTCATGCGCTTCACTCCATCAACTACACGATTATTCCGTGCTATCACCCCTACAGTAAACAGAATGGCTCTACACCAGGCAAAGTCCGAGAAACTCATATGTAAGTCTATACCTAATGGTGTCCAGAGCCAGGCTCAAACTCCAGCCAAGGGATGAGTCACCAAGCCGGTGGTTGTTAGTTATCCATGGCTTGCTCACTCACTCATCATGCCCACATACACCGAGATCTTTCCCCCCTGCTGACATCCCCAACGCAGTCGCGCCAGCCGGCGGCGCCCAAAACACCCAAGCCGCACAATTCACCCAGCACGAAAAGGCCGGCGGCCTGCACAGGCGGGACCTCGACCCCCACAGCCCCGTGACGCAGTTCCACGCCTGGTTCTCGGCGGCACAGTCCCTCAGCACCTCCCCCAAGTCCCCCGAGTCCCAGGACCAGGACCAGGGCCAGGACCAGAAGAAGGCAGTCATCGCCCACCCGGAGACGTGCACCCTCTCCACGGCGTCCCTGCCCTCGGGCCGCGTGTCGGCGCGCATCGTGTACCTTAAGGAGCTCGACGGCACGGGGGGTTTCGTGGTGTACTCCAACTTCGGGACGAGCCAGAAGGCGCGGGACCTCGAGACCAACGGGTGGGCGTCGCTGGTGTTCTGGTGGGAGGCCATGGAGAGGCAGGTGCGGGTGGAGGGCCGGGCGGAGAGGCTGAGCCGGGGGGAGAGCCAGCGGTACTATGAGACGCGGGTGAGGGGTAGTCGGCTGGGTGCCTGGGCGAGCCGGCAGAGTGCCGTGTTGAAGCCTACCTCTGGTGAGGATGGTGAGGATGATGATGGGCGGAAACAGTTGGAGGGTTGGGTGAGCGAGACGGCGGAGAAGTTCAAGGGCACGGAGGATATACCTGTGCCTGAGTTCTGGGGAGGACTGAGGATCGTGCCGGAGAAGGTCGAGTTCTGGCAGGGCCGGGAGAACAGGCTGCATGATCGGTTCGTGTACGAGAGGGTGGAAGGTGAGGACAAGGACAAGTGGACGCTGGAGAGGCTGAGCCCATAAAGGAGGAAAGATTTATGGCAGACAGCTAACAGCTACCCAAAGGGCACAGACCCAAGTTTAACTTCATCCCATCTCATCCAGCTTGGGAGGGAGCTCATGGTCTACGGTACTGCAGCTGTCAACCCCCCCCCCTAAAGAAGATACATCCCCCCTACACCTCAACAAAATCCACCATGGCGCAATGGTTAACGTCTCCCGTCCAACGTCTGGTCAATTGGTGGTTTCCGAGGGTCAGCGGCTGGGAAAGGAAAGGGGACCACAGGGTTTCAATTCCCTGTGAGGAAATCCAAAACTGGTTGTTTTTTTTTGTCTTTTTATTCTCTTGGACTTCCTTCCCCTCAACCTGTTCTAACTCTTCGCCACCATTTGCACCTTGACTCCTCGGGAGGCCTTCGTCTTTTGACTTTATGTTGAGTTGCATTTGGAGGCTTCGTTCGTTATGGGTGGCGAGGTCGAGGACGAGACACATACCTGCCTTGGGTGAAATCGCCAGTCTAGCCTGGCCAGCAATGTCGATGCTAGTTGCTTTCTATGGCAACCACACACCTGACGAGCAGGTTACTATACTTCTGGAAATGAGCAAGTGGCATGGACGGGCCATAAAAGGAAGACGTTGCGAGCATATCTGAACTTCATCATGATACTCAGGCTGAACAGTGATATTCGACTTATTCGACAAAACGCCTAACCTAAAACCCGCCAGTTCCTTGAAAAGTAGAACACCGCTCCATCCCATCTAGTAACCTTCTCTCTCTCTCTCTCTTTGGGTCATCATCTAACCTCTCTCTCGATCAGAAATTCCTGTCCCCCCCCCCTGCTTTACAGGAAATAGTCAGCCACCGGCTTCTTGGCCGGCATGCCCCTCGAGTCCTGCGGCGCGGCCTGGAACACCCTGTACCGCCTCGCGGGCCCCACGCTCGGCGGTATCTCGCTCTCCATCATGGGCGCCCTGGCCGCCGCGCCGCCGTCGCTCCGGTTCACCTCCCCGTTGCTCCGCGAGAAGACGCCCAGCCCGGACTCGTCCTCGGACAGCTCCAGCAGCGCCGCCACGTTTCCGCACCGGTAGCAGTAGTTGGGCGCCGACCACACCGTCACGATGCTCGTGTCGAACATCTCCTTGAACCCCTCCATGACCAGCTGGTGCGCGCGCGCGATCAGCGACAGGTTGTTCTTGTGGTTGAACTGCCTGACGATATCGGCGCCGAACAGGAACCCCGCGCCGCGCGGCGAAAGACCCCAGCCGTCGATATCGTCCGGGTCGGACCAGAGAAGGTCGCACATGGCCCCCTCGTGGGGTACCTCCTGCTTGCGGTCGAGGAGGCGGATCTTATCCACCGTGTCTATCAAGGGGCTGAGGCCGCCGTGGACGCACAGCACCGCGCCGGCCGGGTTGCCGATCGACCCACCGCTCGACCCCGACGCGCCGGACCCGGGAGGGCCGGTCTTGTCCCCGGTGCTGCTCGACGGTGCGCCGCCGGGGCTCTTGGCCGGATCCTCCATCTCCATGTTCCTGCGGGGGAACCTGCTGATCACCTCTCGGTCCGCGTTACAGACCTCGATCTCGGTATTCTGCTCCAGGTACTCCTGCGCCGAGGATGTTTCGTTGGCGGGGTATAAGGTGTTGGATGCGCCGAGGACAATGGCGCCCAGGGCGAGGTAGTCGAATACGTCGCAACAATATCGCCACACGTTCGCGCTGCCGTATTTCCGTAGACATTCGTCGTAGAAGCCGTAGACGGTCGTGATCTGTCGGGACTCGTGGTTGCCCCTGATGAGGGTCATGCGGTCGGGGTATCGAACTTTGAGGCAGAGAAGCAGGAGGAAGGATTCGAGAGAGTAGAAACCACGATCGACGAAGTCGCCTGAAGTAGTAATGGAGTGTCAGCCTGCCTGGGTATCGAAGTGGATAAAGTGTTGCAGAAGCGGAGAGAAGGTCTTACCCATGAACAAGTAGTTGGTATCTGGCACATCACCACCCACGCGAAACAGCTCCATCAAATCGTGGAACTGACCATGTATATCACCACATATCTATTCCCGTGTTAGCAAATCCCTGTTCCATGATCTCCGGGTGTGGATCTTCCGTACTGAGACTGGAGCGCAGACTGTGACGACGTTCCCTTCTTCTATCAACAGTTCTCTTGCCTTGTGACATATTTCCCGGACTTGGGCTTCTGGTATGGGACGGCATGCTCGCAGCTGCGCGATAGCTCTGATGAGAATACCACTTGATCAGCACGATGGATTCGAGGGAGAGGATCTGGCAGAATGTGTTGGGACGCGCTTACTTGTCAAGGTCGCTCATGTTTGAGGTGACTGCGCTGCAACCCACTGCGCAGCCCTCAGTGAAAAGCTATAGGCAGATATTTGGCACAATCACGGGTGCTCTCTCATAACGCGCTGGTATTGGACAAATGTACAGTAGTACTGAAAAAAGAGGCTGCACTATCGGTCGAGAACGGGGGTTGAATAGGAAAAGAACCGGCTTGGCTTATCCGTCAAAAAAGAAAGGAAAAAGATGACCTATGCGATTGAAGTTGTCGCGACATCGGCTGGGTGCTTGTGCGTGCTGTGGCTGCGGTAACCAGTCAGTCAAGTCAGCAGCAATTTAGTTAGTGCTTGCTTTACTGTACTCGGGTCTCCCCTTCCCCAGAATTTCGGGGGGCGATCCACGTAGTTTTTGGCAGGGATTCCGGCCGCATTGCAGGCGCTAAAACTTTAGGCCCAAAAGGCCCCAAAAGGCCCCAAAAGCGATCTTTCAGGCGGGCGTTGAGCCTCCAGAAGTGGGTCCCGCTGGCACTGTTTTGCCGGCCTCCGCCGTGTTGGAAACTGCAGCCGGCAAAGGAGCCCTGGAGAGAGAGAGAGAGAGAGAGAGACGTCACAACACCCCTTGTGACAGCCCAATGAGAGTCGGATCATTAGAGCTGCTCCAGAGTCTCGCGGTTTTGTTTCCTTGCTGATCGGCGCAACCGGAGAAAGTCCTCGAGACTGGAAAGCTCACTTTCAGCCATGGGATGGTAAAAACACTCTCACTGATGGATCATTATTGTGAGGACTACCGACTCAATTCCACCTTCTCCCTCAACCAATTGCTGATCTAAGGTTGCAGAGACCCTTACGAAGTACTTTATATCGCATTCTCCCTCTCTCTCTCTCTCGCCCTCGATCAACCCCACGACCCACGACCTACCACCACGACCACGAACATGCCGCCTCACCTACACCCCAGGTCGCGAATGACCTCCTCGCTGTTCGCGACCACGATGCTCGGCAGCTTCTTCGTGGTGGCCCTACCACACTTCCTCCCGTGCCCTTCGCCCAGAGTCAGCTACGCCGACGGGGAGATAATAGAGGACGAGAACGGCAGGAGGAGGCGGCGGCGGAGGCCGCAGGCGCAGGCACAGAGCGCCGAGGCCAAGGATGGCGTCGTGCAGCTCGACAACATCACCCAGGAGGATCTTGTCGAGCAGCACGGCAAGAGGGGCAGGCACGAGTGCCCCGTGCCCAAGCCCGGCGGGAAGATCGGCGAGCTCTTGGGTTTCAAGCAGACGGGCTCGCAACAGGGCGACGACGATACCTCGGGACGCTCGCTATAAGGGGCTAAGCCATACCGACATGGCAATAACCAAAGGACGAGGGCGAATATGGCTTACGTGGCCATGCCCAATGCCAATAACCTGACCCGGATCGGTCTCCGGGCCCAATATGACACCGGGCGTGATCCCCGAAAGCAGATCCATAGCCGCTGGCAGAAACAAGCAGCCTGCCTCGACATGTTCGACTCATCAGGTCGTCAGGGGAATCATCGGATGTCTCGGGTATTGGGATATTATGCCTCGTCGCAACCCGTCACCTTGGAGAAGACGACGGTCAGACGAGGGGAAAAACAAGAAGAGAGCTCCAATTTAGATGTCCATATAACTGTCATCCGGCTCGGTGCCGACCACGATATAGAAAAGCGAAATACAAAACATATCCAAGCAAACTCACACGTTCAATTGATGTACGTAGGGTCAAGCCCCAACGAAACAGGTTTGGTGGCGAGCTTGTTTGAACAACACCATAATATCAACCAGGGGTCGGGGACCATTGGAGTAAACAGGCCGGGGTATTCAACATGTGATGACATGTACTACATATAGTATTGGCTATATATGGTACTGCTGGCGGAATGACAAATCTGCAACCGACCTTGGTCGGACCGTCATCTGGTGGTTTCTCATGTACTTGCCAGCCGCGAATCAAGTTGTGAAAGATGTATGTGAGGCCTTTTCCTCGTGACCACACCCTGATGCTTCTAAATGTATCCCTTAAGTGACTATATAACAATGCTGCCTGACTCCGTGTCTGTAGGCTCAATATTGGTATCATATGATGAAGAAAATGGGACAAGAAAACGCCACGACGGGATGACATGCCCAAATAACACCCCCCCCCTTTGGCGGAAAAGAGAAGGCTCAACCTTTGAAGAAGAGCCAATTCCATCCGCTTATGCATAGTGCTCTACGATGGCACAAAACTCCGGCCGCGTTCCAAGATAAGAGCCGAGTGATGAATTGCTGCAAACCCCGTCAAAAAGCCGAACATCATCACAAAGAGTCACCGGCGAGAAGCTCACCCGCTTCAATCATCCACTCACCTAGTATGGCTCGCCTGGTCACTCGTCGGCCCGTCGCTCAGCCCAGATACCGATCCAGCCGGACTGCTCCCGCTCCCGCTTGCACTCCCCGTCTCGGCTATCACAACCCCCCCTTTCCCGGCCGTTTGCCCGTTGGGAGGGGTGACACCGCCGAGCGCCACACCCTCGTCGTCCCATGTGACCTTGATTGGGGTGTGGTTCTTGGAGAAGCGCTGGCCGTTGAACCACAGCTCGAAGTTCAGGTCCGCGGGTCCGATGATGGCCCTGACCTCGTACGAGCAATTTAGCCACTTGTGGCTCCTAGACAGGAAGCCCCGGGATCGCTTCTTCAGCTCGAGCTCGCTGTCCTTGACACCGGAGAGGTCGGACCGGACCGTGCAGAGCTGCTTCGCCCCGGCTATTATTGTGCTGGGTTAGCACGGTGTCCAGTGGGTAAGGATGGGAGATACCTTACAATCTTTCATGCTAACTGGGAGGAACTCCTTTTCACTGTGCGAGATGACGACGACAGAGTCCCAATGCCGTATTGTGCTTCCCTTCTCTATTTTCTGGCAGAATGTCGATATTATTGGGACGTTTGGGTCTATGTCGTCACCCTAGATCCTTGATGTCAGCCGTTACTTGTCATTTCACTAAATTTCATGCCTGCTTACCTTCTTGATAAGCCAGTCTATTTGGCTCATCGCGTACGTCTGCCCATCGAGAGGATCCGTCTTGAGCTCCTCCTGGAAGTGAATCTCGGGGCTGTACTTCATCTTGCACATCACGCCGTAGCTAGCCCTCGCTTTCCTCGTGGCGATGACGGGTCTGTTGCCGCTTTCGAGTTTCTGCAGTCGGTCGAGTAGTAGGCCCTTCACCACGACGAGTTGAGGATCTGGTGCCTGCACGATCTTGATCTGAGATGCGTTGGGGTGAGGGTTTCGGGCCAGTTCTTCCTGCAGACGTTCTCGCACATACGCCGAGCTTCCGAGACCACCGGACAGGATCAGGAATCGCTGCACTGAGAGTTAACGGTCATTCTGTTTAGTAATTGTCAATGTGTAACCCACCACTTGTGGACTTCCAGGAGCCTTGACCCCCACGAAATCGAGTTGCTCCCAGATCTTTCTGAGCATGCTGTCAATGTGCGGATCAAACAGGGACTGCATTTCTTCCCTTTCCAAGATGTCAACATAATTCTCCTCATGGCTTTCTCGAGTGTCGAATTCCTCTTACTTGGTGAGCAGAAACCTCCCCGACTCAATCCCGGCCCCCTCATGATGAAAGTTGAAACCCACACCCTCCATCGGCAGCTTATACACCGGGGTACTGTAAACACGTTCGCCGAACTTGTGCTTCGTCGTCCTGAACTTGTCGTTTCGCGCCAGCCTCTCGATGGTGTCTGGTGGTAGCTGATCGACCAGATCGGCAAATGGGAATATCCTATCCTCCACCAGCTCAAGGAAAGCGCGGTCTATCAGTGTCGATCCGATTCCCACACCGTCGACCTGCGTCAATTGCTTCAGTGAAGGAAATGGCTCGTTCGCCTCCACCACCTGCATGAGCGCAAAATCCGTCGTGCCACCCCCGGCATCAACCGATAGAAAAATGTCGTCTTTCTGAAAGCTAACCGCTGTAGACTTGATGGTGGCCACAGCCGCGGCCTCCGACTCGGTCAACTCAACGGTCGAGGTGTGTCGTGGTCCCTCGGCGCCAAAACCCGCGTTCCTGATGGCCGCTTTAAAAGCGTTGATTATCTCGAGGCTGCGCCATGTCGTCGGAACACTAAATACGAACTCCACCGCCAGGTCTTTCCATCCCGTGAACGGGCCGATTCCAGTCTGGTGCTCGATGGTCGACTTGACGTGAACGTATACCTCGTGGAGATAGTCTGTGACAAATTGCTGGGCCTGAGCCACTGTTTCTGGTGCGCCCTGAAGGCCTTTAATCTGTGCTTCCAGCAGGTTCATTTTGTCTAAGAAGATCTTAAAGAACTCCCTGCGCGTTCTTCCCGGATCCTCATCGTCCTCGCAAAGGAAACCCCATGATGAGGGTTTCTTTTCGTCCTGCCCGTAAACCAGGCATGTGTGTACCTTCTGCTCATTTCTCGTTGAGCAGCCTGGCCAGTTGTAGATGACTTGTATGGGGCTTTGAAGAGCATGAGTTGCTTTTGGCCGAGCCCAAGCCACACCTATTCTTGGGTTAGCTTGGATGCTTGACACGGCATTTCGGATACTTACCCGTGTAAGTCGTCCCCAAGTCTACGGCCACGATGATGTCGGGCCGGGTGTTAGAAGCCATGTTTGTTGGTTATTACAAAGAGGGGAGGCGGTTAAATCAGGGGGTATCTTGTTGCAATGCTAATGGGGGTATCAATGGGAAGATTCAAAAGATGTAAGCGCAGTAACAACAATTGGCTATGTCTCAATATAGTGACAAAGAAGGGCTTAGGGGGCGGAAAAGAGGACGGTGATCGATAGGTATATAAGCGTGCGACATAACTCGCTACGGTACCGCTCCAGGCGCGCGCGCGGGATAGACGCCGAGAGAGCCGGCACCACGTATATACGGGGCTAAATGCCGGTTGGGATTGGAAATGGAGATGAATTTTCGCTCAAGGGGTTCGAAATGAGTTCAGCTGTCAGGCTTCAGGAATTAATCGGGGCAGTTGGCGTCACAAGTTCAGGTTCAGGTGCAGGTGCAGGTGCGGGTGCGGGTGCGGATGCAGAGCCTCCTCTCTTTATCTCAACGATAGTGGTGGAAGGGTTCCCGGCTCAGGTCCAAGGGCTCCAGGGCTGTGTCTGTCTGCCTGTCTGTGCTGTAATATCCGTTGTACATACAAGCGACGAAGAAAGGGAAAGTGAATCTTCCGCCAGCTGAGTGTCATGGATATGTCTGACCTAACCACTAACTAACTGTATGTAGTGACGTGTTAAGGGGCCCCCCGTCAGACGTTTAATCCTACCATTTCCACGGGATGTGGCACAGTCAGCTTTGAGGGTCCATGCAGCTGAACATGCGGTTGATCACTCTGGATGTTGGGCATGTTGGAAATGTTTGGCGCCCGTCGATGTGGAATGGGCTGTGGAGCACCGGCATAGCTCCTCGAAGGGTTCGTCGACATCTAAGAGGGTGTCGAGGAAAGCGGGTGCTTTTCCCCTCTTCATCAGACACAGTGACACCCTGCGACTGTCATGCAGTCATGGTTGATAAAGACCTCTGGTTCGTCCTGGAAAGAGAGGCATGAGAGGTTACATAGTTAGGCTGATGGGTAGCAATAGCACAGCTGCAAAGCTACAGTAGGTAGCACTCAGTAATCCGCAGCGCACCGGTGAATGGTGAGGTTGGTGGAAAGAAGAGAAGGATTGGCGGTGATTGGATGTGGAGAATAGAAATGCGGGCCGTTGCAGCGATCAGTGGGTGTCATTCCTGCCAGTTCATAGCCAATTCAGTGTTGGTTCGAACTTGCCAGGCGGGCTAGGCTGGGGTGGACTGCCGGAAGGAGCCCTGAGGAGCTTCCGGGAGAGCGTTTACGGTAAACAGAAGGAACCATTCGGCTTCACTGGCTTCACTTCCTGGTCTTCCACCTGCCCAAGTGGTCTTCATCCCTCGTTTTTGATCCCAATCTTCCATGATTAGACTCATCAGAGCCTCAGGATAAATCTCCGCTTGACACGTTCTTCAATTTCTAGTGTAATCCTTCTGCCTGCGTGGTCCAACAAACCCAAATTACCGGGTAACAAGGTGGTCTGCTACACAGCCTTGCGAGGTTTGATACAACCATGAATCGATCATCAGTGTTGTTTTGCCGAGTTCTGCAGGTACAAGGTCTGCTCTGATGAATGCTGTACCCTTTTCCCTCGTGTCATCTGAATTGTTCCAGGACTCTCCCAAACTGACCGAGCGTCTTTTGTCCAACATCTTCAAGCGAAGCCCAGCCCAGAATGAGAACATCCAAGTCAACAGTGCTGTCACTCAAGTCGTCTCATCAACGAGAAGACGCCCGATGTCGCCAGCACCCTTATCCTTGTTGGGGAACGGCACACGTCCAGGGGAAGGGAATGGATACTACACCACACCAGGTATCCAGCAGCTGAAAGTCGCTCTGCCAGGACTGCCCACCACCCCGTGGAGTGGCTTACCTTCTTGCTTCTTGCGCTAGACCCGTTATTCTTCTTGAAATCCTTCCTGTCTGCAACCCATCCAACCATCGAGAGATGTCTCAGGGGCCTTTCTCCTCTTGTCCCTCTCGTTGCTCAACTGCTTGTGCATGTCGTTGCTTATTGATCAACCGTGCCAGAGGATCTCATTATTACTGTCCTTTCCCCCGGAAATGAGGCATCCCTCTTCAATGCTTTGAAAAAGAGACATGGCTACTGCAGCAGGTTCACCACCGATACCAGGGGCTGGGACTGGAACTGGTGCGACCACAACCACCCTGGCTGCTGCTACTGCTGGCACTCCCACTACTACTGCTACTTCATTGACCACGTCTGAGACCGCTGCAGTGACATCGTCGACTACTACGGCTGCTCCCGCGGTGCAAACAACGCAAACATCTACTCCACTTCCTGCGGAGACCTCACCTTCCTCGAGCCCTACAGTCTCTACAGTCCCTAAGGTCAAGTCAGATCTTGTGACGACCACGTCAACGAGTTCATCAGATACTTCAGTCACTCAGGTGTCGTCGAGCCAGCCTAGCACCACCTCCATTTCATCCCAGGTTTTATCAAGCCCTACGCTCTCGACCAGTCCCAAGGAAATCGCCTCTTCTGCAACAGCGTCACCCGTTTCAAGCACAAGTAATGGGCTTAGCACCGGCGCCGTGGCTGGCATTGCTGTCGGTTGTGCTGCCGCCGGGTTGATCATTGGCTTGCTTGTGGCCTTCTTTCTCCTCAAACGGCGGTCCAAGTCTTGTCCGGAACCGGAAGTGGTCGAGGAACGCACCGAAGGGAAGAGCTTCGACTCTAGAGCCTTGTCAGCCTCGCCGGTAGAACCTCCTTTGGCCGTGTCAGACCTAGACGAGTTCCTGCTGGCGCCAAAACCAGACAAGGAGCTGGCCGGCGAGCTGCAGAGTTTAGGCCACCTGATTCAGCAACATGTGGAGGACAATTATCATCTACTCCCGGTCAAACAGAGCATCAGCTCGCTGACCGAAGCGCTGACAGAGCTGGGGCTGGATGTCGGTGGAACGGCGCTCCCTGGACCGGCACAGCTCGCGGACATGTCGGCCAACCCCGAAACGAGATATTCTGCTCTGCAACATGTCATCTCTAGGGTTGTATTTGAGAGCTTGGCGGTCAAGTCAACAAGAAAGCTTTCTATGTTGCCTCCTGCAGTGTCAAGCTTGGTGAGGGAGTTGCCGCCATGTGAGAAACATCTGGGTAGCCCAGAAGGTCAGTTTTCCATGATCCACCGCATGAGAGATACTTTAACTAACTATGTCTCTAGCCATATCTCATGCTCTGACGCGCTGGCGCCAGATATGCGCCTTCCTGCTGAACCCCAGTCGCAGCGAGCGAAGCTCTATCGTCCCTGATGAGTCATCTCTAGCACCACAAGCAAGAGACCTCGTTGCGGCTATGAACAATTTCTTGGGGGCCTTTGTTGACGAGCAGAGTAAATATCATCAAGAAAGCCATTTACAAGATGTCGTGCTTGAGTGTGCCAGATTTGGCTACATGATTCTCTCGCAACCGGCAGAAATGGAATGGAGATTTGACACAGGTAATGCGGAGGAGCTCGTGTTATGTCCAGGCTTGGAGAAAGTGAGTGATAGTCAAGGTCTCGGATGTGCACCCGAGGTCATATGTCCTCCAGAGGTGCATCGTGTGTGACCGTCAGCGGTGATGCCAAGCTAGACTTGCTCCGGGAGGGGAGGGAGTAACCGTAACGTAATGACGAAGAGAAGAATAATACACATGTAATGATAACCGCCATGTATAATTTGAAGCATATCTTGGTTTCCCTTCTATACAATTATTCCCTGTTAAAGGATGAATCCTGAGGACCCGCAGAGGAGACTCATGATCTACTAGTACAGATCAGAAGCGCAGCATCGTGCAGTACTGCGCGCGCTTCTCCTCCCTTGCGTCCGGTGGCCTTTCCTTAGTTTTCTCGAAGCGCATAGGTTACTGCATGAAAGCGGTGCACCCGGCCAATCGCCAAGTGCATGCATGGCCTCAATATTTGGCCTGCAATTCCTGCCAATGCCTCCTGCGGTCGAGCCCACATGCGACAGCATGCAACCCGCTTACAGATGGAGACATGATTTGCTACAGATATCGAGGATTACTGAGGGGTGTCCTACCAAGTCTGTCGAACAGAAAAACCCCATGTAATAAGCGCGCCGCACTGCACTTTACTTACTTTGTTCGATTCTGACAGGTATCAAAGTCATCCCCGCTCTTACTTGTCCGTCTTGTCCGTCCACGTCCGCTGTGACGACAAGAGCTGAAAAGTTAGACCTCTTTTCTTTCCTAATGGTAGCATGGATAAAAAAGGGACTTAAATTTCTTAGAAGTCGAGTTATAGGGACGGTCCCATCGAAAAGAAAGATGCTTACGAAAAGGGCTGGCACATTTCCCCTTCCTTCCGACCACCACCACCACCACCAGCAGCAGCAAGCTCACCGTGCCTCTTCCGAGCATGATTCCAGATCAGAACCTAGGACCTCAACGTCCGACGAGGCTCAGGCTTGTTTCAACCTCATCCTGATACTACGCAATGACACACAGCATCTCATCGCCCTACGGAACGACAACATCCAATCTCTCGAGGAGACTGCTGTCGCCCGGCCGCTACTAACCGGGATCAACGATGCCATCACCGCCGCTACCAGGAGCATCCACGAGCTCGGGCCATTCCTAGAAAGGCATAGATGGCCGCCTGAGCCCCCGCCAACATGTCGCAGCCCGATACGGCTGAAGGGACTGAGGAAGAGAACCAGGAGCCTTTCCGTCCCGTCAGCCACCATCACCACCGGCGGGGATGCAAATTTGTCATCCGAGGAGCTTTTCTCGTGGACTCTGGCCCTCACGGCGCAGCACAATGCTGTCCTGAGCGCGCTGGCGAGGCTGGAGGGGTTTCTGGTGCACGGCACGGTGGCCCTCAACGACGAGGACCGCCGGCGGCACGAAGCGACCCAGTCATGGTGGCAACAACGGCGGAGCGAGTTTGAGAATGTCGGGCTGATCCAGTCCATCCTGCAGGGACCACGGAGGAGCCTGAGGAGATGCACCATCAGCGGCGGTAGCGCTGCCACGGTACCAGCAACGGAGGGCAGGCCGGAGGCACGCGAGATCGGGGTCGCGGTCACGTCGTCCTCGCCGACAGCCACCACGGCGATACTACCTTCCATCTCGGAACACGACTCCGACACGCTTACCTTCTACGAACAGTCAATCCGATCGGGCCACTGTGAGATGATGCACGGATTGACCGCTCGCCCACGAGCCCGGCCAGAGAGCTTCGACCAGACTCACTGCCATCTACCCTGTGAGTTTCCGGATGTTGTAAGCCTCAGAGGACCTGGACCTCGGACTCACCCGCAGCCATCCCCGGCCGTAGAAAAACAAATAGGATCACCACCGCCACCCCAGACCGTGAAGACGCTCCCGGCACATATCAATACCAATACTACTACTTCCACAACTACTTCTACTATTATCCCTCCAAGGCTCCCGCTCTCGCGATACAACAGCAATGGTTCCCAACGCCCCAGGATAGCGACGTCCACCCTGCCCCCGCTCACTGGTCTCCGTGGCATATACACAGGGAACCCACCCCGACAGGTACCATATCCATATCCATACCCATACCACGACCCAAACTCGACAGTGTCCCCGGTGTCCCCCTGCTCGCCCGTCTCGCCCATCTCACCCATGCTCTCGTCGCCGCCGGGCCTGAGCCAGAGCTCCAGCCGGGTGAGCCTGCCCAGCCCCATGTCGCAGGTGTCGCCGACGGTGGAGACGCCGTACACGCCGCTCGACCAGCAGATGGCGACCATGTTCCCGCGCAATGGGCGGCCGACAAAGAACATCCAGCCCGTCATCCACGAGCTGAACAGCGTGCTGTGCTCGCCCGGGGACTCGATGTCGCCGGTCCTGGAGCTGGATACGTCCCCTGTTACGAGTAGTCTTTATTCTAGGACGTCGGTCCCTTCACAATTACCACCACCACCATCACAGCAACAGCAGCAACAACAACAAAGAAGGGAAGGAGGGCAGGATTACCGGGTAAGACAGGGGGAGGAGGGGGAAGAGGGGGAGGATAGACACTGGCCGTATGTAGCATACATGAAACGCAAGCAGGCGGTTGCAACCTCGAGGTGGTCATTACGGAGCTCCAAGTCAAAAAGGGAGAGTTGAGGGTTCAGGGTCGATAAAGTGGACCTGTATGTCATGAACAAAAAGGAACAAAAAGAAACAAAAATATATTGAGGACCATGATCAAAAAGTTTCCGGACCTGACTACGCCCCACTTCCAGCCCGTTGTTCATGATTCATATACGTCCCACCAAATCCAGAAATCATAATTCAGTGTTCCTCACACCATTCGGATATGGTGTAATGGTTAACATCGGTGACTCTCATCTGAGCTCTTACGAGCTCTTGAGCGCTCACCAGCTCGGGGTTCGATTCCCCGTATCCGAGGAATGAATTTACTTTTTGCCTTTTGGCCAACCATTTTGACATGGGACACAATGATGTTCCTTTTTTTTTTTTTTCCTTCCCTTCCTTTTCTTTTGTCTTGCCCTTACTCTTTTGCTTTGTCTTTGTCCAGAAGAAGAGCCCCATGGTAGAAGACTGTGCTATGGAGTAATTGATACACATCGCAGCAGTCTGTAATTAGTAGTATGAATTTCATTGAGCCACATGGACACCTGGGCAATATCAAGATGGTACATAGTCCTCCTTCACCGGCTGACCGGGTACATGATCTAGCAGGACACCTCCCCACGGGGGAATTGTACGGATCTGGGAATAAACTCTATGAAAATTTGTTCTGGGCGTCGGGGAAACCGTCGCACGTCCGTCTACTGATCACCTATGATCTCGGAGGTATCGAAGGTTGTGTACGGATCGGAGGCATTATGAGATGCAGGAGACTCGAATTGGATTGCAGATTGATCACTGTCCCGACCAAGTCCAGACCGCAAAAACAACGCATTATGATGAACGACATAGTCCTCAGCCGCAAACCTACGAAAACTGCGAATAGAATCCATTGACCGCTTTATTCTTGGTTAACCGAAGGAGGCGAATCTCTAGTGCTCGGTGGGCTGAGCAGCCGTGGTAGTTGGTGCGACAGTCAAAATGGCCCTTGCGAATGGAATCAATACACGTCGGGATGTCGTTGTAGTGTACTTGCACTTGCAGCCAACAACCACCACCACGTCAACACGAGGGAGGGAGGCTCTGCCTCTTCTTTTGTCTTCTTCTCTTTCGTTCCCGGGCTAATGACTTGAACCGGGGGAACCTCGGCTACAATCAATTCCCGGACCGCTTGACCGAGGCGGGACTTTTTCCCTTTCAGCCCCTCGGGGAATTCTGATAGGCTACATATATTCTGAATTTTTACCTTTTTGACTATCGATGTTGGTGGCAGATGAAAGGGCAGCGTCAAAACCGGTTATTTGGGTGCCTAGGTACAGAAATAAGCGTGCAGCCACTCTAAAAAAGGTCCGATTGCGCATCATGACTCTTCTAGAAGACCCGTTGGATCTTTGTTGGGAGTAAGTGGCCGTAGGTGACTGCGGGCGGCTGCAGGATTGGGAATGGGAATTGTCGCACACGACAGCATGCAACGGGCGGCGCTTCCGAGACGGACAGACTAACAGTACATAGTAGGTAGATATTCCATTGCGCCCTTTTCGGAAGTTGATCGAAGAGGAAGCGCACGTTTGCTGGGCTTATATTGGCAAAATACTGGCAGTTGGCTGCTGCACGGAAGATTTCGACAGAAGGTTTGAGTCTTGACGTATTTCGTGGGGCATCATAATGGATGATGTGCTTCACTTTCCAGCTAACCAGGCAGCATTATACACAGTATAACATTGGGATCTTCACCTTGTGAATAAAATAATGAAAAACCAGCACATCTCACGACTGTCAGTGACGTACACCACAGTCGGACAGTGCAGGGCTCTCCAGGGCTCTCCCAAGTCTCCAGTTGGCAGCTTGCCGGGGAACTCCAAGTCGTCAAGGTCGTGGTCAGGGCAGACGTTATCTCTGAGCGACGATGCGAATCTCACCAGCTGTCAGGACTGTCAGGGTCCTCCGGGGAACCCTTTCAGGGGAACCTTGGGAAACCCTTTTTGATCGTCGACCCAGACGCAGATCCTGATCCGGTGCCGTGGGTCCTCTGCCAGCCCTGAAGGGCTGTGATCATCTGATGCTGCGAGATGCAAGCCTGGCAAGTGGAAGACGGAAAGCGGACATATGTACGGGATTACGGCTGCAAGGTACATCAACGATGATCATACGGAGTA